>NW_004624754.1:7001682-7072160 GCF_000247695.1 Heterocephalus glaber | reverse complement strand
TTAGCTCAGTGGTTCTGCTGCCTGCCTCACAAGCGCACGGTCCCAAGTTAGATCCCCCATACAAAAAAAAAAAAAAAATTTGTTCTATATCCTCCTCTATTTTTTTCCCCACTTCTTCCATGTTATAGAATGTTCCTTTCTGTATGATATGTCACTTCTGCTAAGGCAAATTTTGGTTCTCAGATTCAGAATTAATACTTGCCTTCAGTCTTCTTTACTCCAAAGGTCTCATGTTAGGTTAATATGCAGATAGAATTACCTGCTTTAGCATTTGAGAAGGGGACCAGTTAAGGGCTTAGGTGTGAGGGATGCATTACCCTTAACAACCTTCTATCTTTGGTATATGAGAAATAGTTCAATCATAGCATCATCGGGCTAAAGGGAATTTAAGAATTCATCTTGCTCACTCTTTTGCCTCCAAACTTGATCCGCAACTCAGCTATTTTAATGTAATATGGGAAGAGTGTAAGGAGGCCAGGAAAAAGATAAGGTAGGAGGAAAATGGGCATTTTGTAGATTCAAATTTATTCTCTGAGCCTTCAACATAAGAAAATATTTCATCATATCTAATTTAAATATTTATGCAATGAGTGTTTAAAAGGAAAAAAAAAGAGATGGATTTTTCTCAGTATACCTGTCAAAAACTAAGGCATCAGAGAGTTTTAGAGCTTATCAGTGAACTCAGTAACTATGTAATCTACTTCCTTTTGAGAGATGAGAAAGTTTAATCTAGCGTCTGTGGCTCTATAAGTTAAATAAAGATGGAAAATAGTAAGCTTCTGTTAGTCTTCCCAAATTTAAATTCTAAGTAATCTTTGAGCCTTCTTTTGCCACTCTGAATCATCTTATCTCTTGTAAAATACAGAAATATTCAAACCTTTTGACCATTTGTGTTTTCTGTGACTCTTCTCTAAATTAAAAAAAAAAAGCTCACATATACAAAAATATCTTAATAAATTTTAAGCAGTCATAAAAGTTTTGTCAAACTCCTTGCATATTTGACATTTTAATACATGATAGATATTTTGCTAGCCTATGTCTTGATTCTAATATAATTTTTCTTGGTAAAAATCAGCAAGTGACATTTCATTTGTTTCACTTCCAAAAAGCTAGTTTTACTCTGGTCTAGTCCTTGGCAAGCTACTAACCTAAGCCAGGGGCTTCCTGAGAAAATGATTTAAAGTTAGATGAAAGCAGTTTCTTTAACCTTTTAAAGGTAAGAACCCCTGTTAAATTTCATATGTTAAAAATCCTTTCTTTTTTTTTGAGACAGGGCTTTGCTATGTAATCCAAACTGTCTTTGAACTCACTATGAGCCCAGTTTAGCCTCAAACTCCTACCTTACCCTAGCTTAAAAACAGTTGTAAACTGGAAAACTATGAACATACATGAATAATGTGAGTTCTTATATACTCATTACTCATCTTCAACAATTACCAAATCATGGCCATTGGCCAGTCTTGTGTCATTTATGTACCCATCCACTATTTTCTTCCCTACTCCCAAATTATTTTGAAACAAATCTCAACTAATATTTTTTACATCTGTATTTCAAAATGTATCTCTAAAAGATGAAAATTAAAATTAAATTTTAAAAAAGATGAAAATTAATTTTTTAAAGTACACATAAAAGCACTTACCAATTTCTTAATACAGAATCATTTTAAGAAAGAAAATTCATGTACAAATATATGTACATACACAGAACATTTTTAGTATGCTTGCAGCTCTGAAGTGAATTGGCTTATTGGTCCTAATATAAGAACCTCTGTTCTGAAGGATCCAATACAGTGTGATTTCCATAGAATGTCATGCATATAAAATTTACTCTGTCTTTTTTTTTTTTTTTTGGTACTGGGGATCGAACTCGGGACCTTGCGCTTGCAAGGCAGGCAGTGGAACCACTGAGCTAAATCCCTGGCCCTAAAACTTACTCTTTTAATAGGTTTTTTAATTTTAGTTTTTTTAGAGATGGGGTCTTGTTATGTTGCCCAGGCTGGCCTTGTAATCCTCCTGCCTCAGTCTCCTGAGTAGCTGGAACTATAGGCATGTGCCACAACACTTGGCCTCTAGATTTTTTTTTTTAAATCTCTTTTTAAGGTACTAAGAATGCAAAGATAAAAGTAGGATATGGGACTTTGCTGGTTAACTGGGGACTTGAGATACATAAATAATGATAAAAGATGTAATATGGTAAGCACTCCAAGGCAAGGATGGGTTTTTTTTTGTTGTTTTTTTTGACAAGGATGGTTTTAAGAGGAGAGAATTAAGGAATTTGAGAGATTGTTTTTGTCAGAAGGATTAAATTAGCCTTTTGAATGGGAGAATTTTGCTTGCGGATAAAAGAACTTCCCAAGCCTGTGTGTGAAAATGAAGTAATATAGGTCTCTTTGACAAATGTTGAGGGGTTCAGTTTGGTTTGTTAGTAGAATGTATGAAGGACTGTAGTAGAAAAATAATGAAAAGTTAGATCATTAACTAGATTATGAAGATCTGGTGGCCAACCACTGAAACAGATGTGACCGTGGTAGTCATTTAGAAAAATTACTAGGGGGCTGAGGATGTAGCTCAGTGGCACTGTGCCTGCCTGGCAAGTGCAAGGTCCTGAGTTTGCTCCCCAGTACTGCAAAAAAAAAGAAAGAAAAAGAAAAATTACTGGGCTGGGGATGTAGCTCAGTGGTAGATACTTGTGTAGCATGCTCAAGGCCCTGAGTCTCTTTTTTAGCACCAGTAAAAAAAAGAAGAAAAATTGCTGTGGTGAACTGGATTGGATGGAAGGAAGACTAACGGCTGGGAGATCTGTTAAGAAGCTACATCAAGCCGGAAATTTAGCTCAGTGGTTTCACCGCCTGCTGCACAAGTGCAAGGACCTGAGTTCGATCCCCAGTACCAAAAAAAAGCCAAGTAGAGGGACCAGGGGTTTAGCTCAGTGGCACTGTGCCTGCCTTGAAAGCTCAAGGTCCTGAGTTCTATCCCTAGTACCAAAAAATAAACAAACTAAACAAAACAAAGTCAAGTAGAGAGATGATGACGTCTTTGTAGAATAAGGAATGGAAACATGGAGAGCCAAAAGAACTGTAGAAGTAGAAATCAGTGAGACTTAAGAAGATTGCAAGTTTAAGAGGAAGGAATGGTTGAAGATGAATTGGGTATTTTGAGTTTGGTAAAGATGGTACCATTAACATGCTGATGAGAAAACTTCTTTTACAGTAACCTTTCACACTGGCTATTGCTGCTCTTCCTTTTCTTTGGAATCTCTAGGCCTTTGACTGTCATTTTTCTTTTTTTTTCTTCAATGTAGGGGTTTAAACCCAAAAATGTACATGCCAGGTAGGCACTCTACCATTGTGGTACATCCTCAGCTCATTTTCTTAATAGTTGAATATTTTCTTTCTTCTTCTTAACACACTCTTAAACTCTTTCTCTCTTGTTTTTCTACTTCATTTGTCCTATAAATCTTAGCTTTAGTAAATCCAACCATTTATTTTCTCCATTTCTACAGCTTGAGTATAGAACACTACTGGAGATATTAATACAGCCTTATTAATTGATGCCACCTTTTCATTTCTAACACTAGCTGGGTTCCCAGTAGTACCCAAATATCCTTTTTTTTTTTTTTTTTTTTGTACCGGGGATCGAACTCGGGTCCTTGCGCTTGCACAGCAGGCGGCGGAACCACTGAGCTAAATCCCCGTCCCCCAAATATCCTTTTGATTTCTAGTCTGTTGCTTCTCCCATTTTCCTTAGTATATGGTCTAAATTTTCATCTTTCTTTTTTCCTTAAATGCTTTTTTCTTCTAGCCATTTCTCTCACTCAATGAAAATACCTGTTAGTGGTGAGAGCTTTCTCTATTTATTGTTTCCTACTACAAAGTATATTCATCTTCAGTTCTTCTCTTTTTGAAAAGGTAACCCTTCCCATCAGGGGCTAGTCTTTCTAACTTGTACCTAGATTCTGTTACCCTTCTGCTTTTTTTTTTTTTAGGAAATGTAGTTTCTCATTCATATCTGCTGTATCTTAAAACTCGCTTGATTAGCTCTTTTATAAATTATTCATATCTGTCTGTTTTTCGTTTTTGTTTTTTGTGGTACTAGGGTTTGAACCCAGAGTCTTCACACTGAACTGTATTCCTAGTCCTTTTTAAATTTCCTTATTTTGAGACAGAGTCTTGCCAAATTCTCTAGGCTGGGCTCAAACTTTTGATCCTCATTCCTCAGCTTCCCAGAGTGCTGGGATTACAGGCATATACTACCATACCCAGCTAGTCTGAATTTTAAATAAAAAACAGATAATATTTTTCCCTATTTGATATCTTTCTCTACTACTATGCTAAGACTCTCCTGTCTTTCTTTCACAGGGAAGCTTCAGGGTGAAAAGTACCATATACAATACTTTAAAACCTGCTCTTTAATGTTCATAAATGACTCCGTGTAGCTTTCAAGAAAAATGTTGACCTGGGCCAGGGATTTAGCTCAGTGGTTTCGGTGCCTGCTGCGCAAGTTCAAGGACCCGAGTTTGATCCCCAGTACCAAAAAAAAAAAGTTGAACTATTACACTAAATCCTTGGATTTCCTTTGTTGCTTTTCCTGCCTCAGCCTCATTTCCTGCCTTTCTCTTTGACATTACCTATGTTCCAGCCATAACACAGCAGAGCCAGTTTCCTAATGGACTATATTGTTTTATGCCTTTATACTTTTTCATTATTTTTCATAACAGCTTTATTGAGATAGATCTCACTCAGGATATAATTGATGTATTTTAATTGTAGGGCTGGAGATTTAGCTCAGTGGTTCCGCCACCTGGCTCGAAAGCCCAAGGACCCAAGTTCGATCCCTGGTACCAAAAAAAAATTGTGTATTCAGTGATTTTTGGTAAATTTTACAAAGTTGTTAAGTTATTACCTCAGGGTTTTTTTGTTGTTTTTTTTTTGGTACCGGGGATCGAACTCGGGTTCTTGCGCTTGCGCAGCTGGCAGTGAAACCACTGAGCTAAATCCCCGGCCTCTATTACCACAGTTTTGAAACGCTTTCATCACCCCCTCAAAGAAACCCTGTGCCTATTAGCCATCACTCTTCATTTCCCCAAATCCATTCTTCCTAAACTTAAATAACCATAATGTATCATCTCCATAGGTTTGCCAGTTGTGTGACTCCATATGTAAAAACGGAGTCATATACCATGTGGTCTTTTGTGTCTGGCTTCTTTATATAACATTTTTTATTAGTGTATATTTGTCATATGTAATAGTTATATTCGTTTTGGGGAATTGCTACATATAGGTATCATTTCTTGATCATTTTCTCCATAACATCTTTTTTTGCGGGGGTGGGGGGGGTACCGGGGATTGAACTCTGGTCCTTGCGCTTGCGCAGCTGGCAGTGAAACCACTGAGCTAAATCCCCGGCCCCTCTCCATAACACCTTTAAGATTGTGTTCTTCATTCTTTTTTATGAACAAATAATATTCTATTACATGTATATACATTTTATGTATATATCCACTAATGGGCTTATAGACATTTGATTATTTCTAAATTTTTACTAGTATGAGTAAGGCTGAGAAGAACATTTGTGAACAGGTTTATATATGGACTTGATGTTTTCATTTTTCTTGGGTATAAACCTCAGAGTGAAATTGCTAGATCATAGAGTAACTCTGATTAACCTTCTGAGGCTCTGCCAGACCATTTTTCAAAGCTGCTGTATGCTGTACCATTTCACAATCCCACCAGCATGGTATAATGATCCTAGGTTCTCTTGATATTATCTGCCTTTTTTATTGCTCTTATAATAAATATGAATGGATTTTGATTAGCATTTCCCTGATTAATAATGAAGAGTATATTTTCATGCTATTAACTATGTATGTTTGGACAAATATATTTTCAAATATTTTACTCATTTAAAATTGGGTCACTTGTCTTTATTATTGAGTTTGTTTTTAAAATGTGTATTCTAGATGCAGATCCCTTATGAGATAAATTGTTTACAAGTATTTTCTCCCATTCTCTGGATTGGCTTTACCAATTCTTGAGAATATCCTTTGAAACAAAAGTTTTAAGTTTTGTTTTGTTTTATTTTGTTTTAGAGATAGGGTGTCTCTGTGTTGTCCAGTTTGACTCCCAAACTCCTAGGCTCAAGTGACCCTTCTGCATTAGCCTCCTGGGTAGCTCAATCTGCAGGCATACCTAGCTTCAAGTTTTTAATTTTAATGAGGTCCTATTTACCTATTTATTCTTTTGTTGCTTGTGCTTTTGGTGTAAGATTTAAGTAATCATCATCTAATCCAAGTTGATAAAAGACTTACCCCTATCTTTTTTCCTAAGAGTTTTATAGTTTTAGCTTTTACATAAGGGGTCTTTGTTCAATTTTCAGTTAATTTTTATATATAGTATGCAGTAGTGAGAGGGTGTCCAACTTCATTGTCTGTCTATGGACATCAGTTTGTTCCATGAACATTTGTTGAAAAAACTGTTCTTTTTCCACTGAATTGTTTTGGTATTCTTGTTGAAAATGAGTTGATCTTATGTGTGAGGTTTATATCTGAATTACCATTCTATTTCACTGATCTATATGACTACTTGATAGTTTTTCTAACTTCTGTTTAGAATTCCTTTTTCCATCCTCTCCACCTGGCAAACTCTATAGAGTCTAGTTCATGATTCTTGCTAAATGTAATTTACCAAAAGTCTTACCTACTGGGTCTTTGAATATCTTTGAATACTTAAAGAATAGTTTTTATTACTCCTTTTTGGTTGCCATCTATCTATCTCTTTTATGTTTTTATTATACTTGATCTTAGCCAGAAGGCTGAGAAGCGATCTTTATGTTTTTATTTTATTTTTATTTTTATTTTTTGGTACTGGGGATTGAACTTGGGTCCTCGCGCTTGTGCAGCAGGCTGCGAAACCATTTATTTTTATTTTGGTACTGGGGATTGAATTTAGGAGCTTGTGCTTGCGAGGCAGGTGCCAGAACCACTGAGCTGAATCCCCGGCCCTCTGTCTTCAATATTAGTTAGTAAGCTTTTTGAGAGTAGAGACTGTGCCTTTTGTATTTGCATTCCAGAGCTCTTGCATGTGGTGTGGTTTTAATATATTTGTAGGAAGAAAAGTAGGCTTGTAGGAGCAGTATTGACTTTTGTTATGAGTATTAATTTTTAGGTGTCATCAAGACATCCAGAGGCTAGTATACAGTAGACATTTTTATTTATTAACTGAAATTTGTACCTTTCTTATGTTACGGCTTTCTTTGTTAGATATTTATTGGGTGCCTGTCATGTGTCAGGTACTGTGTTAGGCTCTGGAGATATGATGGTGAATAAAACAATGTCTTACACTCATGAAGTTTTCATTCTAGTAAGGGAAACAGACAACATACAAATGGCTTAAGACAGTTGACAGTATAAAACCAGTAAGGAAATCCAGAGCCCAAAAGAGAAGTTAAGATAGGAGATGAATACTTTGGGGTAATCTCCAAATAGATGATACTTGATACAGTAGCTGTAATAATGGATAGAGTTGCCAAAAAATTGGACATATAAAAAGAATAAGGCTGAAAGAGAATCTTGATGATAGCCAAATTTTGAGGATTAAAAGGCAGAAAAACCAGAAGAGTATGGGAAAAGAGAAGGAAAAATATATACAGAAATCAAGGAAGATTAAGAAAGAGCCATGAGTTCATATTGTTAAATAATCATTGGTAATCTTTAGAAATAAGATTCAGGGTAGTTGCTGTGGCCAGTGTTTTTAAAAGATTGAATCTTGGGAGTTCTTTGAAACAGGAGAACCATCCCATAATTATTTTCTTCTTATTGCTGTAAGATTTGACATGTATATATTCAGATATTATTTCTCTGTTTATGTCCCTTTGGGATTTTTTTTTTCTGAGAGACTCAAAATTATATTCCATAAAGAATTTTTTCTCTCTAACTTATTACCATTGAATTGTTTTTTTAAAAAGTTTTAATTTTTTAATTAATATTTGCAGTACATAATGATTATATTATACCTTGTGGGGAGTTGGTACATGTACATAACATATCTTATTTCTTTTTTCATCCTCTTCCCCTCCCCTCCCTTCCTCTTTCCATCTTCCTTCCTCCATCTCTTTATCTTCTTCCCATTTGAGAAAGAACTGTCTTCCTACTTGCTATTATCTGTCTTTTATTTTGCTCTTCATTTATTATTTTGGGTTTCTAATATAAGAAATCATGCAATTTTGAAGCTTGTATGCCTGCTGTATTTTATTTATTTATTTTTATTTATTTATTTTTTTGGTACCCAGGATTGAACTCAAGTCCTTGCTCTTGTGCAGCAGTCAACGAAACCACTGAGCTAAATCCCCGGCCCTATTTTATTTATTATTATGGTCTCAAGTTGCCTCCATTTTCCTATAAATGACTCACATTTGTCCATTATGGCAAAGTATTACTCTGTGTGTAAATACCACATTTCCTTTATCCATTCATCTGTTGGTGGACATGTAGGGCACTTCCAAGATTTAGTTATTATAAAACCCTTTAAAACATAATTCTATCATTCCTCCTGTGAGAATGTGTGTACCTTCTTGAGTTAAAAATTATTTAACCATTTGTATGAATCATTGCTGTGTGTATGTGTATATATATATATATATATATATATATATAGCGAGAGAGAAATGATCATACATAAGCAGCTAACATGTAACTTTTTTTCTTTTTTGAATAGTGACAGAAATGTTGGTAAATGTTCTGAGTATTTGCTCTGATGATGAACTAATGACTGAAGGTGAAGACCAGTTTGATGGTATGATTACTCAACTTACTACTTTTTATTTGAAATGGTATCTCTTACCTACTAAGGCTCAAAACAATATTTTGCAAAAAAGTCGTATCTTTCAGATAGCTTTTCTCTTAGTGACAAGTCACTTTTTCAGATATGTTTAGTATTTTAAAATAATTTTAGTTCTTTTTTATGGTAGCATGGCAAGAAGATGAATTTTGGGAAAGGGAAATTTTGGAAGAACAAAAAGAAAGGAAAATTGAAAGGTATTAAAAGGATGTGGTTCTTCATGAATATGGATACTGCTTTTTGAAGAGAAGATCTAGTACAGTATTCTTAGTGCATCAGAAACATATGTGAACTCCCAGTGTTGCTTTCACTCTTTGTAGACACCAAAGTAGGCTGATCTCAAATTATTGTGGTTGTGTTCTAAAAGACCACTTGTTAGTTTGGTAGAGATTTGGGAAGTATTTTTTCCATAGAAACAAAGTTATACATGGTTGTAAGTTCTTATATGAGGCAACAAGCCTGTATATCTAATGCATATTTATAAATGAATACCATAGAAACAAAGTATCTTTTTTAATATTTTGAAATTTGTATTTAAAACTTTTTAATTTAAATATTTAATCTTTATTGAGTAAATTATAAGATAAACAAGTTATAAGCTGCAAACTCTTTATTCCCTACCATATTCCCCTCACATCTTTGTTTTATTTTTATTTTATGAAAAAATGAAACAATTTCTTAATAAAATAGTGTAATAGAATAACAATAGTTAATATACTGTGTATCATTATCTTCATAGTAGTTATTCAGATTACAAGACAAACATGTTTTAATAAACTTGATAGTTGTAGTCAGTATTTAAAAGTTTTTATATGTTAAATATGCTTTACATATTGGAAAGATTTGATGGCCACATATTACCATCCTTGCTTCCGTCCTCTTTTCCTTCCTTCTTCCTTCATTCCCTTTCTCTCTTTCTTTTTTTTTGTACTGGGGATTGAACTCGGGACCTTGAGCTTTCTCTCTTTCTTTCTTTTGGAGATGAGGTCTTGCTCTATTGCTCAGGTGGGCCTCAAACTGCTGGGCTCAAGCAGTCTTCCTGCGTCAGCCTCCTAAATAGCTGGAACCACAAGTGTGTGCCACCCACACCCAGCAATGGCTATATATTTCTAAGTATATTAATATGCCATAATTTTAAAAGTTAATCTCACATTTCTTGGCAGTTGTGTTATTCTAAATTATCCTTATGAATTGCAGTGCAATAAACATTTGTATAGTATCTTTTTTTCTTAGAAAAGAATTTCTTAAGGAGAATTACAGTCTTAAAGAATATGATTGAGTTTATATTTTAGCTTGTGAACTGCCAGATTGCTTTGCAGAAGAATTGGAACCAGTATGAAGTACCTCCAGCAATGAATCCATAGACCTGTTTCTCCATAGGCTCACCTCTTAGGATTTTGGCCATTTTTACTTATTTTACTTACTTTGCTTGGTAAATTAGTAAATAAAGTAGTAAATTAGAGTTGATTAAATTTACGTTGATTTCTAATGATGCTGAGAAGAAAAATTACTATTTTTCCAGCCATGTAAACTATCTATCTTAATTGATCATTTATTGAGTAAAATCTGAGGAAAATCTATGTGGAAATTTCTCTGCCAACAAAAAAGTTTGATTTTTTTTTTCTTTCTTTTTTTTTTGGTACCGGGGATCGAACTCGGGTCCTTGCACTTGCACAGCAGGTGGTGAAACTGCTGAGCTAAATCCCTGGCCCTGATTTTTATTAATTTACAGGGGTGAGGTGTGGATGGGTGGAGATCCAATCCAGAGCTTTGTGCATGCTGGGCAAGTGCTCTACCACTGAGATACTTCCCTAGCCCACAGATTTGATTCCTAAACAATTATAATTCCATTTACTGAAAGTATAAAGTGATTATATATAAGTATTGTTCCTCCCATTTATTTGTAGCAGTCAGGATAGGATTTTACTTGTACTTTTGTTAATTAAAACAAGTACATTTTTATCAGTTTTGGTTTAGATAATAAGCTTTAGTGAATAGGATTTTTCTTTTTTTTTAATTTTACTTTTGTGGTACTAGGGATTGAACCCAGGGAGCATTGAGCTACCCTGTTGTTACTAAGTTGCCCAGGCTGAGCTCAAACTTAGCTCAGCCTAGGCACCTGCCTCAGCCTCCCAAGTAGCTGGAATTGTGCCACCACGTTTGGCTTATTTTTCTTTTTATTTTCCCTTCTTTTGATGTTTGTATATAAGTTTTAAGTTTTAACATGTATCATGTATTTTTTTCCTAAAAATTTTAAATAGTTTTAAGTAGATATTTCTTTTCCCCATTCTGGTACACCAGAATCTGTTGTAAGAATAGAATCTGTTGTAAGATTCTAGTTTCCTACAATAGCTGTGGCTTTGGGCAAGTTACTTAACCTTTCTGGGTCACAGTTTTCCTCCTCAAATGAGAATAATAATAATAATGATACCTACTTCATAATGTTGTATTGAAATAATGAATAATTGAGATTATGTTTGAAATAGTTCATGGCACACTAAAGTAGGTTCTTTAGCCTACTAAATTCTTTAGGTAAAGTTTTCTGGTAATTTGTCAAATTCTATGAAATAATGTAATGAGTGTGTCAGTTGGTATTGGGTTAACTCTATATTGGAATTCAAGGAGTTTTAAAAAAAATACTTAGTTGTATAAAACTCTCTTAGTCCATTTAATACTATTACCCCATTGAATATATAATTACTCCATTGAAAATTATGGATAGTTTTTCTTTGGAAAAAATGTATTATTATTAGGTGAAATTAATAGATCAATATTTTCTATTCTTTAAAAAGAAATTTTATTGGTACATTTTAGGTATACACGATAACTTTCATCATAGGGAATTTGTACCTGCATGTGATCTATCTTGCTTCTTTTTTTCCCACCCCCCACTTCAACCCTTCTCCTTAAATATTTTCTATTCTTTTTTTTTTTTTGGTACTCGGGATTGAACTCACCTTGCACTTGCGAAGCAGGTGCTGGAACCACTGAGCTAAATCCCCGGCCCAATATTTTCTATTCTTAATACTATTATAACTGGTCTCTCAACATATTTTCTAGCTGTATAAAGAAATACATTATATATTTGTGGTCACATATCCAACAACTTAGATGAGTGGAATGATTACATATGATAATTTTAAATTTATTTTCCACTTTGGAATATGTCATTTGCATAAGGCCAATATCGTTATTTTCTACATTTTAACCTTTTTAACTTTGAAAATTATCATATTACCAATAGTATTTTAAATAAGAGTGGTAGTAGGTAATGCTTTGGTCTTTTTTAAATAAATAAATAAATAAATAAATAAATAAATGAATGTATGTCTTTGTTGAGTCTGTAGTACTTGGCTGTAGGTATCTATGATTTATATGAAGATAGATATTGAATCATTTTTTGAGACTGAACCACAGATAAATATAACATTTTATTATGTTCCTGTTTTGGAAATAGAGAAAAGAACATAAAACATTTACTACTTGCCTAAGGCATGGAAGTATTAGACTACCATATTCCCTCTAATGATAAGATTTTAGGTGTCTTAATGTTTTTCCTATCAGTATGATAAATTATGCTAATTTATTCACTTATATTAATTTTCATTCCAGGGGCAAAGTAAATTTGGTCCTTAAAGAAGTAGTATAATATAATAAAAAGATAACGGTTTAGGTATCTTTTCACTGTCATTCGCTAGCTGTGGAATCTTGGAAAGCTCCCCTCACGTCTCAAGATCTTTTCATCCATATATTGAGGGAATAGAGAGGATGAAAATTATTCCCCAGTCTTTAAGAATTTTAAAAATCTTCGGTACCATTTGTGACAATGTTTCTATTGGAAAACATACTGAATTCCAGCTTTGAATACTAGAAATAGATCTCACCACTTCCCAATATGACAGGTGCAATTACTCTTCATTTTTTTGTTTGCTTTTTTGTTTTCGGTACCGCTGATCAAACTCAGGACCTTGTACTTGCGAGGCAGGTGCTGGAACCACTGAGCTAAATCCTTGGCCCCTACTCTTCATTATTTATCCTTGTACTACCTAGTATTTAGAGTAGGAGTTCTAAGAAAGTTTGGGAATGATTTGGGAAAGAACATTATAGCAGTGGAAGAAGAGTGAGGACATTAGAATAGATACTAAAGTTTAGGATGGGGTAGAGAAAAGATAGTTTGGAATTAGGTATATTTCCCCTCATCTGTACTCTCTCATTTTGTCCTTTCCTCTGTCCCTCTTTTCTTCTTGCCCTTCACTGTAATGGCATGGCTTCTGTCCTCTCCTTCCTCTTTTCCTGTGTCCATCATATGGACTGGGTCTGAGAAAAAATCTAATTTTAGAAAGGCAGAATGAAAAAAAAAAAGGCGGAATGGTTTTTCCTGTGGAGGCAGAATAAGTGTTAGTTTTTCTGAGGGAAAAAGGAGAGAGCAGGATTAGAGATTTTCCCATGGCAGAAAGAGTAGTTTTTGTATATTCAAGTCTGAGATTAGCTAAAGGAGTAAGACTCCTTTTGTGTAAGTGATGAATGTTTGGTACTGTGTTGTTTATGTGTATGGTGTCATTCTTAAGACAGATTTTCCCAAAAATTTCATGTAAAAATGCACATAGTATTCAAGGTGTTACTTAATCATAGAAACAAATTTGAAGACTGATTTCTATGATATTTAGAATGCATACTGAGGGCCGGGGATTTAGTTCAGTGGCACCACGCCTGCCTCACAAGCACAAGGTCCTGCAATTCGATCCCTGGTACCTAAATAAATAAGTAAGTAAATAAATAAAATGCACACTATTTCTTTGAGATATTTATCTTTTATTTTCAGTTTGGTAAAAGATACATAATCCTTATGTGTTATAGTGTTCCCAAACTAAACTTTGCATTTCTTGTAATGGAATGATGTGTTTTAGTATTAGAATGGAAGATGCAAACTGCTCAAGTGAAACCACCCCTACTTACTCTTAGAGCTATCATTTGCTTTGAAACAATCTGTTGCCTTTTTTGCAAAATGATGTCCCTTGAGATCCCAGATTGGACTGGGAACAGAAAGCACTGTGTTGCTGCTGAGTATATGCAGAAGTTCTACAATTGAGAAATCAAGAAATTATGTGTTCTTGTTGCAGAGTGTAGGAGGCTTAGCTTTTTCTCTATTGGAGGTGGGTGAAGTTTTCTACTGAGGTAGTTTATAAAGTTACCTACATTTCTGTGCGTATACTACAGATTTTGCAGATGTTAGTGTCCTTGAAGAACCACATAAGTTTGTACCTTATTTGTGTCATTGCTTTTCATTTAACATACTTTCATGCTGACACATTTCTTTAGGGGTATGAATATAAGTGTGCAATTGTTGTTAGCACAGTCTTTTATCAGTCTTATGTGTTTTCACTTTTTTTCTGTCCCTAATTATGTCTACTTTCATCAAATATTAAAACCATTCTGTCCATAATTTCTTCTGAACACATCTTTTAAGAAATCTTTACTTTAGAGCTCTACTCAGTGGCATCCCTCTTATTCACCAGATTCTGAAGTACTACATTTTACAAAATTTCAAATATGAGGACCTTCATTTTTCTCCCTTTCTTTCTACATTCATTCTTCAGTACCACTGCCAAGTTAAATCTCTATCTTTTTATTTGTCTCAACCACCTTTTCTCCATCATTCACTTCCTTTTTTCTGGACTCTCCATCTGAAGAACGGCTCATATATGGCAATAAAAAAGGTACAGACCAGACAGAGTAACACTGTTTTGAAATATGACTTCATAAGTTATCCTCATGTCCATGTAAGTTAGCACATTCATTGAGTAATGTTTACGCATAGTCCTTTTGGGCCTTGTGCAAATTTAGTCTAAGTTTTACTTGAGTTAGTATTTGATGTTTTTTGAAGTCATATTCCAAGATATCTGTCTTTCTGTGCATGGAAATATTTTCCCTCTTTTCATTCCTCTTGTTTTAAAATTTCATTCTTTTGCTTATTTGTAATGTTTTGTACTTTTCCCTGCATGATTAGGGGTGTTTGATTGTCTGTCTTATTCCCCAAAGTAATTTTACTGTGGACATTTACTTTAATATGATGCATGATGTGTTTGTAGACTGATTTTAAATCCTGATTTTCACAGTGTTTTTATATTTCTGTGATTTTTTTTCATTTGAAATCAGTATGGTTTACATATCATTTGGTTTTACAGATATATAAATTAAGGCTGCAAATACGAATGTACCTCATTACAGCCATTCTTTCCAGCCCCTTACTGCGTGACTGCAGTTTAGCTATTTAAACTTCTGTCAGTTTAAATCAAAATGTCTATATTAATTCATTAGAAGAAAATCAGACATGCCTTGTATTCTTGGACAATTCATTGAGTAAACTCAATTTCTTTGTCTATAAAATGAGATTGAACTTTGCAATATCCCTAATATCTTTTCAAATTCTAATATTCTCTGATTCTTAGACATTTGGTAATTTTTTGACATCTAAAAAAAACCTATGTAGTGCTGTAGTACCTACAGTTTTGGACTTAGAAAAAGCTGTAGCTTCAGTGTTCATAATATTATCCTTTAAGAACGTCATAAACATGGTTGTGGATCCTTTTTCTCTAAAATATACCTGATGTTTTTAGCTTTTAAACTGGATTTCATTTTCTGTTTCATTGTAGTCAGGTCCAGTCATTGTCTTATTTTTTAATTATATGTATTTGTAGGCTGTTTGAATTTTATTATATGTGCTGCTGAAGTGAGCACTGTAGGCTGTTTAAATTTTAAATAGAATGTTCTAGCCTAGAAGACTTATGATTGTTTAGACCTATGTATACCCAAGGCCCCTTTTGCTGTAGCATCTTTAGCCTTTCCTTAACCTTCTCCTCAACCATAGTGTTTGCGTATGTGTGTTTTCATCATGTTGAAGCACAGCTCTAAAGAACCATACTCTTGGGTCCAGAGTGATTCTAGTTGCTATATATGAGATAATAGTACTGAGATTGTTGTTCTTTCTGGAGGTCAAGGGAAGAAGATACAACCTTTGAGTCTTTGTTCAGCCAAGGATATGATTATTTTGCTATGTTCTGTATCAGTGATAGCACAGCTCCCTTTAGAGATGAAGTAAAAGTGATCTTTAGCCAGGTTTTCTCATTGTTATGTCATACTCACCTACAGCTTTAAGAGCTTATATGTACTTACGTGACTTTAGAGGACAGCTAGCCCATTAAGTTGAGATATACCTTGTTGTTGAAATGTGGGTATGAACCTTAGTTTGGGATTACCTGCGTAGTTGTACCTTTTATTTTTAGATCAACTTAGAGCAAGGAAACTTATTTTTCATAATATGATGAGATATATCCAGCCTGCATGTTAAAGGCTTTTGTGATAGTTAAATAAAAGATTACAGGAGATTACTATTGTCTGTAGGCCTGTATGCATGGGTTCTCAGGAAAATTAAAGACACTGTAGGATTGTTACTAGTTTCTTGTCCTTTGTAATGAAAGTTGGGCTCAATTGTTTTTCTCATTGCTGTTTTACTTGGTCAGCAGTATGAGATGATTAAAGTTTGTGAATTATTTTCAACTGTATCTGTATCACATCCCAGCATTTGACCAGTTCTGAGCTAAACATTGAGAAAATAAGAAACTTTTTGGCATGAGTTTATGTAGTCTCCTCCATGTGAGCTGGTGGCGAGGAACTTGGTCTTGGTTAAGATGAGTGTGGAACAGGCTGATAGAAAAATGCAAGTATGGATGTCCTAAACTTGAACCTTTCTATTCCATTGAAAGTAGGTTCAGCTGCAGCCCGGAAAGAAATCATAAGAAACAAAATTCGAGCAATTGGCAAGATGGCAAGAGTCTTCTCTGTTCTCAGGTAATTATATATTTTCTTGATTATTTGTTTTGCAGAAATTATTTTATTGTACTTTGTTTATGAGCATTGTCCTGCTTGACATCTAAAAGCAACATGGTAATTTTCTTCTTATAAAGAAGTTAGTTGTATACTTACATACTGAAGAAGGGAACATAAGTCCATTTGAATCTAGGGTTAGTTTGTTTGCTTTTCTTTTTCTTTTTCTTTTTCTTTTTTGTGGTACTGGGGATGGAACTCAAGACCTTACACATGGTGAAAGCGTGCAGTCTGCCACCGAACCACAGCCTTGCTGTTTGACCTTTATGATTATTATTACTTGCCTTTGGTATCTCTTGTCCTTCTGTAATAAAAGTACCATATTTATACCTTGAAAATAAGATCAGGAAAAGAAGAAGGGGATGCTTTTCGGAGTGGCCCTGATGCATTTGCTTGTGCATACAGGAAATTCTTTTTGCTGAGTGTTCTTGATGAATTTCCTCATACCTGCAGGGCATTCCTTTTGCTGGAAGCACAAATTGCCTTCCTGGTGTTATTTCAGGGAGACCAGGTTTAAGGGTGCCAATTAATAAATCAGTCCTTCAAAGTTTGTTAGAAAAACTGATTATCTTTAACATTTGAACTTTAGAACATATGAAATACCACAATTTATCAATTGTTTCATGACTTTTGATAGTGAATCTTGCCACGTACTTATTGCTTTTGCTGGAATATACCTGTAATCCCAGCACTTGGAAGGCTGAGGCAGGAAGATCGTCAGTACAAGAACAGCCTGGGCTACAATAGTGAATTAAGGCTGGTCTGTGCTACATAGAGAGACCCTGTCTCAAAAAACAAAACAAAGGAAAAAAAAAATCCACCCTAAATAAATAAGACTTTTCAAGAAAAGAAATATATGTCTGTCTTAAGGTGTACTCTCTGAAACATTTAGAATATGGTAAATAATGTTGAATGTTGTGAATTATATACATGCCCTACATCTGGACCCCATCTCTTTTAAACTAAATACTTACTGGAAGTCTCTGGTGTTTATTATATCTCTCTGCTACAGGGAGGAGAGTGAAAGTGTGCTGACACTCAAGGGCCTGACTCCCACAGGGATGTTGCCTAGTGGAGTGTTGGCTGGAGGACGGCAGACCCTGCAAAGTGGTAATGATGTTATGCAACTTGCTGTGCCTCAGATGGACTGGGGCACACCTCACTCTTTTGCTAACAATACACATAATGCATGCAGGGAATTCCTTCTGCTTTTTAGTTCCTGTCTCAGCAGCTGACACAAACAGGGTGCTATATAATAGATGGTGTCTAATTAATACCTGAACAGGGCAGAATATTGACAGAGTGAATAGTTCTTCCAGTTGGAAATAATGGTCAGTTCATCAACTTTCCATGAAATGATATGGGAACACCTCATATCATAATGTCTGATTTACTTATTTACTTATTTATTTATTCATTCATTTGTCTAATGCACCTTTTTCTTTTCAAAGCCCCAGTTTAGAATGTGAATCAGGGATATCCATAATACTAAAATGGAAATGTAATTCCAAGTTTCTTCTTTTTAATTTTTTATATTTATATAATTGTATTGGACTATGGTTATATTTTCAAATACTCAATTTTAGAATTAACAGTCCACCTTGGCCCCAGAACATTACTTATGCACTTCACTTGCCGAAAGATTTGTGCAAGGTTTTGTACTGTGGTAAATGATGCCAAAGTTTGTTTTCTGTGGTGTTTGTCAAATGTTCTATGTATAATTGACTGTCTGTAACATGCTGTTTCCTTCCTCTGCAGATGTAGCTGCTTTTCTAAATCTGTCTGTCTTTCTTTAGGTTAGCTGTATGTCTGTAAAAGTATGTTTAATTAAATTACTCTATCAGACACTTGTCTGTCTTTTGATGTAGAAGCAGCTTTGTAGCACTCTTTCAGGTTTGCTGCATTTGTTGCTGCACTTTGTGCATTCTGAACATGAATGTAATATTAGATATTAAGTCATTGTTATAAGGGGTTGAATTTAAATCCTGTAAGTCAAATTGAAAGGTGTGCCTTTATTTTGCATGAAAATAAAAAGAATTATACGTAAAGCATTCCTGTAATCTGGCTCGTTGAATATTTTATATTTAAAAAACTTTTTGGCATAAATATTTGTGTAAACACTGATTTAACTTTTTGAAAGCCTATTATAGATTAAGTAGAAAAAACAGATGTGATGTGGTAGCCCATACACAGTGACTCAAAGTCTAGAATTCTTTCCTTTGCGATTAGAAAGCAAAAATTGTAATGTGGAAAAGCCTGAATTTATGTTTTATTGTAGTCACTTTTGACAGCCCTCCAAGGGTCATTGTTCTATTAAAACAGGCAGCAACAGTTCTGATGTTTTACTTAATCATTATTAACTATTTGTTTTGATGTTGTAATTCGTAAATTTTTTAAAGTAAAAAGATAGGATATTTAAAATTTTTGAATAAATTTGAATTATATTGACTTTTACAACTTCACTCAGTCCCTTTATAATAAAAATAATTTTTTTTCCAATAGATCCTTTTTACTTGTAGTTTATATGTTTTATTTTATGTGTCATTGTATTGTTTGCTACCACCACTGGCATATCTGAGTACAATTATGTTTTCAAATTAGAGTTTCAAATTTTCATTCTGAACAAGGTTTCTTTCTTTTTTTTTTCATTCTTGTTTTTCTGTGATACTGGGTATCGGGCCCAGGGCCTCAAGCATGCTAAGCATGCACTCTACCACTGAGCCACGTCCCCAGCCCCAGGTTTCTTTTTCTGATTAAAATCCAAAAAATCTGCAATCTTCTTGTTACATTCTTTGCCCTTCGTTTTTTAAAATAATAAGTGTTAGAAAAATTAGCTAAAGAGTATTTCATGAATGTACATTAAAACAAATTAAGAAGACCTTAAGCAGTCAAGACTAGCAGAAATGTTAAAAGGATGAATTTTAATAGCTTCAAAAGCTGGGCATGGTGGGGCACACCTGTAACCCCAGCACTTGGGAGGCTGAGGCAGAAGGATGGCCATGAGTTCGAGGCCAACCTGGGCTACATAGTGAGTTCAAGGCCAGCCTGAACTACATAGCAAGACCCTGTTTCAAAAAACAAGCTTCAAAAATGTTATACCCTTACTCCTCTTTGTTTAAAAAAGAAAAACAAAATTGAAAGGTTATCATACTTAAATAAATATACACTATAGCCATCTCTCAATTATCCTTGGATATATTAATACTTTTACATTATATCCATAGCAAATCTTGCTTTCAGATTTCGCAGTTAGCACCTGCTAATTACATGCTTTGTTGACAGTTCAGCGCTTCTATTTATTCTTAATTCGCATGCAGCCTGAAGCTCATTCCTCCACCTTGGAAACCACCCTCAACGGCAGGGAAGGTTTGACAGACAGCAGCTTTGCTGAAGGGATTGTCTATTCCCAGCATAGAGTGTGAGTTACTGAAGGGAGCTGAGCTTAAGGGGTCTAATTTGGGGAACTGTATACCCCCCAGGTCTGCTAATAATGGCTTTTAATAGTATGGTTTGAGCATTTGGTTGAAATTATTTCCCTAAGATAAACCCACTTAGAAACAATAAAACTTATGCAGAAGGTGCATCTGTGTGATTATTCAAAAAATTATATAACATTTTTAATTTCAGTAGATATGTTCTCTGATAGGGTGTACAACTGAGAGGTATTGGAAAATAAAATTTTAATTCTGAACCTTCAGTCCTATTGTCAAAAAACATAAATTGTCTTTTTAGTAACTTTAAAGTTAATTTACATAATGTTTCTTGAGTGTTTTTATAAACTACACAACTCTTACTGGAGTTGAATTTTATGTTCATATTTTATGTACATTTCCTCATAGAATTTTGATTGGAAGCTAGCTTTAAATGTTACTGTCAGATACCTACATGGGAAAATATGTAGCCAACTCTACTTTAATAATGTCAAATTCCTCTTGGTCATTTATTCTGTATTGTATTGAGGAACACAGTTTAAGGCAGCACTATACTTAAAATTATTAGGGCTATATTAAGATGTTCTATATAAGTGAAAGCAGAGGAGAAATACAACAATACTTTTCAAGATAAAATTTTGCAATTATCAGATCTCTTTTTAAGCTTAATGTTTGAGCTTCATATGCCTATCATTCAATTCTAATCATTCAGTCTTATAGTTTGCAGTTCTGAGTGTGATATCCATTTTATATTCTAGAAAAGACCTTTAGATCAGTTAAAGTCCTCAAGAAAGTGCAGAGAATATCAGTTGACCTAGAAGATGTCTTTACATGTAAAATTAAGCACATAGAATGATTTCAAAAGTGTATTGTTAAAAAAAAGAGTGTATTATGGGCCGGGGATTTAGCTCAGTGGTTCTGGTGCCTGCCTTGCAAGCACAAGGTCCCAAGTTCGATCCCCGGTACCAAAACAAAAAAACAAAACAAAACAAAAAAGCGTATTGTTACATTTCATAAATTAAAAAAAGACTATTGATGTAGTCAAATAGATGTTAATTTTTATAGTGAGATCAGTTTTCAGTCTTAAATTTATTACCATACACAAAAAAAGTTACAGAATGTTTCATATTAAGTACCTTTTGTTATCATAAATGCTTTTAAAATAGATTCTGGTAAATATTTTATTTTTTTCTCCAATTTAAACTATAATGAAGTTTGTCCATTTTTGAAGAGTAGGAGTTCTCGCCCTGATCAAATAGAAGTAGGCCATTTAGTGGGCTTAGTTTTCTGTCTGACATTCTAGGAGTTCTTTTTTTTTTTTTTTTGGTACTGGGGATTGAACTCGGGTTCTTGTGCTTTTGAGACAGACAGTGTAACCACTGAGCTAAATCCCTGGCATCTAGGAGTTCTTTCTAGGTGTTCAAGGGTAGATTTTTGTTGTTGTTGTTGTTGCTGGTGATTTGTATAATGGGCATACAATAAGTGTGTCTTATTTGTAATATAATTTAATACTTAAGGAAAATGAACTCTTCCTTTATTTAGTATTCATTCTGCTTCTTCAGGGTTCCTGAATTCCCTTTATCTGGTTAAGATAAGCAATATTGGGCCAGGGATTTAGTTCAATGGTTCTAGTGCCTGCTTCACAAGCTCAAGGTCCTGAGTTCGATTCTTGGTACCAAAAAAAAAAAGATTAGCAATATTGCCCAGGATGTAGCTCAGTGGCACCGTGCCTGCCTCGCAAGTTCAAGGTCCTGAGTTCAATCCCGGTACTGAGAAAAAAAAGTAATGTTTCCAAGGGCCAGGGATTTAGCTCAGTGGTTCCGCTGCCTGCCTTGCAAGCACAGGGTCCCAAGTTCAATCCCCGGAACCCCCCCCCCAAAAAAAAATTAGCAATAATTTCTAGTTTAGTATGCCTTAATACAATAGATTCATCAATACCCTTTCATAGTAATAAATTCTTTAGATAAATTATATCATTTCTAAATTATATTTATTCCTGAAAGGATATTTTAAGAATAATTATTCTGATTGGCCTTATTGCAGAGGAAACAAAGGCGAATAAAGATACTCTTTTTTTTTTTTTAGGAGAATACAAATATTCTTAGTATGTATACTTTTAGTAAAGTACAGTATGGGCAATATTATGAGACAATATTGTTTGCTGCAGTCTTAGGTCCTGGTCCTCAGTGTGAGCTCTTTCTACAGTTTAAACCCAAAAACAAGCTGTTAAAGAATCTTTGACTACAAAATGTATAGCTAAGTATGGTGAAGTTTTTTAAGTGGGCCAGTATTAGCTATACCAAGATGCCTTTCTCATTTATAATATGACCTATATGAATCTCCATATCATGAAATAAGATTTATTGCCTGAAAGAACTCAGTTCCATCCCTTGATGCCTCTGAAAAGATGCTCTGAAGCTTTTCTTTAGTTAAGAATGCAGAGTCCTAGTTCTTAAGACAAATTCATGATAAGCTGAATATAAATGGATTTTTAAAGGTTATAGATGTTTATATTTTGGGGCCATCAATATTAGACTAGAAGCCAAGTGCAGTGGTATTCACCTCTAGTCCTAGGTATTTGGCAAGCTGAAGCAGGAGGATTGGTTGAGCCTAGGAATTTGAGGCTAACCTGAGCAATATAACAAGATTTTGACTAAAAAAACAACAAAAAAAGAAAGTTACAAAGGAAAAAGTTCCTTCTAGATAAGAGGGGTCTTTTTAAGGTTTCCCCCCAAAGAACAGAGCTACAGAACAGTTCTACTTAGACTAACTCACTAAGTTTATGGCCTTTTTCATTTTAACTATACCAGCTTGTGCTGCTTATGTCTTGTCATAATTAGAAGTGACAGGCAAACCATTGCTGACTTCTTTGAGTTTGTATCTTATGAAACCAACTGATGATAAGCATTGTTTCCATTAGACATGAAAGAAGACAATTCTATTGTCATAATTTTACCCTAGAGAATTTTCCTGTGATTATAATGGTTAAGTATAATAAACAATGGAAAATTCTAATGCCATCAAAATGCTGAATTCGAGAAGGGTGATTAATACTGGAGTGCATTTGCATGGGTACTGAGGTGTCTGTGTTTACAGTAGGTCTACATGTTCTGTTCTCTTGAGTGATGTCATAGTGCTGTGTATAAACTGTGCTGTGTCAGGAACTGGGGGATTGGATGGAACTTTCTAATATGGGTACTATTTATGTTAAATTGTAAATGATGATGTAGTATGGGGTACTGTGATATTTAAAGTGATCATTGCCTTTTCTGCTGTACAATATGACCCTTCTCATCTCTCTTATTCATTTTGCATGCCTCTGCTCACTTCTGTACAGCCACAGTTGAGGCTATTGAGGCTGAAAAAGGTACGATCAGAGTCCTTATACTGGGCAGAGATCTGTGGTGTGTGGGTGGGCATCAGAGTATGTCCTGTGGATGTGTCTTACTCCTAGCTTGCACAGCCCAAGATGAATCATACTCACTGACTCATCAGGTTTAACAGTCACATTCCTCTCTCTTTTTTTAATCACAAGGACTGATGTCCATAGTGACAGTCTGTTTTAAGTATGCACCCATAATTTATTGTTCCTGATTTTTTTTTTTTTTTGTACCCGGGACTGAGCTCGGGACCTTGTGCTTGCGAGGCAGGCGCCAGAACCACTGAGCTAAATCCCCGGCCCTGTTCCTGATTTTTTTTTAGAGGATAACATGTTAGGCTGTAGTATTTAATGTTGCCTATTTTAATGGAAATTACTAAATTTGACTCTGTAAATAGAGATCTATCTACTCTATATTTTGCATGATTCTCTGCTATTCAGATTATTCCCTATAAGTGAAACCTCCTCTAGATAAACATGTGAGTTTGTTTTTACTCATTTTTAGTAATGTGCTTGAGAGTGCAGGAACTGTTACAGTAATGATTTTTTTCCTGAGGCTTAGGCTATAATTTACTGATAAGATTATATTCATGTATATTATGTTTATGGCTTGATATTGCACATTACTGAATGTTTCACTGCCCCAGCCATTTGTTTGGTTAACATGCACAGACTGAGTCTCAGGGATTACACCTATTAAGCAACCAGATTATAGCTAGTAGTATGGAAATCTTTTCTATGAACACTTTAATAATGGAGGAAGCATCATTCCAGATGAAATGAATGAGAATCCATAGCAGTTGGTTAATGATTGCTCTTTATTTTGATTTGATTTTCAAAGAGTTTGTAATAAATGGCCAATAAATTAAGGAAGACATCTAAAATATGAAGTTATAGTTTTTGCTCTCAGTCAAATACAAGTTTAACTCCTGGAGGCATTTCCCACCTTTTTCTTTGCATATTGGCTCTGATGGGATGATGACCTCCAAGCTAAGTCTGATCTAATAAATTTTAATGTATCTTTACCTCTTTCTCCTCCTGAGCTGTTGAGGATTAACCTTATTTAGCCTCCTCACTTACTCTATTCTTGTTGCTACCTTACTGTGATAGTCACTGGTGATCTTAGGTTCTAAGGTAGGAGATAAATGATCTAGAAGTCACACTTACACCCTGAGACCATTGCCTGGAGGTTGATTTTGTGGGCAGGGAAGGATCATTTTTATGTGTTGTTTTGGGGTTTTTTTGTTTTGTTTTGTTTTAGTATTAAAACTATCCTAACATTTTTTATCTATGAAGCTATCATGTTTATATTTAGGTTTAAACATTTCACATTTTAAGGGGAAGACTGGCATAGGGATAGTATTCCGTTAAAGTAAGGTTTAAGTGTTGCTCCTTACAGCTATTTTCTTTCTTCTTAAAGTCATTAATTATGTTTTTTTAAATCTCAGAATTGTTTTACAATTACTGACTTATCAAATTTGCATTTTGTTAAGCAATACGAGGATTCTCTCCACCACATAGAATCTGCAGTTTTGAAGAGGCAAAGGGTTTGGATAGGATCAATGAGAGAATGCCACCCCGGAAAGATGCTGTACAACAAGATGGTTTCAATTCTCTGAACACCGCACATGCCACTGAGAACCACGGGACTGGCAACCATAATGCCCAGTGACCATCGACTTCCCAGGGACTCTCGCAACTCGGGCCCCAAATGGACAAATCACCCGAGGAGCTGGAGGGGTTGGCCAAGCTGACTATAAATGTTACAGTCCCTCTGAAGAAACCATTGTGCTTTTGAGTCCCTAGCCCCCTTCCTGGATGGAGGCTTGAGGGCCCTGGGACATGTGCTATCTGATAAGATTGGGTCATCGCTGCCAAGGTGGAGAGTAGTGAGCAAGGGGCTTGGGGCAATTCCCAGTGGAGGGCATCTACACCTCCATTTATGCTTGTGGTTCACACATTTAAGTTTACAAATGAGATTTCTTTTTTCCCTAAGTAGAATTAGCTTTTTTTTTTTCAATCATGACTTCAAATGCAATCCTAAGAGTTAATGTGGACTTTTTTTTTTTTCAATGAAATGTCATTAAAGGATGAATTAGCATGGTCTTAAAATATATTTCTGAGGTTACTAGCTGTATTTTGAATTGTAGGCAAAATGCTGAGAAACCCAGTTGGTGTTTATACAAAATGCTGACCTCAGGTCTAGAGTTCTTAATTGTGGCTAATTCTGTAACATAGTCTTGATATTTTTCGATTATGAATAAACTATTTCTAGAAATACTCTTACTTCAACAGAAATAAAAAAACTAATTTAGAATCTTTTTTGCCCAGATCTTTTGAGATTTACACCCCAGAGATTTAAGAAGAAAATCTCTAAATTTCAAAATTATGAAGAATTACAGAATTACTCACTTAAGGTACTTTAAAAGAAGTTTGTACATTGTCAAAGTAAATTTTAATTCAAATCATGTCTGTAAAACTTGACGTATTTTGTGTATGCATGTTTTCATTTTGCAAATATTTAATATATAGACCTATGATGTACAGGTACGACATGTATAGGTTACCTAGATGTTATGAGAAATTTTAGTTTATTGTGAGTACTCCAGTTACTTAAATAGCCACCAGGGTGATTTGCTGCTGGCTTTCTATCATTTTTATGTTTTAATGCAAAGGAAAATTTAAATGTTCTGGAAGTGTTTTTGATTAAGCAATGCAGCCTAGAAACAATGGTTCTGTTCAATCTTTCAGATGTTAGTGGAAGCATAAAAGTCAAGACTGCATGTTGAAATTTTTCTTTTGATAGTTACAGAACTGCTTGGTTAAACTAAATGGAACCATGTGCTAATTTTACACAATTATTGATCTGTATTGATTGCCACTGTAGTTTGGTATTTCCCTTTACTTTGGTGGCCTGCTTCCCTCATGCCCTGGAATACAACTCAAAGCTCCAGGCAGCGGAACCGTCTATTGTTTTGTTTGCCAGAAAGTGCACCCTGTATGGTCTCCTGTCTAAGTTGGAAATATGCATGTCCAGGACTATTCGAGTATTTTATAAACAATAGCACACAATAAATTCCATGCATGGGCCGCTGCTCCTATCTATGTGTTGGGTTTTATTTGGAAGATGCAGTCTCATTTGACCTTTTTATGCAAATCAAAAAATTCTGTTAATGGAGCTGGGATATTCTTCAGAGATTATCTCATGGATAGTTCATGGTGATTCGATGAATTAAATCGTTGTCTTCATCAACTTTTTTTTCCCCTTAAGTTTTGTTTTTTTTCACATGAGCATTAGTAACTGCGCACTAGAGGACTTTGGATGCCTACTCTAGTTCTCCTAGATATATTTAAAATCACTATTTTCTTTTTGGTACCAGGAATCGAACTCAGGCAAACTCAGGCTTGTAAGGCAGGTGCAGCATCACTGAGCTAAATCCCCAGCCCTAAAATCACTATTTTCATTAACAGTTAGTTGAAAGAAAATGTTCTTACTCAGAATTTTATTGTATTGGTACTGGGAAATTATTGGATGTTTTAACAACAAGCAAAAAAAATTATTAACAATACTGGATTTTCTTGCCATCACACTCCTCCTTGTTATAATCAAAGTAAGTATAGGATTTTGCAAATTGAGGGAAATTAGAGTACTGCACACATTTTGTAAAATAATTTAATTGTAGTTTTTTTTGTTTTGTTTTAATTTTTTATTAGTATGTTTGTGATATATATTAAATACATTCACCATGGAGAGTTGGTACATATACATATCACATCATGATCCATTTTACTTCCTTTTCTCTTCCCTTTCCTTCTGTCTCCCTTTATACCCAGATCCCCTTTCCATCTCCACACCTCTTTCTTTTTTCTTTGGTATCGGGGATCGAACTCGGGTCCTTGCGCTTGCGTGGCAGGTGGCAAAACCACTGAGCTAAATCCCTGGCCCTCCACACCTGTTTCTTTCTTTCTTTTTTTTTTTAGTTTTTTAGTTTTTTTATTGGTACATTTTAGGTATACAATTATTCGTTTACGTTTATCATTGGGTGTTTGTACCTGTACATGATATATCTTGGTTCTTATTTTTTTTTCCCCATTACCTGTGCACCCTTCACTCCCTCCGCCCTTCCCTATTTACATAGATTTCATTTCCATTTTTTTTTTCTTTTCTCATAGTTTTTCCTTTCCCTCTTTTCCTTTCCTCTTCCCCTCCCTTCACTCCTTCGTCTTTGGACCTTTTTTCCTATTTCAAATTATCAATTATTCATTTTAATCATTTTAACTCTTGTTTACACTATCAGTTTCTCACACTGGTGAAACTATTTGGTATTTACACATGTGTGTCCTATTTATTTCACTTAGTATGGCCTTGATATTGCATCCATTTAGCTATAAATGACTCTAGTTTTTCGTTCCTTATGGCTGAGTAGTACTCCATTTTATAAAAAAACCACATTTTCTTTATCCAGTTTCCAGTTGATGGGCACTTGGAATGCTTCCAAGCTTTAGCTATTACAAATTGTGCCGCTATGAACATGGGTGCACATATATCACTGTGGTATGATTCTTTTAATTCTTTTGGGAAGATACCCAGCAAGGGATTAGCTGGGTCAAGTGGGACCTGTAGTCCTAGTTCTTTGAGGTATCTCCATACTGACTTCCACAGTGGTTGCACCAGTCTGCACTCCCACCAGCAATGGAGAAGGGTTCCTTTCTCCCCACAACCCCTCCAGCATTTATTTGTTGATTTCTTGATAGCAGCCATTCTTTCTGGGGTGAGTCCACACCTGTTTCTTATCTGTCTTTTATTTTGCTCTTTAAGTTGTAGTATGTTGGGTTTCTCATGTGCAGCATGAACAATAATTATACATTATAAGGTATAAATTTCTATAAAAAATAATATATATACACCTGTCTAATTCCAGCTAAAAAGCAGAACTTCTCAAGTTACTGATTACTACAGGTTCTATTTGCTATCATACTAACTTGCAATTCAGTTCATGAACTGCCTCAAAAATTATTATACACTGCGTACCTTAAAGATTTTTTTTTTTAATGTTAGTGTTTTGTGATAGCTATGCATTTCTAAAGTAGGAATTTAACTAGTGTATTGGGTCCCAGGAACTTCTTTGGCCCTTAGATTCATCACTAAGGATATATAGCATTTCTGGGAGCTATGGGAAGCATAAAACATCATTAGCAAACTAGAGAATTTTAGGCTGATGGTAAAAATTAAGAAAAGAAAATAACTCAGAAAAAGCAGTATACACAAAGAGTGGTAATCACTCAGCCGCCTCACAGACCACTTCCTGCTTGTTGAATAGAAACCTCTTTGAAGTCTTTGCTTTATAACCATTTGTTAAGTATTTAGATATTTTTAATGCAACTCATGATGAATGCAAATTGTAAAAAGTACAGATCTTTTAAATTGTCACTTAAATATCTACCAGTGCAAGTAGTAGTGATGGTGAAATATATTCAACATCAAAATTTTTCGATCATTCTCTTTTATATCCCAAGATGACATGTTTGAATTAGCAGAGTCAATCTCTTGGCTTCTTGTACCTTCTGCAGTTCAGCCATTAGCAACACAACTCATATAATCTCTTTGGAGTTTGCACTTAAATTTTGAAGCCTGTTAAATTTGAAGTTGTCCTGAAAGTTTTGCTTAGAATGAATCATCCCTATTTTACTCAGGGTTTTTGCCTATTATCACTGAGTTTTCTTTATTCAAAGCTATTCTTCATAATGCTGTATGTTTCATTGACTCCTTAACATGATTCTTTCACCTTCCCTGCTATAGTTTGTGCTTTCTACAGTTTGGGGTTCCAGTGGAATGCCTCAAAACTATATGGATTTAGCTGTTCATGGTGGCACATGCCTGTATACCCCAGCACTTGTGGGAGGCTGAGGCACGAGGATCACAAGTTCAAGCCCAGTCTGGGCAGCTTAGTCACTTAGTGAGACCCTGTCTCAAAATTTATAAAAGGGCTGGGGATGTAGTTTGGTACAAAGGCCCTGGGTTTAATTCTCAGTACCCAAACAAAAACAACAACAACAAAAACCCCTCGACCTGTTGCCACATTCCAGGGCCTTATTGCAAGAGGTTCTGTTCCCCCTTTTGATGATGTTCAGAGACAGGTAAGTGACAGCTGGGGTCAAATGTAAGCAGAAAGTCAGGTCCTGCAGTCATACAGGATCACTGCCCTAACAACTTCTGATAGATTGTACGGCTCAATAGCTTTGAGGAGAAAGGAGCTAGGACTGTCCTGGGTCAACAGCCATTACAAGAAGGAATGAAAGGATGTTTGAGTTGATTCATTTCCATTTTCTGTTCCTAGAAATATTATGCATTTTTAGTTTTAAATAAAATGTTGAGCTTATATTCCAGAAACTTTTTTTCTTTTTTGAAATAGGTGGAATGCCACTGGTGACACTCTTAGAGAATACCTAACTCTTCTTTCAGAAAATGTGAATTTTTTACAAATAAATTCTCCTTGTTTCTCCTGCAGTTGATTACTATTAAATGACCGTTCTCTGCTCCTTCCTCAGGTAATTAAATTTATACTTAAGCCTAGATCGGAATTTATTGAATTCTTTTTGAGCAGTGTTAAACTAAAAAAGGACATTGGCTTTGGGGGAACTCATCCTGGGTCTATATTGACATCCAGGAACTCCAGGGATTCCAGTTTCTCCAGGCTAGTGCCTATCCTTTCCAACCAATACTAACTTCTGAACTAATCCCAAGGGTTTTGTTTGGGTTTTTTTGAAGATGTAAACTGAGAACAGAAATACTGCCTTGAAAAGAGTCCAGGAAGCAGTAGGTTTCATCTTTCCTCAGCCTGCCAGGCTTTTGGGTAAGTTTGGGAGTGTTGACAGAGTCTTGAGCCCTCTTGGCAGAGAATAAGGGTCAGAAAGAGAGAAGTCCTTGGGCAGTGGTCCAGCTCCTTACTTGCCTCGTTAGGGAGAATTCAGCCTTGTCTGTCTGGTTGGCAGGGCACACTTAATCACCAAGACATATCATTTCAGCAGTTTGCAAAGAAATTGATATGAAGGGACAGCTGCAAGTAAGCCACAACCTAAATCTGAGGAGATCAAGCACTCACTTCACTTGGAGGGAAGAGAGAAGGAAGGAAGCCCAGGGCTTAGCAGGGTAAGTTACTTTCCCGTCAACCTGTCTGCTTGCTTAGTTTATAATTGAGTAAGTATTCGTCACCCAAGGGAGTGTTAATCACTGATTAAGCAGCTGAATGTGGTCATAATAGCAATGTTCTTAATATATTTCTTTTCTTTTTTTCTCTTTCTCAACCTCTTTTGTGATCCTTAATAACCAGCTTTACTCCCCCTTCTCCTCACCTCCTCAAAGATATTTGGTGTTTGCTGGTGAATTAGAGAAAATCAGATGGCCATCTTGGTCTGGAAATAGTGGAACAATATCAGTGACTTAGATAAAATTGAGGGTTTTCAGTTGTAAGGAAAGAGAAAGTTGGGAGACTTCGGTCTAGGAATAGGTTTAATATTTTGATTTGTAAATTGGAGGTGAAGAATGACAGTTTTTTTAGATAATGTAGTTCATATCTCCTCTTCAGTTCTTGGTGTTTCTTTATCATACAGTAGGAATGTTACATAGTGGTACCTCAGTTCACTAACTTCTTTTCACAATTCTGGTTGCAGAATTTGTTCCACGATTCTGGTTTCAACTTACTGAGTATGGCTAGAAAAAAAGTGATTCTCTTTCTAGGTAAACTGTACTCCGTTAATTTTTTTTTTTTTTTTTTTTTTAGTACTGGGGATCAAACTTGGGACCTTGCGCTTGTGAGGCAGGTGACAGAACCACTGAGCTAAATCCCCAGTCCCTGCACTGTGTTAAATTTTAAGAGCTTACTCTTAATTTTTTCCAGCTTCACCCTTGTGTTTCCTGTCTTTTTCCTTCTGTCAATTTATACCCCTTGAACTTGGAAGAGACTGAGGCACTTTGCAAAAGTTAGAAACAGGAAAGCTGTGTCTGGGTCTGAGATACAGAAACTCAGACATGAGCCTGAAGAAAGGTATATCTAGATAGATAGATAGATAGATAGATAGATAGATAGATAGATGGATGCAAAGACTTAACCTCATTCCTGCCTTCTTGTCAGAAAACCAGAACCTTTGTGCTATAGATCAGCTATATGTTCCAGACATAGTAGCGATTATAGTATTAGGAATTGAACCATTATCACTTCATTTCCCTGAGCTTTGTGCTTCTTTTTAACTTCTAGTCAGTTCTTTTAACCACTGTATTGCAAAGTTAATCTTCCTTTGAGGAAGATATCTTTAGAAGCGCAGTTAAGTGTGCAGTACCTTTCTGATCTTTTTTTTTTTTTTTTTTTGGTGCCGGGGATCAAACTCGGGTCCTTGCACTTTTGAGGCAAGCAGTGGAACCACTGAGCTAAATCCCTGGCCCATACCTCTCTGATCTTAATTGGCTTCCATTGCAACAAAAACACTTCTAGTTTAGCATCAGAAACATATTTATTGTAAGTCCAGGGATTTAAGACCTTAAAATTGTCTCAAATCAAGGTACTTTCCTTCCAACTATTTTTTTTAAAAAAGAATGAAAAAGCTCCATTCTTTCAAGGCTCAAGAAGGTACTATTTTGACCTCGGGTGGGAGCATTGGCTGACAGAGCAAATAAATGATTTTTCTATAATGACAGTGATTCTGGAAATGCACTGAGAATGTATAGTGATTAAAAATGGAGGGCAGTTGGACTAGGGTTTTAGCTCAGCAACAGAGTGCTTCCCTAGTGTACATGAGGCCCATGTTTGATCCGTACCACTGCAAAAAATAAAAATAAATGGAGGGCAGAATCAGATTAACTGTTAAAAATGGAGTTCAAAGGTATGAATGGCAATTTCATCTACTCTTCAGTGAAAGGACATGACCTTTAAACCTTAAGGTAGTCTGTTATCATTAGGTCCTGTTTCTTTGGTAGTAATGTAGAGACTGTGATAAACAGAAGAGATTTGTTCTATGGACTCGATCCATTCACCAATGAGTTGAGGGGAGATAATGACAGGATAGATGGAAACAGGGATGAGAAGAAAGTAAAAAGGAAAACAAATCATTCCTCCATTAACCTCAGGCCAGAGGTTTACTAGTTTGCAAGAGCTGGATTATTCTGGGACTGTTTTGTTTTTTTGCCACCTATGTAACCTCATCTACATGATGATTCTTGGGTCTTTTTCCCCCTAATAGTTATGGTCCAAAAGGATTAAATGTCAGGTCTTTTGATCAAATGTCAGGATGTTTTCATAACAAAACATGATCTCTGATTTGAACTTTGTTACATCATTCACAGTAAAACCAACCGTTGCCAGTGTTTTTATCCTCTATCATTTTTCTGGTCTGGGAGGCAGGTAATCTGGATATTAATAATTTTTTAGCCTCTCAATGCTTACAGATGCCTTTCTTCCTTTCTTTTTTTCTTGAGGTGTAATTTACATAATAAAACAATTTTAAATTAGCAATTAAATGGGATTTAGTACATTCACAACGTTGTGCAACCACCACCTCTGTCTAATTCCAAAACATTCTCAAAACAAAATCCCGGGCTGGAGATGTAGGTCATTGGTAGAGCACTTGCCTAGCATGCATGAGGCTGTGGGTTCATTCTCTAGCAGCGCACGCACACACACACACACACACACACACACATACGGAAGAGGAAGAGGAGGAGGAGGAGGAGGAGGAAAAGAAAACTTTATAATTGTTAAGGAGTCATTCCTCATTTCCCCTATTTCCCCTTCACCCAGTTCCTGGCAACTACCAGTCTGCTTTCTCAGTTGACCTGTTCTTGATATTTCATATAAATGGCATCATATAACATATAACTGCTTATGTCTGGCTTCTTTCACTTAACATGTTTTGAGGTTTATTTAGCATGTCAGTATTTCTTTTTATGGCTGAATGATATTTCTCTCTTCTCTCAGAGATAGAGAATAAAGATATATATATATATATATATATATATATATATATATATATATATATATGGTCCCAACTTGTTTAACCATTTATCCTTTGGTGGACCTTTGAGTAGTTTTTATCTTTTGAATAGTGCTGCTATGAATATTCATGTAAGCATTTGTTTAGGTATCTGTTTTTAGGGATATATACCTAAGAACGAAACTGCTGGCTCATATAGTATTTCTAGGTCCAACTCTTTGAGGAAATGGTATACTGTTTTCTGTGGTGCTTGCACCACTTTACATTTCCACCAGCAATGCACAGGGTTTCCCATTACTCTACATGCTCATCAGTACTAACTGTATTGTATTTTTTTAACAATAGCCATCCTACTGGGTGATATTTCATTGTGGTTTTGGTTTGCATTTCCCTAATTAATGAACATATTTTCTTGTGTTTATTGCCATTTGCATATATTCTGTGGAAAATACTTATTTAAATACAGTATTTTGCCCATTTTTTAACTAGATTTTTTTTGTTGTTTTATATTTTCTGGATGTTAATTCTATGTCACATGATTTGCAAATATTTTTTTTTCCATTCTGTAGGCTGTCATTCCACTCTGCTAGTGTCCTGTTGTTTTTTTGTGGTGCTAGAGGTAGAAACCAGATCTTCATACATGCTAAGCATGTGCTCTGCTACTGAGCTACACCTCCAGCCCAGGGGTATCCTTTGATGTGCACAAGTTTTTAACTTCAATGTAGTCCAATTTATCTATTTTTTCTTGTGTTGCCTGCAATTGTAGTGTCATATCTAAGAAATTTTTGCCAAATTCATGTCATGAAGCTTTCCTTGTTTTCTTCTGAGACTTCTGTATTTAGCTCTTATGTTTAAAAACATAATATTCAAACTCAAATTATCCTATTTAGTTAATTTTCAAAATGTTCCTGTGTTCATCTCTATGCTCATGCTTTTCTCTGTACTTAGAATTCCCTTTTCCCCATCTTAATATATTCAAAGTATTCCCATTTTTCAAGGTCAATTCCAGCTGCTGTCTACTTCATGAAGTCTTCTGTAGCTTATCCACTGAAGAGACTTTCTTCTTCTGATCTCCCATTAGAGCTTTTGTTTCAGTTTTCTTAGAGACTTTATATATTACCTAATAGTTTACATCTAATCTTCCCTATAAGACATTCAGATGAGATGTATAGTCTTCATATTTATTTCCATATAGTATTTGGCATTTTGTATTTTTATCTGTTTATTAATAAATATATTTTGAAGGAGTGAATGTTTAATTTTTTTCCAATATGATCCCTTTTGTCTACTCAGCCCTTATGGAAGGCATGGGAGAAGACAAGACAGGAAAATTGGGCATCACATAGTCTCAACTAGGTAGTGGGTATAGCCTTAATTCTACTTCAAAACCTAACTTCATAGGAAATTTTCTTCATAATTTGCCTGACTTATTTTAACTATATAACTCTTAGCATTGTTGTGCTCATTTTATATTGCATTTAATTTGTGGTTTTTGATTTGTTGCTTATATATGTGATAGCAGTTCCTTTAAAATGAATATAAATACTATACACTAATATATGAATGTAGTCTCCTTATAAAAAAGTTTATAGGGCTGGGGATTTAGCTCAGTGGTGCCTCCGCCTGCCTCGCAAGCGCAAGGTCCTGAGTTTGATCCCTGGTATCAAAAAAAAAAAAAGTTTACAGATAGGGAAATCCCCTTTGATCAACCCAGTTCCTATTTCACTGTCTTCTTCCCCTACTCAGAGTTAATCACTATTACTAGTTTTCTAAGAGTCCTGCCAGACCTTTTCTGTTCATTCACTTACATATAAAATTGTATATAGAACTTCATATATAACACGTGTAAATTATATTTACACATAATTCTTTCTCTTTTTCACAACTGCCTGTGGTGATTGGTAATCCATAAATTCTAAATAAATCTTACTCTGTTAACTTAGGTCTGAGAGAGTAGAATGAGAAGTCAAAGGTCAAGTGCCTGAAAATGTATTGTGTCCAACTTGCCAAATTCCACTCAATATCTATTTTGCATGTAGTCCCCAGGTATCATTGGACAGGCCATGGCTCCACGTTTACGGCGACGCAGGCATAAGAAACCTCCATCAGTGGCTCCTATGGTTGTAACTTCACCCACAGTTGTGACTCCTGTGCCTCTGACCCTTGAAAAACCTGGCCCTAGCATTGATGCACTTGGCTTCTTCTCCTTGGATAATAATGTTCCTGGCCTATCGAAGCTGATCCTTCAAAAGCTGAACATGAAAAGCTATGAAGAATATAAGTGAGTGACTAGCTCTGTGTAAGAGAGATATTGTCTTTGGTAGAAGTGATTTCAGAAGGTGAAGGGGAAGTATAATTTGGGTAATAGTAGGCATTTATAATGAGAGATTTTCTCATCCTAGGTATTTGTAATGAGAGATTGTCTCATCCTGACTTGTCAGTTTTAATATTAATAGAAGAAACAGAATTTACTTAAGAAAGAAATTATGGGAGTGGGAGATGAAAGAGCATGTGAAAATGTATAGGAGACAAAGTAAGGGAAATGAGAGATTTTGGAGATATACTTTTCCCTATTGCTACTTTTCCATGTTGTTTCTGCAGGTTGGTGGTAGATGGGGGTACCCCTGTATCAGGCTTTGGATTTCGATGTCCTCAAGAAATGTTCCAGAGGTTGGAGGACACATTCCGATTTTGTGCTCACTGTAGAGCACTACCTAGTGGCCTTTCAGACTCCAAGGTCCTCCGGCACTGTAAGAGGTGATTTGTGACATGCTAATAGGGGAGACATTCAGAAATAACCGTATGTTAGGTCCTTATTTCAAGAGGAAATTCAGATTTCAGAATAATTTAAGTCTTATTCTTCATTTTGTTTGACTCAAGCTACAGAGAGATTGGAATATAGTTGTGATCCTACATATTTTTGGTGTTGTGGGGAGATAAGACAAGCAAACAAATATACTCTACTCTCTTTTTTTGAGTATAGTTAAATCCCGACTTACGAACATTCAAGTTGCAAACTTTCCCAGGTACAAAAGGACCTCAAATTACGGACACTTGTAGATGTGAACAAATCATGGAAGTAGCTCAGGTGTCTATCTTACCATTTTTGTTTTGTTTCGTTTTTGTTTGTTTGTTTTTGAGACAAGGTCTCCCTTCTTAGTACAGGCTGGCCTTGAACTCACTGTGTAGTCCAGGCTAGCCTCGAATTTACAGTGATCCTCCTTGCCCCAGCCTCCTAAGTGCTGGGATCACCGGTGTGTGCCACAATGCCCAGCTAACCTTACCATTTTAAGGTAACTGTAAAAGTAAAAATTATTTACAGTATTTTTATGTGTGTTTGGTTTTTTATCCTTTACACTGTATATTTGTGTCAGAGGTGTATAAGACGCACTTTGTCAGATTTACAAACAAATCTGACTTACGAATGTTCTCCTGGAATGGAACTCATTCAAGAGTTAGAGAGTTACTATACTCAAGTGATAAGATCACCTGTGTTCTGAGGAGGTTGGGTTTGAGTTATATCTATTTCTTTGGCTTATTCTCTTAGGTGCAGAAATGTGTATTACTGTGGCCCAGAGTGCCAGAGGTCAGACTGGCCTGAACACAGGAAGGTTTGTCAAGAGCTCTGTCTTGTGGCTGTGGATCGTCTCATGGAATGGCTCCTGGTCACAGGTGGAGTGGTGGTGCTGGGGAACTCTGCCATAATGGCCACAGTTGGTTGTACGTGGTTAAAGATATGAAAGCATATTGTTATGATGGAAAAATAAGGAACTAGGAAGGGATAGGTTACTTGAGGTCACATGTTGGCAGAATGAACATGGAGAGATTATTGCTCATTAGTGAGGAGGGAACTTTGAAGCTAAGGAAGGATTAGGCTACTTCTTATTCTTTCTTTCTTACAGGTGATTTTGTCTTACCCTCAGGACCTTGGCCATGGCCAGCTGATGTTGTACAGGACTGGGATACTTGGTTTTCTATGAGAGGGTTACAGCTAGAGGCTACACTGGATGCTGTGCTAAGTAGCCATGCCATGACCGTCCTCTGGGCCAGTGTAGGAAGGCCAAGGCCAGAGCCAGATGTTCTGCAGGGGTCTTTGAAGCGGCTGCTGACAGATACCCTGTCACGGCCCTTGACACTGGGCCTAGGACTTAGGGCCCTGGGCATAAACAGTGGAAAGACTGGGAGAAGCACAGTGCATGTGGTTGGTGCTTCCCATGTGGAGACATTTCTTACTGGATCTGGGGACTATAATGAGCTTGGCTATATGTTTCCTGGACATCTTGGCCTCCATGTGATCATGGTGGGTATAGATGTGGCTACTAGCTTTTTACAGAGCACTGGATCTTCAACTCCAGAAACTGGCACCATTCTTCTTAGTGGCCACAGGGGCCTCTATCATGACTTCTGGGAGGAACATGTAGAGACTGGGCAGATAGCCCATCCAGATATGGCAGTGGCTTTCCATCCAGGTAAGAGCCATTGCTTCACAGGAATACTAGGTGACTCCCTGAGAATTTTCTATCCTGATTCTTGTATCTTTTTAATCTTTGGAACCCTGTTCATTTGAGCTTGTTAAACACCATGTGATGATAACATTGGTTCATCATTTGCTATGTGTACTGCACTAGGGTTTAGAATTTTTCACTTGAGAACCTGGGGTGGATGATGATGATGATGAGTATGATGAGCAACATGAGGGTTGGAGTAGACACACTGAAACAAGTGTCTTGATCATAAGGTCTATTTCAGTCTTTCTCCTGGCTATTTCCATTTCTATTTTTCTTCCATAGGTTTCCATGCCTCCCCAACCTTGATGGAAACTTGGCTACCTACCTTGCTGCTACTTCGTGACTATAAGATCCCTACATTGCTTACCGTCTACAGGTTTTGACCTATATCTATTTGTGATACCTCCCTGATGCACTCATAGCATTCTTTATATGGAAGGGTTTATTTTGCTTCCCCTTGCTTATCTACCTTCTTGTGACAATGTTCTTCCTTCCCCTGTTTGGCCTTTTCATCCCCTATGCTGCTTATTTACAGATTTAGTGAGACATTTGGGAGGAAGGGGTAGTCCTTACCTAGTCCCTGGGTAATTTTTGGAATTGATAAGTAAAGAAATGTCATGCTGTTGAGCAATTGCTGTTAGCTCTTTCTCTCCCTCTCTCTGTCTGTCATAATCAGTAGAACAGTGTTTCTTATCTCTCTCCCATAGCCATCAGGAATTGGCAGCCTCTTTGCAGATTCTGGTGGACCTGGATACACATATCATTGCCTGTGGAGCTAATCCTTTCGCATCCCTCAAGCCTGAACAGGTCTATTCCAACCCCAACAAGCAGCCAGTATACTGCAGTGCCTACTACATCATGTTTCGTGGGAGCTCCTGGCAGCTAGATAAGAGGCAATTAGAAGAGAACATAGATGGTGGCGTTTAAATGGCTGAGCCAGATCCTCACTAGACTCCTGGAAAATGGGAAAGCTGTGATAAGATTATACTGCACATGCCAAGTTGTTGCCAACACTGAAACATACTTTGTTCTAAATCTCATTGACTGTCCAGGTAAAAAGTCTTAAGCTGAATGAGAACACTAGTATGATGTAACTTATTTCTAAGAGGTTAGCCACAAGTAGCTTCTAAGATAGGATTCTAGATTTAGTAGGTGGCAAAAAGCCCTGGTGTCAGTCTCCAGAGTCTGGAGTTCTTAATAGTTTCCTTTGTGAGTAAATTGTACCTTTGACTGGAACCAGATAGCACTGAAGAGAAGAATGTGAACTACCTTATTCTTCTGAAAATGATTCTTCGTATCCTGCAATTGGGGTTAAAAAATGGAGATGTTGATGACTTGAAAGTGATGAGAAAATGGACATCAGGAAAGTTTTGGGAATATAGGGAAGGTTGTAAGTATTGGAACCCTCATATTTCCTGCTGCCCCTCCTCCCAAGAAATGTCTCATTTTCCTATTGTCTTTTGGGGAATTCTGACCCTAAAATGGACCTGGTGGTATATTTGAGTTATCCCAGGTTATATCAAACTTTACCTGAATTCATTGGAGTTATCTCCTGTTCTGTACTACAATAAATTCAGTTTTGAGGATTTTTTATTGTTGTTTTTGTTTACTTATTTATTTTAGTGATGGAGGGGGTTCACTATGTTGTCCAGGCTGACCCTGAACTTTTGGGCTCCAGTGATCCTCTTACCTCAACCTCTCAAGTAGCTGGGACTACTGGTGCTTCTCACACTGTCCCAAACTACTTTGACACTTCTTAAATCACTTGTTTTATCCTGTTTCTTGCAAGTATTACTCACTTGCACACAATACTTTGAAATGGAAGATTAGTATCAGCTTTGTGTTTGGGGCTGCCATTCTCCCACACACTTGTCTCATGTTATCTTTCTCTTATCAAACTCTCAGGATTAGGAAATTCCCTAGGTATTCATTTCTACAACCTTGCCATTTTTACATACAGACATACAACCTGTCACCCCAATAAATACATATGTACTCTCAGTGCCTACTCTTACATGGGGGTAATTTTGAATTCACTTATTCATTTAAAACAGTTAACACTTGCTATGTGAAAGACATGGTATTATTGCTTTGGAAAGATAGATGAATGAGAGATGATCCTTATTCTTAAGCTAAGGAGAGAAATAATATGTCTATAGAGATACCTTTATTGAAGAATAGAATAATCAATAAGAAACATGAGAGAAGTTTGTAATGCTAAGGAAATAGGGTGAAAAGGAAATCACTTTGCTAACTGATAGTGAAAGTATTGTGAATTAGAATTTTATGAAACAAAGGGCAGAGCATTCCAGATGAAAGGAAAAATAGGAACAGAAGGTTAGGTGCAGAGAAGCTTAGGAAGGGGAAATTTTAGAATACATGGAAGGATTAATATAAATAAAGTCTGGAAAGTAATTTGGGGTTACAGTATAGAAGAAGCATATCTATTGTCGATCTAAGTATAATTGGGGTAGCCATCAGATATTTTTGTGTCCTTAGCTAAACTACTCTAAGTCTTAGTTTCCTCATGTGTTAAACAGGGATAATACCTATTACCCAAAGTTGCATTAAAGAGTTAAATGAAAGGGGCCAGAGATTTAGCTCAGTGGTTTGACTGCCTGCCTCGCAAGTGCAGGGACCCAGGTTCAATCCCCGGTGCCAAAAAAAAAAAAGAGTTAAATGAAAATATTTTTGAAGTTGGAGGACTCACACATCTCACTCTCAGAATTTACATAAAGCTATAGTAAGACAATGTAGCCCGGTGTGGTGGTACATGCCTGTAATCCCAACACTCAGGAGGCTGAGGCAGGAGAATCACATCAAGCTTGAGGCCAGCCTGGACTACACAGTGAGTTCAAAGCCAGCCTGAAGTATACAGTGAGACCCTGTAAGACTGGTGCTGGCATAAGAGAGATATATTCATCAATGAAATAGTATTGGGAGTTGACTTAGTCTGTTTGAGCTGCTATAACAAAATATAAACAGAGTGGCTTATAAACAGCTAAAATTGCACACAGTTCCAGAAGGTGGAAGTCAAAGATCAAGGCATTTGCATATTTGGTATCTTTAAAGGGCTCATTTTGACATTTACAGAAGGAATCATCTTACTGCGTTTTCATGTGGTGGAAGGGGTGACCCTCATTCCTCTTTTTTTTGGTACCAGGGATCAAACTCCGGACCTTGTGCTTGCGAGGCAGGCAGTGGAACCACTGAGCTAAATCCCCGACCCCCTCATTCCTCTTTTATAAAAGCATTACTCCCATTGATGACCTTATCACTTCTTAAAGGCTTCACTTCCTATTACCATCACCTTAGAGATTGAGATTTCAATGCATTAATTTTAAGCAGGACATATACATTCATACTAAGAAGAATTGAAAAAAAAAAGCTTGTAGTCCCAGCACTCAGGAGGCTGAGGCAGGAGGATTGCTGTGAGTTTGAGGCCAGCCTGAATTACATAGTGAGACCCTGTCTCAAAAAAAAAGGGGGGGGGGCTGGGGATTTAGCTCAGTGGTTTCAGTGCCTGCTGCGCAAGTGCAAGGACCAGAGTTCGATCCCCGGCACCAAAAAAAAAAAAAAAGAAATCCTTACATGTATGGACTATTGATTTTTGACAGGGTTGCCAAAACAATGAGAAAAGAATGGACTTTTAAACAAATGGTGTTGTTGACAAGGGTGCCAAAATAATTCAGTGAAAAAGGAATAGACTTTTGAACAAATGATGCTGAGACAACTGGATATCCACATGCAAAAGAATAAAATTGGACCTCCAACTCACAACATAGAAAAATTTACTCAAAATGGTTCAAAGACCTAAAGAGCTAAAACTAAAATTCTTAGAAGAAAATATAGTGGTAAATTTTAATGAACTTGTATTGGGAAATGTATTCTTAGGTATAATACCAAAACACAAATTGCCAAAATAAAAATTGCTTAAAAAAAACTATCAAGAAAGTGAAAGCCCTGCTGTGCATGGTAATGAACACCTGTAACCCCAAGTACTGAGGAGGCAGAAGCAGGATAATCACAAGGTTGAGGCCAGCCTGAGCAACTTAGCAAGGCCCTGTCCCAAAAGGAATTTTGAAAAAGGACTGGGAGTAAGGTATGATGGAATATGCCTGTAACTCCAGCACTCTGGGAGGCTGAAGCAAGAGGATCTTGATTTCAAGCCTACTGTGGGTAACTCAGTGACTTAATGAGACCCTGTCTCAAAAAATTAAAAAGAAATCCTTACATGTATGGACTATTGATTTTTGACAGGGTTGCCAAAACAACGAGAAAAGAATGGACTTTTTAGACAAATGGTACTGGGGGTGGGAGGGAACATACATATAAGAATATATGCATAAGTTACATGCAAATACTATGTCACATTATATGAGACTAGCATCTGAGATGTTAGGTATCCACAGGAAGTCCTGGAAGCAGTTCCCCACAGATACCAGAGGACAACTGTATTCATAAATTATGCATCTGATAAGAAATTCGTATCTAGAATGTATATAAACCACCCTTAAAACTTAAAAGAACAGAGACGGGCATTTGTAGCGGCACTGGAGGCTCCGTGCGGCAGGCGCTGCGGAGAAGCTTAGTGGTGCGCGCCTCGGGCCGCTGCCGACCCTGGCTCTGCGCTCGCCAGCGCTTCCGCGCCTCGAGCGGTGCCCCGCGCTGCTGCGCGTGCCGGCCCTCTAGGCGGCCCCCGCCGACCACCACGAGCCAGTACTCCTGGCCAGAGCCGTCCCGCCAGCTGGCCGTAGCCATGGGGCCGCCGCCGCCCGCGCTAGGCCCGCTTAGGGGACGTATGCAATCGGCGGGCCACGGGAGAGTGGCCGGGCGGGGGGCGCCGGGGGCAAGTCGGTGCTCACCATCCAGTTCATCCAGTCCTAGTTTGTAACAGATTACGGTCCAACCATTGAAGATTCTTATACAAAGTAATGTGTGACAGATGGCAGAGCAGCCCGGCTAGAAATTTTGGATACAGCTGGACAAGAAGAGTTTGGAGCCATGAGAGAACAGTATATGAGGACCGGTGAAGGCTTCTTGTTGGTCTTTTCAGTTACAGAGGCAGTTTTGAAGAAATCTATGTTTCAAAGACAGATTCTTAGAGTAAAGGATGGCGATGAGTTTCCAATGATTTTAACTGGTAATAAAGCGGACCTGGATCATCAAAGGCAGGTAACACAGGACAAAGGACAACAGCACGGCAACTTAAGGTAACATACATGGAGGCGTCAGCAAAGATTAGGATGAATGTAGATCAAGCTTTCCATGAACTTGTTCGGGTTATGAGGAAATTTCAAGAGAAGAATGTCCTCCTTCCCCAGAACCAACACGGAAAGAGAAATACAAGAAAGGCTGCCATTGTGTCATTTTCTAAGAATCCCTTCAGTTTTAGCTGCCAACTGCCAAGGAAAGCCCTCATCTCCTCTCCTTGTGGTTTACATCACGTTGGTGCCTTTCTAGCCTTAGACAAATGATCACCGTGTTAGCCTTAGACCAAGAAGCCAGCTAATTCTTTCCACAAAGCTAACACAATGGTCCTTTCCAGATCAATTTAAAGGAAACACTAAGGCTGCTTCAGAGATTATCTGATTCCTTTAAAATACTGTCTACAGGGCCGGGGATTTAGGTCAGTGGTTTCGCCGCCTGCTGCGCAAGCGCAAGGACCCGACTTCGATCCGCGGTACCAAACAAAAACAAAACCAAAAAACCCCATCAGACTAAAATACTGTCTACATACATAGACACATTCTTTTTTTAAGGGCTTACGTTTTATTAGGGATGAATCAGTTTTGGAACTGAAGTTATTTGCCAAGCTGAAGTCATAGGTTGTGAAATACTTTTCAATTTCTTGGAGCCGAGGATTTAGCTCAGTGGTTCCAGCGCCTGCCGTGCAGGCGCAAGGTCCCGAATTCGATCCCCGGTACCAGAAAAAGAAAAGAAAAAAAAAGAAAAGAAACAGTTGCATCAACTTCTTAATCATATTGCCTACTGTTACTCTAAATAGAAACATAAGGAGGGTTTTTTTATGTGAATTTTTGCCTATCCTTAAAAATTTTGATGTCAACTTTAACCTTAAATGCATTGAATGGAATCTACAAAAGGGAGACATCATAGACCTTTACTGATGCTACAGCTTTTGTTTTCCAGTGGCCAAAAATACCAAAATGTCTGTTGTGTTTATGGATTAAAAAACGCTTAATGAAGCCTTTGTTATTACTCCTCCTCTTGAAGATGATAATATTCTATGTGGCCAAATATTTGGACCCATTCTGGACTTAGGCATTTTACTCTAGTTTCTTAATTTAATGCTTTTCACACTCTTGCTAATGGTAAGAGTGAGTAATTTCTGTCTGTCTTCATTTTCAAGTATTTCTGGTTAAGGGATTCAAAAAAATTAAAACTTTTTGTTTGATATAATATAAAATGTGGAATTGATCTTTCCAGACTCAGGATTAATGTTTTTGCTATATACTTTTATACATTATTTTCTTATCAAACTAGTTAACAAGTATTTTTATATGTTTATAAGTAAATATGCTTTCACAGCATACCTTGTGTATATGTAAAAATAAGTATTTAATTCTCACTGTTCAGTTTTAACTAACAAAGAAAAATGTAAACTGCAGAAACTGTGGTAGAAATTTGACTTGCCAGTCTGGTCCTGGTTGTGTCCACCTTCGGCCAGTTGCGCCCCTAGTGGAGAAACCGTCCCAGTACAGAGAGGCAGGACAAGACTGCATCACTGTCAGGACCCCCCAACTAGGTATTGACTGCTGTGTCAAGCATTATGTGTAAAACTTTTGATTGACAATTTAGTATCATTGTGAATGGTTTCTGATTTTGTTTTTAATTCTGTGGATTGTGTTTAAACAATTCAAAAGTATATTTCTGATGATGAGATACTAAGTGGTATTGCATAGTTGTCACTTCATTGAATGTGTACAACAGTTCCATGAAGTTTATAACGCCAACCTTGTATAGCTTCAGGTGCTAGAATTAAAATTCATCTGTTGTCACACACACACAAAAACTTAAAAGAACAGGGCTGGGGATTTAGCTCAGTGGTTCTGCTGCCTGCCCCAAAAGCACAAGGACCCGAATTCGATCCCCAGTACCAAAACAAATAAACAAAAAACCCAAAAAACTTTTTAAAAAACCCACTTTAAAAATGGACATATGATCTGAACAGACATTTCTCCAAAGAAGATAAATAGCTAACAAAGGAAAAGATCCTCAACATCATTAGTCATTAAGGAAATACAAATTGAGATAGCAATAAGGGCTGGGTGGTAAGGCTCAGTGGTATAAACACATGATGCACTATACCCTAGATTCAGTTACCAGCACCCCCATGCACACACAATGAAATACTGTTTTACACCTTTTACAGTGGCTATAATAAAAATTCACAAGTTTGATGAGGATATGGGGAAATTTGGACCTTCATACTCTGTTGCTGGGAATGGTGTAGCGGTTTTGTGTAGCTTTTTTTTTTTTTGGTACCAGAAATCAAACTCAGAACCTTGCACTTGCCAGGCAGGCACGGCACCACAGAGCTAAATCCCAGCCCTTTGGTGTAGCAGTTTTGGAAAACAGTCTGGCAGTTCCTCAGAAAGATTGAATTACCATTTAATTCAGTAAATGCACTTAGGAGGAATGAAAACATATGCACATGAATATTCATAGCAGTATTAGTCATAAATAGCCAAAAGGTAGAAACAACCATTATATGTGGATAATCCAAATGTAGTATATCCATACAGTGAAATACTACTTAGCCATAAAAAGTAATGAAGAGGGGCCAGGGATTTAGCTCAGTGGTTCTGCCGCCTGCCTCGCAAGCGGAAGGACCTGAGTTTGATTCCCGGTACCAAAAAAAAAAAGTAATGAAGTACTGATCATATTACAATATGAATGAACCTTGTAAGTGTTAAGTGAAAGAAGCCAGTCATGAAAGACCATATATTATATGAATGCATACAAGTCTAGAGACAGAAAGTAAATGATGGCTACCTATCAGTGGGCAGGATGAGGGTATTAGCAATGGCTACAGTGATACAACCTAAAATTGTATTTTAGGAGTGGTACAACGTAAAATTGTGGTGATGGATGTACAATTCTTTGAATATATTGAAACTATTGAATTGTACTCTTTACATGGATAATTATATCTCAATAAAGCTATTACAGTTTTTTGGTAAATCCTGAAGAATGAGAATACTTATGAAGTGTTTAACACTGTGGCTAGCAAATAGCATGTACTTAATAGTAGCCATTAAATACATAGCACTTTGAAATTTTCTCAGAAACATTGATTAGATTGGCAGTATTATATAAGATGGCTTGGTACTGGAAGAAAACCACTTAGGACACACTGTCCTAGCTTAGACAAGTGATGATGCAATGTCAGCTAAGGTGAGGGCAGTGGGCATGGAAAGGAAGAAGGAATTTCTAATATAACAAGCTAAACAAGTGATACTTTATGAAAATAAAATTACAGGGTTTTGCTACTGATTATAGTGCATGAGGAATGATATATCAGTCAGAGTAATTAGAAGACAAACCACTTGCAAGTGTAGGGTCTGGAGTTTGATCCCTCATACAAAAAAAAAAAGAAAAAGAAAAAGAAACCACAACATGACAGGTGACAAGTTTCCAACTTAGTAGATGTTGGTGATACTGCAGTATGGTGGTGGTGAATCTATGGCACACATGTTGTTTTTCTTTTAAGACAAAAGTTGTTAATGTATTAGTTGTTTTTTTCTAAACTAAAACCTCAGTATGCAGGTTTAATTGCAGTGTTGGCATTTTGCAATAAGTAAATGGGTTTCGGGTTGCAGTTTGGGCACTTGTCTCTAAAAGGTTTGCCATCACTGCCATCATACATAAAAGTTAAAATACCTAACTTCATGCTGAGAATTCTAAAATGACTTCTGCCCTGTTTAATAGATTGACATAAGCAAAGACAATAGAGGTCTTTTCAAAAGTCAACATATGGCGCGGCATGATGGTTCAATCTGTAACCCCAGCACTTGAGAGGCTGAGGCAGGAGGATTGCCATGAGTTCGAGGCCAGCCTGGACTATGTAGTTCAAGGCCAGAATAAACTACATAGTGAAAATAAATAAATAAATAAACTACATAGTGAGACTCTGTCTCCAACCACCCCCCCAAAAAAACCCCCAAAAGTTAACATATTAAGGAAAAAAATAACCAATGGTTCAAAACTACCATTGAAAACCCTTTAGGATATCACTACCATAGGTCCTCTCAAAGAGCCAGTTTTTACTCCAGTATTGGAGAGAAGTCTCTAATCAACAGATAAAATGTCTTGGTTTTGGTAGGTCAGTTATTGAACACTCCCTGCTAGCTTTAGAAATATTCCTGTTTTCAAGGAGCTTATGTGTTAGTGGAAGAGATGAGCAGTAAATAGAACTGAGATGCTTTTAATTGCTCTAAGAAAGGTAGAGTAATGAGTGTATGTCTATACCACCAATACAAGTGGAAGTGGTGGAGACAGCCCCTAACGCTGCAGTGTTCAGAAAGTACCTTTAGGTTCCACTCAGAGTAAAATTCTGAGTAAAAGCAATAGGAAGTACACACCTCTTAAGAATCTCTGGTGTGTTTGGACACAAGCTTGATACATTTGGACAGAAGGCCATCTAACTAGAATAGCAGTCATTGAGAAGGATGGTGAAAAGGAAAGAGATGAAGAGGAAGTCAGGGACCAGATTATTTAGGGTATGATGAACTATAGTCAGGAGTTTGGATTTTGTTCGGTTCCAGAGGAAAATGTTAAAGGAGTTTAATCAAGAGAATGATAAGACCTAATTTATTTTTAGAAACATTGTAATCTCAGCACTATTGATATTTGGGCCCAAGTAATTCTTTGTTTTGGTTTTTTTTTTTTTTTTTGAGACAGGGTCTTGCTATGTAATTCAGGCTGGCCTCTAACTCATAAGTATCCCAGGTTGGCCTTGAACTCATGGCAATCCTCCCGCCTCGGCCTCATGAATGCTAGGATTACAGGTATGTTTCACCATACCCGGCAGGATTTTGGATGTGTAATAGCATCCTGCAACGTTGTAGGATATTTGGTACCATCCCTGGTCTCTACCTGTTTGATGCTGCTAATCCCCCTCCCTGTTGTGAAAATCAAAAATGTCTCCAGATACTGCCAAGTGTCCCCCAAGGGTCAGAGTACGGATCTAACTGTACAGAAAATATGTGTAAACACCAGATTCTGACACACTGGAATGTTCACGTTAGAAGCACAAAGAGTCCCTCTTCCACATAAACATAAGATGGCCTTCCAAGATGTTTTGTTCTTGCTAAGTTTGAGGTTGAATAAAGATAACTTAAATGCACATGTTCTCTTATTCCACTGTTAAATGTGCCATGGTTGATAGCTATAAAAGGTCCAGTTGGATGCAAAAGAGGTAATTAAGTCTACGCAAGGGAAGACAAGGAAAAGGAGGTCAAAAGAGTTTCTTGGAGCAGAAAAGAGGTGGGTTGCCTTTGAGATGAGTCTAAATGGAGGAATAATTGTTAAAAAATAACTGTCTGTTGGGCCGGGGATTTAGCTCAGTGGTTCCTTCCGCTGCCTGCCCTGAAAGCGCAAGGACCCAAGTTTGATCCCCGGTACTAAAAAAAAAAAAAAAAAATTGTCTGTGCTTTCCAGATTCTGATCCCCTTCAATCCCAGGAAAGAAAGGAAGAAATGGGAAATGCAGTGATGTCTGAACAGACTGTTGGATATTTGGGCCTATAGTTCAGGAAAGTGGGCTGGAAATAAGAGGTTTGGAAAATATCCTCTTATGGTTATAACTAGGCCAGAGGGAGTGGAGTGGAGTAAATAGGGGATTAAGGTCAAGCTTCTCGGGGAACGCTTAAATTCTAGAGGTCTCTGGGGCAGGCAGTCAGATTGTCTGAGATGGGGAATTAATGCTAAGTATCTGTGGTGTGCAGTTATGTTTACCATTGTTAAATTTGGCAGGAATCTGCTGCAAGTATTTTCACCTTACCCTTGTTTGGGGAATAGGTAGGTATGTCTTGTTCTTTACACTTGAAATCTGAAGTCTAACCCATTCCACCCCCGAATTTTTCTAAAAGTTTCCAGGTGATGGTCTTGGTCTGGAGACCCCATGTGAGAACCACTGACTGGCTTTTCCTTTAGACTACCAGTTCCTTAGTTTAAGATACTGGTCTGAGCCATTGTAATTGCCTCAAATATGTAATGCTAGTGTGTTTTATGTTCCCAAAGAGAGGCTAGAATCACCTACCAATTCTTTTTTGGAGTGGTTGTGATGAGTACATCTCCAGTTCCGACTCTCACGAATTCCCAATAAATATTAATTAATTTCACAGGAGGCTAATGAACGCCCAAGAGGAGGTGGGGAGGCAGCACCGGTCTCCCATTTTCAGCCCTTCTGTGCCGCTCACTACTGAAGGGGTTTCCGGAATGCCCCAGCACCAGATCCCCTGTAACTTCCTTAATAACTTGAAAGAACACAGACAGGGATTGGAGCAGGGTCTTTGGAACCGAGATCTGTGCTAAAACCTATTGAGGCACCCGAGGGGGCGCGCTTTTCTCACCAAGTGGAGCGGCGGGGCGGGGCGGAGGGTGAGGCACCGCCCCCTCGAGTCCGGGGGCGTTCCCCGGGGGCAGCAGCAACTCTAACGGGCTCGCCCGGGCCCACGCCCCGCCCCCTGCCCCCCCCGCCCCACCCCCGGCTCCATATTGTGGGCCTGCAGGTTGGGCTGTGGCGCGGCTTCCCGTTCAGGTGAGGAGTAGCGCGCGTTCTCCGCTTTTCCCTCTCTGCTTTGCCTCGGTTTTCTCGCCCCGGGACCTCCGTCCTTGAGACAGTGGGGTCCGCCGCGTGCCCTGCGCCAGGGCGCAGCTGAGGTCCGGTTGTGGGCTTCAGGGTGGCGGCAGCCGGGTGTGGGCTGTGGGTTGGGGTGCGTCGGGGTGGGAGGACAGGGAAGTACTGTTAGTCTGTGCTCTGTGCCACTTGGCGGCGCGGGAATCCCAGGGAGCGGTGACATCCTGTTAGTGGACCACAGGTGCAGGGGCTGCGGCTAAAGGGTGGCCCTGCTGAAACCACCTCGAGCGAGGCTGAGTGCAGTGAGCGGCACCGAAAGCCAAGTCTGGCCAGTGACGAGACCTGGTGACACAGCAAATTTAGGGCTACTTGGGAAATTTGTACCGTGCGTAGTGAACCTTAGGACACAACTCCCAAGCCTGAGGTTGTACGCTGGCTCAGGTTTACATATCTTGGAAATGATTCTAGAAAGTAGCATTCCAGGGTCGATTCCTATTTCCTGACCAGCAGCAACCCATCCTGTGCGAACACTTCCCAAGGAAAACAGAGGGAGAAGGCTGATGTCCTCCATAAAGGGATAGAAATGGAAAGAAGACGCTGTACTTTCCGATTTTCTTTACAACGTCCTACAGCTGATTGCGAGCTAACCTGATAACGTAATCTGTCCTAATTACACCCTGAGTGTGATGACTACCTCTAAACCAAGGAAGGCGTTTCAAGCACTAGACCAGCAGGTAGAGGAGAGAATTTCGGCCATTATGAATTGAAGCTTGCTTTCAGCCCTCAGGGATGGGTGGCTGCCTACCTGTCCAAGAGGACTAGCAGTGGTTACACTTTTCTTTACCCAATCACTGACTGATTTAAATGGTCCTTCCCAATCCAGAGGCTGGTTTTAGAAAATTCTATCTACTGTTGCCCAACTTCAGTCACTCTTGCTGTTTTTTTCCTTCCAACTCCTTCATAAATTTGCTACAGCTGCTTGTTGTGTTTCTGGGCTTCGTGCCATCTATGAGACTCCTTTGTGAGACCCACCCTTTTACCAGCTGACTCACTGGGTGGAGATGGTTTGGAAAGCCATCTAGTTTGCTAAAAGCCAGTTTAAGCGAAGTTGAGTAATGTGTTGAGTAACGCGGGTTTGTTTAACTTTTACAAAAAACTAAATCTTCTCTTGACTAGATGATACAAGTAGTTTTTGTTTTTGATTTGGGATGCTGGGACTGAGCCTGGGGCTTGCACATGCTGCACAAGAGTTCAACCACTGAGCTACATCCCCCGCCCTTTTTAATTTTTTTTTTTTTTTGTACTGGTGATCGAACTCAGGACCTCACACTTGCCAGGCAGGCCCTGTGCTTCTCAGCTAAATTCCTGGCCCAGCCCTTTTTAAGACAAGGTCTCATGAAATTGCCCAGGCTGGGCTTGAATTTGGGATCATCCTGCCTCAGCTTCCCAAGTAGTTGGGTTTAAAAGGACACTGAAAAGTTAAGTTTCCGGCCAGGCGTAGTGGTGCACACCTATTATCCCAGCACTCAAAAGGGTGCAGCAGGAGGATTACAGTGAGTTCAAGGCCAGCCTGAACTACATAGCAAGACCTTGTCTCAAAAACAAACAAAAAGCAGAAAAGTATGGTTCCATCCCATTCCCAACCTCTTCTTCTAGGAGGCAGCTGCTGTTTTCTACTTCTTTGTGTATCTTTTCAGGAATATTCTATACATATACAGGAAAATAAGTGTAATTTTTACATTTATTTGCAAACTACCTATGCAGTTTCTCACATTGCTATTAAAATTTAATATGTGTTGGAGATGGTTTCACATATGAATTAAAAAGCTACCTCAGCTGAGTGTGGTGGCATGAGTAATCCCAGCTACTCCAAAGGCTAAGGCTGGAGGAAGCAACTTTGCCACCAGCCCAGACAATATAGTGAGATCCTGTCTCAAAATTAGGAAAAAGAGGGCCGGGGATTTAGCTCAGTGGTGCTGCACCTGCCACACAAGTGCAAGGTCCAGAGTTTGGTACTGGGGGAAAAAAATTAAGAAAAAGAGCTAGGGGTGTGGCTTAGTGATAAAGTTCTTGCCTAGGATCCACAAGGACCCAGAGGCCTCCTGCCTGTTCTACTGAGCCACACACCCAACCCTTTATTTGTCATCTAGATTTTTTTTTATGGCTGTACTGAGGAGAAGCACTAAAACATATATTTTAAAATTGAATTAGATGGTAGGTGCAGAAATGCCAAAATACTGTGATACCAAAGTAGAGGTCAGAGAATGGGACCATTGGCATCATCTGAAAGTTTCCTTAGGAATGGGTGTGGTGGTACACACTTGTGATTCCAGCCACTCAAGAGGTTGAGGCAGGAGGATGGCAAGTTCAAGCCCAGCCTAGGCATGTAGTTGCTTAGCAAGGCCCTATCTCAAAATTCAAAAAGGTCTGGGGATGTACCTCAGTTTATAGGTCCTGGATTCAATCCCCAGTACTGCCCTTCCCTCCCCCACAGGATCTCAGTCCCCATCTTAGAAATATTAAGTCAGAGCCTGTCCTTTCAAGATCTTCAGATGATTCACATTGGTATTAAAATTTGAGAAGCATTGTCTTTGTCCACTGCATTGTTGAAAGAAAGAGAAGATGTGAACTAAAGAAATTGGGAGGGATGAATGATCTCAGGCTTAAGGTCCAAGTTAGTCAATGAGAAAGGGATGTCGGGAGTGGTTCCAGTGTTAGAGATTTCATATAAGGAGTTGTGGATAAGAGATTAACTAACTAGCTTTCTATTGCTGTGATGATATATGGGAAAAACAATTTAAGGAAAGATTTATTTTAGCTCATGGTTTGAGGTTGGCCCTGTTGCTGTGGGCTTGTGAGACAGAATGTCATGGCAGAAGAGTGAAAGAGGAAAGCTGCTCACTTCATTGCAACCAAGAAGCAGTGAGAGCTGGGGCAGAAGGAGCCAGGGACAAGATGTACCCTTCAAAGCCATACCCACAGTGATCTCTTTCCTCCATCTGGGTCCTGCTTACTGATAGCCCTTTCCATTCTAAACTCCTCAGTCTGTGAGTTCCATTGATAAGGTTAGCATCCTTGTGAACCAGTCACCTCTCAAGTTTCTGATGCAATGGGAATCGTGCCCTCAATATATGAGTCTTTGGAGGATGCTACATATTTAAACCATCACACTAGCTAAATTGGACCCAGCACTAAGGAGACCTGAATGTCAGGCCAGCAAATTTTTATTTTATACTCTGGTGGTAGTCATTGAGGCTTTTTGAGCTGAAGAGTAATTTGCTGAAAGAGCAGCATTGTAGGATAGGTCAACTAGTGTGAATGGATGGGAAAATTGGAAAGGCGATACAGTGTAAGCAAGAATATAAATGGAAAAGTAATTTTAGTAAGACTGAATTATCTTCCTAAAGATAGTGTGATAAAACTTGGTCTAAAGATACGGCCATGCAAACAGAAAGGAATAGGAGAGGCATTTCAAAGGAAGAATAGAAAAATATTGGGTTTCCTACTGTACTAAAGTATTAGGTAATTTAAGTAGTGATACTATTGATAGATAAGGAATGTTAAGAGTGGTCTAGAAGGGACTAATGAATATTTAATTCCACACTTACTGAAGATGCCCTCACTGGCAGCTTTTTAAAAAATTGTGCTGAGGATCAAACTCAGGGCCTCATGCATGCTGAGTACATTACCACTGAGCTATATTCCCAGCTAAGAAAAAGTTTTACCTAATTCTAAAACAAAACTAGATACAAAAATTTTTAAATAATCCTTAGAAATCAAAATAAGATGAAATAAGGGCCGGGGATTTAGTTCAGTGGCACCGTGCCTGCCTCTAAACCGCAAGGTCCTGAGTTCCATCCCTGGTACCAAAAAAAAAGAATTACAAAATAAGATGAAATAAATGAATCAAATGCATATCAAACTGACAGCACAACTACATAGAATTATTTTTGAAAACACATTAATTAGACCATACATTCACAGTAGGATATATCCTAAGGACATGAAAAATTGCAGAAAAAAAGAACTTTAAGTGGGCAGGAGATTTAGCTCAGTGGTGCCACGCCTGCCTTCAAGTGCAAGGTCCTTGAGTTTGATCTCCTGGGAGGAAAAAAAAACCCAACTTTAAGTTTTTTGTAATCATGTTGTTAGTAATAGTGTTTTTTTGAGACCGAGTCTTACTATGTAGTTCAGGGTAGCCTTGAACTCACAGCAGTCCTGCCTCAGCCTTCCAAGTGGTAGGATTACAGGTGTGCAACACCACACCCAGCTTTGTTAGTATTAATATGGATATTTGTATTAATTTTCTGTGGCTGCTGCAACAAATTTTAAGAAATTTGATGTTTTCAAACAGTAGTATAGTTCTGGAGATCAGAAACCCAAAATTGAGGTGGCTGAAATCGAGGTGTTGACAGGGCTACACTTCCCCTGCAGACTCGAAGAGAGACTGTTTCTTTCCTCTTTTAGTTTCTGGTGACTGCCAGCTTTTCTTGGATTGTGACTATACTACTCTAATCTTTGTGTCTGGTCACATTGCGTTTTCTCCTGTGTGTGTTCATATAGTATTCTCTTCTTCCTCTCATAAGGGTAGGGTACATGTGATTGCATATAGAGTCCACCTGAATAATCTAGGATAATTTCCCCAGTTTAAGATCCTTAATTTAGTTGCATTTCCCCCCTCCCCCCAGTCCCTGGAGATCAGGTTATGTAATATCCTTCAGTTCCAGGGATTAGGGTATGGATATCTTTTGGAAGCCTATTACTCAGTTTACTATAATGTCATTGTCATTATTCTGAAACTCAAGTACAGTCACATAAAACAAATGATTATGTCGATGTCATTAGGAAAGAAGAATCTTAGTGTAGATCAAAATTACACAAATATAAAATTTTTAAAACTTGTAGAGTTTGAGTTGGAAATGAATGTTTTCTATTTAAAAAAAAACAAGTATTACTAGCCTGGTCTTACTGAAAAGACGTAGAAAACAATGGTCAACCTAGTAGCAGTGAGCTCCCCTTGTTCCCAGGTTGTAATTTCTAAACAGCCCCCACTTGGAGGGTAGATTGATTCCAGCTGGGGTGGGGTGGGGGCTGCAAAGGTAATCCTGGACTATCTTATCACGTAAAATGGCAAGAAAGGTTGGGGTGTTGCTCAGTGGTACAGCACTTGGCTAGTATGCATACGGCCCCAAGTTCGATGCCCAGGACTGGAGAAAAATGACCGGGAACCAATCAAAGATTTCTGAGGTTGTGTCAGAACAATAGCCACTATGAAGAGGCTCCTTCTGGCCAAGGATGGGATAAATTGTAAGAATAACTACAAGGGACTGAAATATATTAAATATGTTTAAATCTGAACTCATATTGATACTTTAAAAACTTACTGCTCATTTTTGTGTGCTAGGGAACTCATTATTTTGAAAAGTGGGTTTAAAACGAAAAATCAAGCATCTTTCCTTTCCTATATGCTTCAGGAAAACCATGGTTGATAAATAGGAATTTCCACAAGGAGTAGTCCAGATAATAAATGAAGAAAGAATGATAAAATTAGATCTAGGGGGCCGGGGATTTAGCTCAGTGGTTTCACCGCCTGCTGCGCAAGCGCGAGGACCCGAGTTCAATTCCCGGTACCAAAAAAAAAAAAATTAGATCTAGGTATTGATTATCAGTTACAAAAGAGAAACTCATTGTGTGTTTCCTGAAGGAAGTAGACAAAACACTTATTGATACTCTGAAATTTAACCTGAATCTGATGAAGTTTCAAGATGTTACAACTGATATATTGGCAATCACTGTTAAAGAACACCAATGAATTTCAATTGTCAAAATCCAGAGAGTTGGGAGATTCATGACAAACTGCCCAGTTTCTTTAGCAAATAAACTAGAAGAAAAAACTTAGGAGAGGCTTAGATCAAAAGAGACTTAGGACACATATCAGTTGTTTAGGATATATGGACCTTATTTATATACTGATTTTAATAACTAAACTATAAAAATTTTGAGACAATTGGGGAAAATGTGAACACTTACCAAATATTTGATGATATTAGGGAATTGTTAAAAATTTAAAGTACAGTATGTGCTTTAAAAGAGATGTGGGGGTTTTTTGTTTGTTTTAACTGAGAAGGCCTTGAAATCTTCATGAGTTTTTGGTGTGATGCCTGAGGGTTTGCTTTAAAGTAATCTCAGGAGCATAGCGGTTGAAGGTAGGATTGACCATGACTTGATAACTGCTAAAACTGACCTTGTAGATCAGAACTGTAGATTCGGTAATGCCATGTATTTCTACCTGATACTTTTTTTCTCCTTTTGAATATGTTTGAAATTTTCTGTAATAAGACAGTGCAAAACAAAAAATAAAAACATTTAGAAGATAATTGGAACTTTTAGCACTAACTCATTAATGATAGTAAGGAATAATTAAACAACCTGGATAATTATTTAACAAGTAATCATGTTTATAGAGCAATATACTGAAGTATATATATTAAGGTATAAGTAGGCTAAAAATGACACAATATCCGAGATTTGCTTAAAATAATCCAGTGGAGTAGTTAAGACTGAGAGATTTGGCCATAAGTAAATATTGCAGCTAGGAGATGCCCATGGGATTTATCTTTGCTTTTGGATAGTTTGAAATTTTCCATAACTAAAAGTTTAAAAAAAACAAAAGCCAGGGTTTAATCCAATATGTGTTACTCCAGAATATATGTATATTTTTTTGAGACAGCTCTTGAACTCCTGGGCTTAAGCATCCTCCGGCCTTAGCTTCCCGAGGAGCTCAGACCATAGACCCTCACCACCACACCTGGCTCAAAATGTTAACTCTTAAGCCTTGTACCATCATGTCCCATCCTGGGGTTCTGTCTCCATGTAGGGGGATTTCTATAGCTCCCGGAAAGCATTTTTTCCTTTAATAATTATATTTTCATTTTATTGTTACCTTCACTTTGTGTCAGGAAAACTATCCCAAGTTTTCCATTTATGAAAGTGATAGGATGCATACTTTTAGAATAAATTTAACTGAAAATTAATTGCTCTAAAAATATTCCATAAATAATAGTACTGGTGGAATTCATATGACAAACTGCACAGTATGAGAACAAAAATGGAATCTTTACTGTGCTATACTGGTATATATTGGTACATATGGTGAAATGAAGCATTTTCATGTTGCATATACCCCTAATAGCCGCCTTTTAATTCCTACCATAGAATGGCACATGTGTGTGATTATATGTGTATCGGTGTTATCTTCAAAGGCCTTAAGACATACAAGAAATTACAGAGGACATTTTTTATTGTTACAGAATGTCATACCCAGGCTATCCCCCTACAGGCTACCCGCCTTTTCCTGGATATCCTGTAAGTATTGCCACTTCAAAAACAAAAATGACTCTGATTTTTGTAGTGTTCAATAGGAGTGGTGTTACATAGGAAACTTAGTGTTACATAGGAGTAGCTCATGACAGATCTCTAGATGTGCTAGAGCAGGGCTTATAAATTAAGTGCCCAGAAGTACTGAGTAGAATTAATGAAGTCAGGGGTTGTGGGGAAACCAGGGAGAATTTTTCCATCTGTAGAAATTGGTGGCTGCTCATCTCTAACCCCACACAGAGATCACACTCAGAGGCAGACCAGTATTGCTGGATATTTCAGTACTTCCAGTAAAGCCAGAAACCTGAATTTTATGTGAAATTGCCCAAAGTTCTGAAATTTGCAAGTCAGTTTTTAAAAATGTTAATTGCTGCAATATCAGCCAATAAAACAAGTATGTAAGCTAAACTGATCCCATGACTCATTTTATTTAACCTTTGTGTTAGAAGGTTTAAATAAGTTTGACTAAGAAGTAAATTGCGGTGGATTAGAGGGCCCTGGATTTGATAGCTGTACTGTTCTGAGGACTAAACTCTTAGTTGAGATATAAGAATTATGCATTTCAGTTTTATGTTTATAAGTATATAAGGCTGTTACCTAACTGGGAGACTAAAGAGGAGCCTATACATATGAACGATAGTGTTCATACCTTTCTATAAAGTGAATATGTAGCTTTCTTGAATTTATCATAGGTTAAGAAGGGAATTATGAATGTTTCCAAACCCCTATGTACTAAATCAAACTCACAACCACTTCAGGCCAATTGCTAAATAGATAATATTAAAATCTCCATGGCTCAACACAATAAAAACTTATTTTTTGCTTGTTTCAGTTTCCTGGAAGTCAGTGGCAGGATAGGGGGTGAGTGGATGGGAGAGGCCTTACTTCTTACAGTGTTTTAGTTTCCAGATTCCTTGTATTGATCACATCATCCTTTAAGCACTTCAGAGTCCTCTGCTGCATCCTCTGCATCTGGCTGGCAGATTAAAGAAGACAGGGAGCATAGACAGGTTTTTAGAGCCAGCCTAGACGTGATATACATCATTTCTGTATTCTCTCATAAATATTCAGTCGTGTGGTCTTATCTAGCTGCAAGGTAGTACTATAGTTTTGTAGCTGGGGAGTCTGGTTTTTTGCCTTTAGAGACAAAGGCTTACTATATTACCCAGGATGGCCTTGACCTCCTGAGTCCCAGCAATCCTGCCTCAACCTCCCAAGGACTGGGACAGTAGTATGCCCCCCACAGCTGGCTAGAGTTTATCAAATACAATAATCTCCCAAAGATGAAGGAGTGAAGGGAGGGGAAGGGGAAAGGAAAAGAGGGAAAGGAAAAACTATGAGAAAAGAAAAGAAAAAAAAGGAAATCTATGTAAATAGGGAAGGGTGGAGGGGGTGAAGGGTGCACAGGTAATGGGGAAAAAAAAATAAGAACCAAGATATATCATGTACAGGTACAAACACCCAGTGATAAATGTAAACAAATTGTATACCTAAAATGTACCAATAAAAGAACAACAACAACAAAAAAACCACAATAATCTCTGCTACTCTTAGACATTGTCTGGTCTCAACTAACGTCGGAAATGTTACACCCTGTGTGACTTGAGTTACTTCTTTAATCTTATACAACAAGTCCAGATGTATTGCAAGAGCCACAAATTCCTCTGTTTAGGCTAAAGAGGAAGATCTTTACCCTATTTCTAGAGGCTAGGAAAATGAGCTTTGTTGTTCCAAAAGCTTTGAGGCTTAGTAAGAACCTAGTTCTGGCTTATTTATTTATTTTCCGGTACTGGGGATTGAATTTAGGACCCTGTGCTAACGAGACAGGTTCAGTGCCACTGAGCTAAATCCCCAGCCCCTTAGTCCTGGCTCTTAAGTAGAAAAATGTACCCCTCTTCCCTGACCCAAATAAAATTAAGTTTAAGTGAGTCTGGCAAACAGATGTCCTGACAAACTAGTATAATACTGATTAGTGTAAGACACCAGGACTTCTAATGAAACTTTTATTATATATAATAAATTGTTTTTTTTTGTTTTTGTTTTTGTTTTTTTGAGATGGGGTCTTGTTATGTAGTTCAGCTTGGCCTTGAACTCACTATGTAGCCCCAGCTGGCCTGGGACTCAGTGATCCTCTTTGCCTCAGCCTCCTGAGTTCTGGTATTACAGGTGTGTACCACCATGCCCAGATGAAACTTTTAAAATTAAAAAAAAAAAAAGGAGAGACGTGCATAGTAATCTTTGTTCCTTTTTAAAAGATAGGTCGTATGATCATGTTCAATTGAAAATTTTTCTGATTTTCCAGCCTGCAGGTCAGGAGTCATCTTTTCCCCCTTCTGGTCAGTATGCTTATCCTAGTGGCTTTCCTCCAATGGGAGGAGGCGCCTATCCCCCAGCACCAAGTGGCGCCTACCTAGGAGCTGGAGGCTACCCTGCACCTGGAGGTTATCCAGCCCCTGGAGGCTGTCCTGGTGCCCCACAGCCAGGGGGAGCTCCAGCCTACCCCGGAGGTGAGTTAGGGCTTGTGAAATTAGTAATGATTTGGGATTGTTGAAGTATTTTTTCTCTCTTAACCTCTTCGTTCCTTTTTTTTTTTTTGGTAAGGGATCAAGAGTCACTTTTAGCTAACTGGATATTAAGGACCTAGATGGCAAGATGAAGGGATAAAGCTCTTACAGGGTCTAAAAGCTGGAAGTAGTTTTAAGGAATAAATTTTATGGTATGAATGTCCAACATGTAACACTTTGAGTATTTATAGTTTTAAGAACTGATTAATGCACTTTAGTTAGCATGACTGTGACCTTTAGGACAGCTTTATCTGAAGGTTAAAAAGCAAAACTTTAGCAGTTTGTCTTGTAACTTAATAAGAGGAATGTAGTAAAATTTTTAAATTTATTTTTTACTGTGGGAGCAATTGATGAGAAGTTGAAATATAGACAAGCCTGCTACTATAGCAGTTTCTCAGCTGGAAATAGACATTTTTCTGAAGTTTTCTCTGCAATCACAAGACTTTCTCACTATAGTTTGTTGGACTATTTTCTCTCATTCCTCCAGGCCAAGGATTTGGAGCCCCATCAGGTGGATCAGGTTTTTCTGGCTACCCCCAGCCACCTGCACAGACTTATGGTGGTAGTGGACCAGCTCAGGCCCCAATACCTGGTAGGTATCAGCTGCCTAGAGAGAAACAGTATCATATACTGTACATTTTTCAGCTGCTATAGAGAGAAGTTAGGTTTATGTTTAGGTTAGTCCTCATTAACTTTCATGTGTTTCTGTAAGTAATTTTATTTTATTTTATTTTTTGTAAGTAATTTTAAATACTTGGTTTCATTAAATATATTAACTAGATGGAAAAACTTAGTACAATGGAGACAAGGAGCCACTTTTTCTATTAAAAGATCTGTTCCAAAGTAAATCCTTTAGGAATTTCTCTGCCCACTTCTGTACCACAAATGAAACCACCTTGTCAACAGTTTCTTTTGTTTGGTTGGTTGGTTGGTTGATTGATTGGGGATTTTTGTTTTGTTTTTTGGGCAAAGGGTCTTGCCATTTGTTCCAGGCTGGCCTTGAACTCACTATTCAGACCAGGCTGGGCTCGAACTCGTGGCAGTCCTTCTGCCTCAGCTTTCTGTTGTCATTCATTTCAGATGGTGTCAGAATTGAATTTCATTCAAGTGTTTTCTTTTTTTTTTTAAAGTATTATTTGTTGAGATCTTATGTAGAACATGGAATATTAAAAAGATTCTTATAGTCTTGTGTGATGGCACCTGCCTGTAACTCCAACACTCTGAGAGACTGAGGCAAAAGGATCGCAAGTTCAGGCCCAGCCTCGGCAATTTAGCCTTTTTGAGATCCTATCTCAAAAAGAACAGGAGGGGAATGTTTTTGTGAAAAAATTTGGTTTTCGATTAAGTAAATCATGATACTGGTATGTAAAAAAATTATCCTAGTGTATGACATAGTATGTGCATGTTCTCATGTTTTTGTATTCATAGCGATCAATACTGTCTTGAAAAAAGTAAGTCATATAACCTGTTAGTGTGTATTTGTTGTGTTTTTTTTTACATATAGGTGGCTTTCCTGGAGGTCAGATGCCCTCTCAGTATCCTGGGGGACAGATGCCCTCTCAGTATCCTGGGAGGCAGACTCCTTACCCCAGCCAGGTATTTTTCTTCAGCCTTTTAAACTCAGTCTGGGTAATGTACTGGACAAGGGCACCACTCCTTTGCTGACAGTGGTGGTTTCCATGAAATAGGGGAATGGTCTTTCCCAGTAACTTAAGACTTTAATCTTTGTTTCTGATATACCCTGTGCTTGCTTTCTTTGGTCTGTCTGCTTTAAGTTCTCTCCTGATAACTTTGATAAGTCAAGCATAGGCTTTTCTCCCAGATGCTGCTGCCCATAACTTGATCCTTGAGATAAACTTGGGCTCTTGATACTGGTTTTAATTCTTTTTCCTCTGCCCTGCCCTTACCAGCCACTATAACCATGAACTTGGGTGACTTGGTAATTGGTATTCCTGCCAGTGACTTTTAAAACACTTCTTTTTTTTTTTTCCTGCCAGTGATTTTTGAAGGGTGGTTTTGTTTTCCACTTTGCCTTTATAACTTTTCACTCTTCTTTCAGATCAGTACAGAATCCTTCCCTTCCTATCCTGTTTTCTCTCCTGTTTCTTTGGATTATAGCAGTGAAGTGAGTAAGGTTTTCCTATGTTCACTAATCACTAGGTCCTATATCTGTGACCTGATTTGTTTCTGACTTCTCATGTACTTGTGTCTTGCCACTTTCTTGGGCTCAACTGTATGGGTTTTTTCCTTGTAGTGCTTGGCAGGGCTCTAAACATGGTAGCTGTTAAATCTTAAATTGATTTCTCAGTAGCTGCAGGTTTCTCATGCTATATGAAATTGTTACCCAATCTCTGATACTTCCTTATTTTAATACTGTTTTATTATTAAATTGCCTTGTTAATTTTTTATATCTTAATGCAAGTCACTGGGAACATAAACACAACACTTTAACACTTGCTTTTTATCTGGATTTGCTTATTGATTTCCATGTTGTATGATAATGAAAGTCTAACATTTTCAAGTCCTGGACTAGTCAGAGAAGGACTACAGTATTGGATGTGAAATACTTTAGTGATTGTTTTGGCTCACCTGTTTGAAGAATTTAAGTTCCAGAGAGGTTGAGAAACTTATCTGTGACCACATGACTAGTGTAAGACCAAGCTGAGGCCAGATCCTAGCTCTTCTGACTTTCAGACCAGTAGTTGCCTCATTATACAGTGCTTTTTACTGATGGTGTAAATGTTCCTCCAAAGCACATAGTAGTATACGGCTCTCATGCCTTCTATCGTTGAAGTTGATTGTTCATGTGTTATATATCAATAGTTAACATTTGTGAAATTAATGAAAATTTCTGCTTTTGTTTCAGATTAAGCATTTACATAATTTTATAGACATGACTAAATATGAAAGATTTTTAAACATAAAACACTGAAAGTAAAATACATACACATACAACTTATTTTGTGTAACAATTAGCACCTTAAGCTAGACCTAGAACCCATAGGTAGAATTAGCAGTGGTAGACTTTGGAAGCACTTTTAGATGGGAGTGGAATAGGCTACTTTGTGAGAGATGAGGTCCCTGTTATTAAAGTCCCCAGGTAGGGGTTGGTTGATATGACTGTAGGTGTGCATGAGTGTGTGTGTGTGTGTGTGTGTGTGAGAGAGAGAGACACAGAGAGAGAGAGAATATGAATATCTGTGTGAATTAAAGAAGATTAAAAGAAAATTTCTGTCTTGGGTGGGGAATTGAGCCAGCTGACCTCTCCTGATTGATCTCAATTCTCTAGTTCTGTGATAGCTTTCAGCAGGAAGGTTGGAATCAAGTAGATATTAAAGAGTGGAACTTCTGGTAGTGAGAAATGTCCCTTAGAGTTTTGATCATAAGAGCACAGACTCTGATTTCTTTGAAATATAAGGCCTAGAGGATGATAGTATTCTTGGCAATTCACTTCAGACTTAGACTTTCAGCAGAGAATACATCAACATTTTCCCCTACAGATAAAAATAAAATGATTTTGGGCCGGGTATTTAGCTCAGTGATTCCACCGCCTGCCTCGAAAGCGCAAGGACCCAAGTTCGATTCCCGGTACCAAAAAATAAATCAATAAAATAAAATAATAAAATAAAATGATTTTTTCTTTTAGTGAAGAGGGAATCCTCAAACAGTGCATAGTGACAGTTAATTTGTTACTATCTGGCCCAGTAAGGGTTCTACTCTCCTTGGGATATAAGTGACAGTAGTTACACCAAAGAAAACTGTCTTCATTATTTGATACATTGTTTTATATAAGGGCAATATGTTGAAAGAAATTTACACTTGAATATTTGCTACAAATAGAATAATTTTTAATTTTTCCTTAAAATCACTATAGGACTATTTCTTGTTAATTATCTGCTTCCATTCCCAACTTAGAACCTAATTCTTTTTTTTTTTTTTTGGTACTGGTGATCGAACTCTGGTCCTTACGCTTGCGAGGCAGGCGGTGGAACCACTGAGCTAAATCCCCAGCCCCTTAGAACCTAATTCTAAGGATAACTAACCCTTATTGATAAAGAAAGTCCTGTAGTAAGACTATATGTAAATGGAAGGGATTAGTAACCATAAATCTACTTTCTTGGGGATGGGAATGTAACCCAGGGATAGAGCACTTGCCTAACATGGTCAGGCCCTGTGTTTGATCCCTAGCACCACATAATTAATTTTTAAAAATAGCTTTCTTGGGCCAGGGATTTAGCTCAGTGGTTCCGCTGCCTGCCTCAAAAGCGCAAGATCCTGAGTTCAATCCCCGGAACCAAAAAAAAAGTTTTCTTGAAACAAAAGTGATAATAGAAGGAAAAAATGGAAACAAAGCTTTTGTACTTAGGGAGGGGAGGGGGGCTTGAGGAGCAGAAAGGGATAAAATGAAATTTATTTTTTAAAAATAGTTTTCTTTGAAAGGCTGCTGCCAGGCACACACCTGTAGTCCCAGCACTTTGGGAAGCTGAGGCAGGAGGATCATAAATTCAAGCCTACCACAGATAACTCAGCAACATAGCAAGACTCTGTCTCAAAATTTATAAAAGGGATGGGAATGTAGTTTAGTGCAAAGGCCTTGGGTTCAATCCCCACTACTACCAAAATAAGAAATAACTGGGGCTCAGGGATGTGGCTCAGCGGCACAGCACCTGCCAGGCAAGTGCAAGACCCTGAGTTCAATTCCCGGTACCAAAAGAAATGGCTGTTAAAATAGTGGTCATGTCTTCTCCCCCTTTACTTTGTTCCCACAAGTATTGGTTGTATTGCTGTATTTAGTGTGTATTATTTTAGGGCTGGGGATGTAGCTCGATGGTAGAGTGCTTGTGTGGCATGCATATTAGGCCCTGGATTTCATTCCATGCACCACACATACACATACAAACAGACAGAATGGTATAATTTAAAGTCTAGTTTCAGGGCCAGGGATTTAGCTCAGTGGTGCTGCCGCCTGCCTCGCAAGCCCAAGGTCTTGAGTTCAATCCCTGGTACCAAAAAAAAAAGAATAAAATTTAGTTTAATTTGCCTAAAAACAGTTGAATCATTTTATATCTTTGGATGATATTGATGGCATATTTAAGTGGTAATATTTTGGAGATATTGGGTTAAGTAAAATGTTATTATGACTAAAAATTTATTTTAAACTCATGGGATATTATATTATCTTGCTTCATTCCATTCCTCTTAAGTCCTATCTTGAGCATTTTAAGAAAACTACTGAATTGTTTCATAGCATTGTATTTAAATTTTTTTAAATTTTAATTTTGGAATAATATCTTACAAAAAAATTGCAAAGATAGTGCAAAGAATTTCTATATCTTCTTATTTTTTTTTTTGGTACCGGGGATCGAAATCAGGTCTTTGCACTTGCGCAGCAGGCGGTGGAACCACTGAGCTAAATCCCCAGCCCTGGTGATAATTAATTTTAATCACTTGTTTAAGATGGTGCCTGGGGCTGGGGATTTAGCTCAGTGGCACTGTGCCTGTCCTGCAAGTGGAGAGTCCTGAATTTGATCCCTGGTTAAAAAAAAAAAAAAATGGTTCCTGCCAAGTTACAGACTATTTTGATTCTACCATACTTTTGCTCACTATTTTTAACATCTGTTGATAATTTTTGCCTGAAACAGTTATTCCTATGGTATTTGCTGAGTGGTGAATTTTTAATTTTTACATAGATTTGTATTTTTAAAATAGTCTATTTTGCTTTCTGGTTTGTTTCCATATAAAATAGATGAAGAATATTGTACCTCCCAGAATCTCTAATTATAACTTCACTTTTTGTGTGGTTTTTTTCATTATAAAATATGTCTAACAATTGGAGTCCATGTAGGAAGTAACAAAATTATATTGCAGTTTGAAACTCATTGAGTGCCTGTATGTACTTCACTAAAGTCATTATTTTCTTTTGTTTGTAAGTCAAATATTGTCATTCATCTCACACTATTGATCCTCTGACAGGGAGATCAAACACTTTCATGTTCTACCAAAAAGGAATCTAAGGCATAAGAAGATTATAACTTTAATTTCACAAGTTTGACCTCCTTGTTTCCTGGAATTTTGGTGTCTAGCTATCTGTTAGCAGGAGAAAAATCTGTCCAGAAGTGGGATGGGTCTTTCCTGTCTGTTCTAGATTGAGCCCTGGTAATAAAATGCTCAGATGCTTGCCTTAAAGTCCAAACATTGGTCCTCTTACCTCTGACTAATATCCGGGAGAGTCTTTAAGTTGCCTTAGCAGAAGACCCTGACTTGGACTTTATGCCTTTTGTTCTCAGGGCACTCAGGGGACAATCCGGCCAGCTGCCAACTTTGATGCTATGAGAGATGCAGAAATCCTCCGCAAAGCCATGAAGGGATTTGGTAAGGAAAACAGATTTTTGTGTTTTATCATGTTAAACTGATTGATTCTAAAGCAAAAATAAACTTTATATCATAAACCAAGTCCTGTGTAGAGGTGCCTTGATATTATCTGTGCCTACTGCCTTGTAGGCATTACCACAGGTGACCTGCAGGAGCACCCAGTAGGCATTGTCTTTACTTAAACATTTATGGTTCTTCCAGGGACAGATGAACAGGCAATTGTGGATGTTGTGGCCAACCGTTCCAATGATCAGAGGCAAAAAATTAAAGCAGCTTTTAAGACCATGTATGGCAAGGTATGATTCTTTTTCTTTTTCTTGGCCTGTAGGCTCTGTGTTCATGGCAGATTGGAGACCATGTTTTTGTTAGTACATGTGATACAAAGGAGAACAACTAGACTTTACAACCTGAGGTGTGGTCACTGTTTGTCTTTAAACCCTTTTTTATTCTAGAGTAGTCCTTGATCTCAGTCATACCTTATTCGATGTCTCATGTGGGATAGTTGTTCAGTACAAAGCAGATTATGGCACAATCACAATCTAGAGTGTGGTTCTCATTCTTCTTGATTCAAAGGTTATAACAGCCCCACTCATTCTGGGTCCTTAGCATCATCTTCCACTCCTCTTGCTCCCTCTAAAGCTGTCCTGTATTACAATTATGTGGAACTATTTGCTGTTCGTTTCTGTGCCTTGTACATACTGTGCTCCTGGCCCATTACCCCTTTCCTTTTTCTTCATGGGAAACAACTTCTTCAAGATTTGGCTTAAATAACAGCTATTCTGATGTTTCTGTCATTGCTCTGAACAGAATTTAACTGCTCCATCCACTGTGGTCCTATAGCACTTTGTAAAACCTCTGCTGTCACTAACCTTCTGCTCAAAACTGTGAGCATGACAAACTATGTTATATTTACCTCTATTTCTAACATCAAGTATATAATAAGTAGGGCCAGGGATTTAGCTCAATGGTTCCACCACCTGCCTCACAAGCACAAGGTCCTGAGTTCGATCCCTGGTACCGAAAAAAAAGAAACAGTTTATTTTAATAAGCTTCTTTGTGGAATGATCAATGACTAAATCCAGCAAGAGTCTACAGCTAAAAATTGTCAGTTGATAAAGAGAAAAACTGGAAAGAATTGCTTTTCCATTTAGATACGAATCTTGAAAGTTCCTTAGCATCCTCTATGTCCAGTTTACTTTTCTCAGAGTGTGCTAATTCTCCATGGGTTGGTCCTACTTTGTCTCTTCTACTCTGCCTTTTCCTCTCTGCCTAGCCAAGACCAACTTCTTTATTAAGACTAATTATACAGCCTGAGCCCTAGACTTCTTAAGGTTCAGTATCACTCAATTCTCTTACAAAGGTATTTTCCATGTTCAGAATTTTTTTAGTTCATAACTAGATTGTACTCTGCTCTCTTGAATTTTTCAGATACTCTTTTAGAATGAAAACTAAACTCATGGCCTGCTTTCCTTACCCCAGCCATTTTGACTTCCTACTTTAATATGATTTTTCTATCCTGTTGTGGCATTATCTCGATCCTGGGTTCTTTATCACTCAGTCAGTGAATATTTATTCAGTACCTACTGTATGCCCGGACTGTCTTGTCCTATCAGTTGGTTATTTACTAACTTTTATTGATGTATTCTGTAAAGTGGCTATCTAAAATATATCTTTTGTCTACTTTGTAACTTTCCATTTTCATTACCACTGCTTAAGCCCAAGCCTTTGATACTTACCTAAATATTCCAATAGCCTGATCTTTCTCATCTAAGAAGGGGAAGCTGAGGCAGGATTGCAAGTTCAAGGCTAGTCTATGCAACTTAGACTGTTTCAAAAAATTTAAAGGGCTAGAGGTATAGGGCTCAGTGGTAGAGCAACCTTGGGTTTAATCCCCAGGACCGAAAAACAAAAAAGCAAAAGCTGTCATTTGTAGCCTCTTTGTCATCATAATCTGTCCTCCATATTGTTGCTGTATTTGTGCCCTCTTCTTGCATAAAAATTTCTAATGGCTTCTCCTAGAACTTAATCCAAGTTTAGTTACAACTTTGTTTTACTTTATAGGAAAACCTTCCTCTTTAACAAAGTCTTATTGTTTCATTGAACAGACTTTGTTCATTCCTGCCTCTGTACCTAGTGATTCGCAAACTTAGCTGAGTATAATCTCCTTTAAAATTTAAAAACAATTTCTGAGTCTTAGTCCTGCACATTAGTTTTTTTAAAACTTACTCTACAGGGCCGGGGATTTAGCTCAGTGGTTTCACTGCCTGCTGTGCAAGCTCAAGGACCCAAGTTCAATCCCTGGTACCAAAAAAAAAAAAAAACCAACGCACTCTACAGATGATTCTAGAGTTGGGAATAGAGGTTCCTTGTTTGTGTTTAGTTTTCTTGCCATAAATCTCTTCCTTTCTCTTTGCTAATTTTTACATGTTCTTTACATGTTCTTCTGGACTAAATGCTTTCTCTGAGCTCTCTAGCCCACTTTACGCCTTTTCATATTTCAACTTTTTCTGGTACTGATTTCTTTGTGACTCCTCTGGTGCTGGAATACAGGTTACTGATATTATCTCTTTATGTTTCTCTTTCCAAGTTACAAGATGACGATAACTTTTGTTTCTACTTCCTCATAGAACCAAGAATGATTTCTTGTACTAAATGAATATGTGTATCATTTTATTAATTTGAATTCCTTAATGTATCTCTTGCTGTGTAACTTTAATAGGAGAACTGTGGAATAATTTTTTTTTTGGTACTGGGGATTGAACTCAGGTCCTTGCGCTTGTGAGGCAGACGGCAGAACCACTGAGCTAAATCCCTGACCCAGTAATAATTATTTATACATAGAATGGTACAATTATATCTCTTGAATTAACAAACTTTACTATTTCTTAGTATGCCACACTCAGGTTTGAAATTTGGCTTTTATAGAACAACTCCATTTTATTTTTCCATATTTTCTTTAAAGGGTTTAAAGGACAAAATTTGGAGAGCCTGTATACTTAGCTTGCATTTGTAATTAAACAGGATTTAATCAAAGATCTCAAGTCAGAGTTGAGTGGAAATATGGAAGAACTTATCCTTGCCCTTTTCATGCCTCCTACATATTATGATGCCTGGAGTTTATGGAATGCAATGCAGGTACTATGCCATTTATTATAAGTATTATATGCTATTTAATATGTCAACCCTACAAATTATGGTGGTTCTGAATATGCCATGAAACTTTAAAGCAATATATTATTTCACATCATCTGAAATATAGAGCTTTTCAGGTCTAAAGGACACAGAAATATTGATGAAATATTAAGATTTAATTACTTTCAGATATTTTTGTTTTCCTTTTGTATAATTTTCCCTTTGTTCATACAGGGAGCAGGAACTCAGGAACGTGTATTGATTGAGATTTTGTGCACAAGAACAAATCAAGAAATCCGAGAAATTGTCAGATGTTATCAGTCAGAATTTGGACGAGACCTAGAAAAGGACATTCGGTCAGATACATCAGGGCATTTTGAACGTTTACTTGTATCCATGTGCCAGGTGAGTACAGTGTGAATGTTTATGTGTTAGTAGAGGGAACATATTTTATGCTAGTGAGTATTCTTGGTTCCTTCTAATATTTAGCCACCTTGGAATATTGCCATCTTTAAAAGGGCAGCATAGAACCCAGTGTATAGACTTTTTGTAGTTACTGCTGGAATTTACCTCTGTAAATCTGGCTTTTGTAAGGATCCAGAAATTTACGTCTTGAGCTGGTTATAGTGGTGCTCACCTGTAATCTCATCACTTGAGAGGCAGAAAGACAGGATAATTGCAAGTTTGAGGCCAGCTTAGGCTACATAGTAAGTTCAAGGCCAGCCTGAGCTACATAATGAGACCACATCTTAAAAAAAACAAAAGAGGGGCCAGGGCTTTAGCTCAGTGGTGCTGCCACCTGCCTCGCAAACCCAAGGTCCTGAGTTTGATCTCCGGTACCAAAAAAAAAAAAAAAAATCAAAAGAAATTAATCTCTTTAAGGTTTTATGTATTTCTACTTGAAGAAAAACCAGTCAAAACCAAAGTTTTGAGGTTCTGTGGCTGAGATAGGGATGAAACTGTTTTTAAATGGCCATTCCACTGCTCCAAGCCTAGAGGAATGGGCTTCCAGGCAGCCTTTCCACCGCTCCCAGCCCGGAGGAAGTGGCTTTTATGATTAAAAACCCTACAAAAAATTGGAATAGATGGTCTCTACCTCAATCTGATAAAAGCCATGTATGAAAAACCAACAGCCAATATCATACTAAATGGTCAAAAACTGAAATCCTTCACACTAAAATCAGGAACAA
>NW_004624754.1:6958069-6998456 GCF_000247695.1 Heterocephalus glaber | reverse complement strand
TTTGAGACAGTGTCTCATTGTATAGTTCAGGCTGGCCTTGAACTTACTACAAACCTCCTGTTACAGGTATGCACCACCATGTCCAGTTCCGGTCATTTTTATTTATCTCCATGATAGGTATATGTTATGATTATATTTGGATAAAGGAAAGGAAGTTTGCAAAACCATATTTTAGTCTCCCTCCCTAGACTTAAATTTCTTGAAAGCAAGGACTTTCTCTTCCTTATGTCCCTGCACCTAGCACCTTGCCTGGCACCAAGCAAGTGTTCAGTGTCTTTGATTGTGCCGGGGGTGTAGCACAGTGGTAAAGGACTAGCCTGGCTATGCTGAGGGTCCTGGGTTCAAATCCCAATACCACAAAAACAAATACATAAAATAAGCAATGTTACCAATGTTTTTGGTTGCATGAGTGAATGCAAGTGGAACTCAATGTAGTGCTTATTGATCTTAAATTTCAGCCTACAGAGAGTTATAATTTTGTCATTTAGGTGATAGTTTGTATCCTTAAGTAGTCATTTTTGTATAAACCTTTTTTTTGGTTTAATTTAGTTCTCAAAGCCCTGAAACTCCTCATTTTTTTTTTATTATAAAAGTGTGCTTTATTATAAGGAAAATTTAAATATAACCAACAATACTGAAAATAACGTGGGCATTTGTAGCCTTGGTCAGAGTTCTTTATTAAACAGGCATTTATTTACTGTTCCATGACTAGTTAACAATCAGATTATGCAACAAAAGAGATTAGCTTGAAAAAGTGAATAAAGAATGCAGAATGAGGAACGAGAAATTTGGCTGGGTTTTTTTTGTTTGTGTTTCCCTTAACAGACATGGCTTTTAAAATCTAAAATACTAAGTCATTTTCATGTAGAGAGGCTCCCACATCCTTCAAGAAGGTTTTAGCAAAAATATTAAACAATTTTCTAAAATGTGGGTGAAGTTACAGTTCACATACTCTAATTTCTTATATATACATTATCCAGTTAACATTCTAGCCATGTTTTCATATACAGGTAGGACCATAAACATTCTCTAAGAAGACTACAGTAGCCACCAAATAACTGTACCCATATATGTTTTTGAAACATATTTCCCAAAATGAAATCGCCCATTTAAAAGCAAATAACTTGTTGGAATTAACATCTGTAGACACTAGGTCATGGCGTAAGAATCAGCGTATTTGTTTTGGTTGAATATAACTGAATTTGTCTTCTACGGCATCTTCTATGAGCATCTCAGTGGTCAATGAAAATCTAGTAAGTTTGAGTTTTCTGTACTTTTAAGTGTGAGTCAGCATTAAAGCAGATGGCAAGGCTTACTGGCCTATTTGCTATGGACAGAAATTCCTTTTATTGTTCTATATGGTTTTGCTTATACAAATTTATTCCTCCCACCTTAGAGGAATTGGGGGTGGAGTAAACCTCCCTGGCTGCTGATCGGTCTGTGGGTTGGCAGTCTCTGTGAGGAAGACCAGAAACCCACGGTGGCAGATCTGTGCAGATTATGTAGACATAGGGTCCCTCATATGTTTGGTAAAGGAGGCTTTTTCTTTGATTAAGTGTAAGCTCTTGGGCTTTTAGAAGACAATAAAAGTCAGGTTTGACAAGTCTAAATAGCTTTAAAAAACATTTTGTGACATTAAATGTCAAAATTAAACTTTTAAAGATAAAGAATATAGGAAGCTGCAAAATGAAAAAGGAAAGCAAAGACATATATACTTGATGAGGAAAAAAGCATTAATGATCTTTCATCCTTAAAAAACTCTTTTTTCAATCATCATAATAGCTAAATTGCCAGTCCTTAAAATCACTAGAATATGTTGGTTACTGACATTATCCTAAAGAAGTCAAAATGTACTTTATTGCAAAAAATACAAAAAGTTTTAAAATTGCATGTGATGTTTCATACCATTTCACTAATAGGCCAAGGCCAGCACACAACTTAATCAAGCCAGAAAAACTTTAAATTAAAAATGATTAAAATTTTACTGTCTAATGAGTTATAAAAAGAATGTGGTGCCATGCTGTGTAGCATGATTCCCTCTTATGTGGGCATGGTCACTAATTTGATACCCATCTGAATAAGTCAAACACATTGCCTAAGGTAGTATCTTTTAATTATCTTCTTAAACATGGTTACTTTCTATATATTACAATCATTTAAATAAAACTTTCAGAAACTCCTCATTTTAATATGACCTCATTAAACCATGATCAAATATTATAAAGCCAAAATTGACAGTATAATATAGGACTAGCTACACTGTTAGTTTCTTTGGAAAGGAAAGATATACAGGACAGACTTTCTGCATTAATGTTTTTTGGGGTCCAGGGGGGGTTTGGTACCAGGGATCAAATGCCGGACTTTGGGCTTACGAGGCAGGCGTCGGAACCACTGAGCTAAATCCCTGGCCCCAAAACTATTTTCCCAAACAAATACTTTTTTTTTTTTTCTTTTTGGTACCAGGGATCAAACTTAGGACCTTGCGCTTGCGAGGCAGGCAGCAGCACCACTGAGCTAAATCCCTCGCCCCTTATTAATCTTTGTTTTGTTTTTGTTTCTGTTTTTGGTGCTGGGGGATTGAACTCAGGACCTTGCGCTTGCGAGGCAGGCAGTGGAACCACTGAGCTAAATCCCTTGCCCTCCCCTCATTAATCTTTAATAAATTATTTCTTTTAAATCCTCAAGTAACTAGATGGGGGAGAGGATGCTTAATAGAGCTTTTTCTTCCAATTCCTACCTTTCTCTTTTGCAGGGAAATCGTGACGAGAATCAGAGTGTGAACCACCAGATGGCTCAGGAAGATGCCCAGCGCCTCTATCAGGCTGGTGAGGGAAGACTCGGGACAGATGAGTCTTGTTTTAATATGATCCTCGCCACAAGAAGCTTTCCTCAGCTGAAAGCTACCATAGAGGCTTATTCCAGGGTACGAGCTTCTCTTCTGAAGACCTGATGTCTATTTTAAGATGTGAAAGTATTTAACCCTATAATTTTTCTTTGCAGATGGCTAATCGAGATTTGTTAAGCAGCATCAGTCGCGAGTTTTCTGGCTATATTGAAAGTGGTTTGAAGACCATTGGTAAGAGACTTTTGTGTTTTTGTTTTGTTTTTAAATGATTAGGGGCTTTGAATAGTTCTCATTGAGTGGTTATAATTAATATAGACTCTCTGGAATCTGCTTAGGCAGAAGTTGATTTAATTTTATGTTTTTATGTATAATTTCCTATGAATGGTTGGTAGTGTGAAAAAATAGAACTGTTTGGGAATTATTTGGCCTTCATCTGTAGGCCTTTTCTGAACACTGTGCAGGAAGATCTATCAAGTGTTGAGTCTCCTTTAAGATGAATGGGAAAGTCCTGAGAACTCTGATATCACTACAGTACATGATTTTTTTTTTTTTTTTTTTTTGCGGTACCAAGGATTGAACTCAGGACCTTGTGCTTGCAAGGCAGGTGTGGTGCCACTGGCCCTACAGTACATGATTTTGAGCCCTCAAAATACACCTTTCAACCACTCAGACAGATACCTTTTGAAATTAACTAATTTCTGATGATATAACACCCAGTGCCTAATGAAATGGAAATTTTGTGCCTAATGGACTCAGGAGAATACTAGTGTACTAACACACTGGTATTAGCAATTGGTATTGCAAATATTATTGTAATTGTAATTAAAGTAATAATGCACAGTTAGTACTTCTTTACCTTCTGTAGGAAGATACTTTGTTGAATGAATTTCAAAGAGATGTCAGATTTTTTAACATCATTTGGAAACTGCTCGTCTGTTTTTTTAAGTTAGAATATATCTCATATCTTTCAGCCAAATGATATTTGACTTTATAGAATTCAGGATTTTGTTATTGTTTCTTTTAGGAAAACATTATTGCTTCAGGTTTTCACACTGTAAAGGGAGAATATATAAAGAATCTAAGTCAGTACATCTATAGAGAGAAAGTAGGATTTATTTTCTAGAATTGAAGGTTGCCTGTCTGATGCAGCTAGAAAGAAAGATGCTGAGAAAAATCAAGTGGGTTGGGAGACATCTTCACCTCCTCTCAGATTTCCAAGATGATTCCATGGAGAATAAAGGCAGGCTAGATGTGATTAAAAAAAAAAAAAAAGCTGGAGGGTTGGGGTGGTTTGTCATGTTCCGACTCTGGTCTGAAGTGTCTCTCTCTGACTTGCAGTGCAGTGTGCCCTGAACCGTCCTGCCTTCTTTGCTGAGCGGCTCTACTATTCCATGAAAGGTGCCGGCACAGATGACTCCACCCTGGTCAGAATTGTGGTTTCTCGAAGTGAGGTGAGCCCAGGCAGCACTTTCTCTTTTTGTCTGGTTGGTCTTGATTTTGGTTTTTTTTTGGTACCAGGGATGGAACTCAGGACCTTGCACTTGCAGGGCAGGCGCCGGAACCACTGAGCTAAATCCCCGGCCCAAAACTTGTGTGGTTTTTAGAAGATTGATTGATTGATTGATTGAAGTACTGGGGACTGAACCTAGAGCCTTCACACTAAGCTAAATTCTCAGCCTTTTCTTTTACGTTTTCAGACAGATTCTCATTAAGTAGCCAAGTTACCCAGGCTGGGCTTAAACTTAGGATGCTACTGCTTCAGTCTCCCAGAGTGCTAGGATTAGAAGCATGCATATCTTCCTTTTTAAGCCTAAATAATATCTGTATATCACCTGCTAATTCATTTATCTCTCTAGGCATAGTTGGGGTGTGTCCATCTTTTGGCTATTGTGAATAATCTCGCTATGAACATGGGTCCACAAATATCTGTATATTTGTTCAAGTTCCTGTTTTTACTTTTTTTTATCAAGAAGTGGATAATATAATTTTTTTTTTTTGCTACTGGGGTTTGAACTCATGACCTTGCTCTTTCAAGGCAGTGCCACTGAGCTAAATTCCTGGCCCCTATGCTTGCTGTTTTTGTTTTGGTTTTTTTTGGTACCAGGGATCCCTGGCCCTCAGTATTTTTGATGATAGGCATTCTGTCATCAAATGGTGTATCCTATGATAGCCATCCTGTGTTTTGTTTGTTGTTTTTTTGAGACAGGGTCTCACTATGTAGTTCAGGTTGGCCTCGAACTCACAGTGATCCTCCTGCCTCAACCTCCCTAGTGCTGGGATCACAGGCATGCACCACCACACCTGGCCCCTGTGTTTTTTCAATGACTAACATTTTAGAATAATAGATCAGACTAGTACCACTCTTATTCAGTATTTTACAGAGCAGTGAGTCAGACCTTCACTGAGTAGTGCTAGTGTCAGTATGAATATTAGCTATAAAAATGTCAGTCACTTGATATTTCTCCCTCCCTTCCCTATTTTGATTATTATTTTAAAAAGAACTGTAATAGGGCCAGGTGTTTAGCTCAGTGGTTCTGCTGCCTGCCTTGAAAGCGCAAGGTCCCAAGTTCGATGTCCAGTACCAAACAAAAACAGAACTGTGATAAAATTTTATTTTGACACACTTTTTTAAACTTGTCATTTCTTGCACAGATCGACCTTGTACAAATAAAACAGTTATTTACTCACATGTATCAGAAGACACTGGGCACAGTGATTGCAAGTGACACAAGTGGAGATTATCGAAGACTTCTTCTCGCCATTGTGGGCCAGTAGGAGGGAATTTTTTTAAATGGATGAAGTCCTTCAAAGCAGACTGACCTGCATGCAGCATCAGCCATCACCGAATCAAAACAACTTAAGGACTATCAAGGTTAATGTGTTTGGTTTGCACATGTTGTTATTGCCTTAATTCTTTTTTTCTTTTTTTTTTTTTGGTACCAGGGATCGAACTCGGGTCCTTGCACTTCGGAGGCAGGCAGAAGAACCACTGAGCTAAATCCCCGGCCCTTTATTGCCTTAATTCTAATGTTATTTTTTCCTATATGTACAATCAATGTAAAGCCATATCACAGTGATGTAGTAATTTTGCAATATTTCTAACGCTTCATTCTTACTGCTTTGGTTCTAATCAGGTTTTCAAATTGAATAAAAATTAGTGATCTAATTCTGTATAATTATGACCAATTATGGTTTTTTCCTTTTTTTTTTTTTGGTACTGGGGATTGGACTCAGGACTTTGCACTTGCGAGGCAGGCGGCAGAACCACTGAGATAAATCCTCGGCCCTATGAGCAATTATGTTAAAAGGTTACCCATCACCTCTATCTAGTGCCAAAAATGCAAAAGTAGTATTTTTAAAAAGTGATACTGCGGGGACTGGGGATTTAGCTCAGTGGTTCCGCTGCCTGCCTTGCAAGCGCAAGGACCCAAGTTTGATCCCTGGTACCAAAAAAAAAAAGTGATACTGGTCTGGTTTGATTTGAGAACATGATTGCCAATTCAGAAATATAATGAAGTGCTGCCAGCCTAGCGGCACTCCCCTGTAATCCCAGCACTTTGGGAGATCAAGGCAAGAGAACCATTAAGTTTGGCCCCAGCCTGGACAACCTAGTGACTTAATGAGATCCTGTCCGAAAATAAAATACAAAAAACAGGCTAGAGCTGGGCAGGCTGACACATGTCTGTAAGTCCCGCACCCCAGGAGGCTGAGGCAGAAGGATCATGAGTTTGAGCTTAGCCTGGGCAACTTAGTGGTTTAGCAACACCCTGTCTCAATAAATTTTTTTTTTTTCCTTTGGTACCAGGGATCGAACTTGGGTCCTTGCGCTTGCAGGGCAGGCAGCGGAACCACTGAGCTAAATCCCCAGCCCCTCAAGAAAATTTTAAAGGGGCTTGGGATGGGCAGAATAGACCTGCTCACCCCCATAGCAGCCAGGAAGTGGAGAGAAGAGAGGAGCATGGGTCAAGAAAGACACTCTTCCATGTCACAGCCACAGTGACCCACCTCTTCTAACTAGGCCCTATGAGACTTTTGGGAGATGGTTTAGATATACACCATAATATTCTGCCTCTTGCCCCCAAAAGGCTCATGTCCATCTCTGAGTTCCCAAATTCTTCACAGTTCCAGTACTGCGGAAAAATCCTAAGTCCAAAGTCACATCTGAGACTCAAAGCAAACTCAACTGTGAGCCCTGTAAAAATCAAAAAGTTTAATACTTTTAAAATATAGGGCAAACATTCTCATTCTAAAAGGGGGGGATGGAAGATTGCAAAGGAATTGAATCAATAAGCAAGTTGTGGTAAATTGTGAGCTCCAAAGGGTATGGGCAGCCCCATCCCTGTGGCCACTCAGGCTGGCTCCACTTGCTATGTAGTTTTCCTCAGTAGGTGTTTTAAATTCCTGACATTTCCAACTTCCTAAGGTCACCACTGTGCCTTTGGCTTCATGTATCATCCTCTCAGGAACTCCTGGCAGGGACTGTGACCCTGTCACACATTTATGCCTGGTCTTCCAGGCCTTCTGAAATCTGGATAGAAGCCTCCATTACCTCATAACTCTTGGATTCTGCATGCCTGAAAAGTTAGAACCACTTGGATAACATCAAGGTGTCCTGCTGGCTGGAGCAGTAGCCTGGCCCCTGTGGACCATAGCTCCATTGGTCTCTTGGTTCCTGGATGGCTGGACTTGGGGTATGTTTCCTGAAAGCTTTTTTTCTTTTCTTTTTTTTTTTTCCTTTGGTACCAGGGATCGAACTCAGGACCTTACGCTTTCAAGGCAGGCAGCAGCACTACTGAGCTAAATCCCCAGCCCTGAGATCTATTTCTTTAGGCAGCCCTGAATGAGCAGGGCACCCTGGGGTTCTCAAGCAAAGTCTTTAGAGGAGTCTATGCTTTTACACCTTTGAGTGTGGCTTGACTAAGGCCTGGGCTTTTCCTGAGATGACCTCAAGGCATCTTTCCTATTGTCCTGATGCAAAGTACTTGGCTTTTTTACGCTAATCTTTTCAGCATCCACACAATCCAGGGCCCAACTTTACAGGTGCTTCCTTTCTGGCCAAGCTGCACATTTTCCAAATTACAGTGGTACCTCGGTTCACAAACTTAATTTGTTCTATGATTTGAGGAAAGATGGCTGAGGTTGTGTTTGTCACCTGAAGAATTTGCAAACAAAAACAAAATTTTACCAAACACTTATGTTTGCAAACCAAATTGTTTGGAAACAAAAGCATTTGTGAACTGAAGTACCACTGTATTTATCTCTGTTTTTGCTCACTGTAGATCTGACTAAAAGAGTCAGCAGTACTCATGCCACAACCTGGATGTTGAAATTCCCTCCACCACTTTAGTCTACTACCTTTAAAATCAGCCTCACACCCACCAAGTTTTAGGACATGAACAGTGTAGACAAATTCTTTGCTGGAATGAAACAGGTGTGGCCTCTAGTCCAGTGTCCAGTAGAGTACAGCAGTACATCAGTTCATGAACAGAAGGGTTTGGCAAATTTTTGCTTCTATTCACAAACTGCATTGGATGACAAACGACTGCAACCATCTTCCCCATTCTGACATAGTGGCTTCCTCTAGTTGAGATTATGGTTGCAGACAGACCTGTGCACACTTGCTGTGATTTTTTTTGTGTGATTTTTAGCACATACAGTACAATATTATTCAATCCAGCATGGCTCCAAAGAAAGTGCAGAGCAAGCATGGTGGTAAAAAATGAAAGTGCAGAGCAGTAATGAAGGTGAGAAGAACATGCAGAGCAGTAATGAGGGTAACAAGAAAGTGTAGAGCAAGAATGGTAAAGTTTTGAAGAAAGTAACCATTGAATTGAAAGAAATTATAGAAAAGCGTGAGTATGGTATTCATGTGACTGATCTGGCCTCAGAGTACAAGATGGTGATGTCAACAATCGCAACTATTTCGAAGAATAAGTATGCCATCAAAGGAGCTGATGTGGCAAAAAGAGTAATGATATTAACCAAGTGTTGAAAGAGGTGGAAAAACTTTTGTTAGTGTAGTTGAATGAGAAATAGCTGCCAGGTGATAGCATTAGTGAAGCTATGATCTGTGAAAAAGCCAGGAGATTGCACAGTGATTTACTGCAAGAAAATCCCTCTACAACTGCAACAAGTGATGAATTAAAGCGAGTAGAGGGTGGTTTGATAAATTCCACAAGAGAAGTGGCATCCACAGTGTGATAAGATATGGTGAGACTTCCCATTCTGACAAGGCAGCTGCAGAAGTCTATAAGAATTCATGAAGGCAGAAGGATACCTTGCTCAATAAGTGTTCAACTGTGATATAACAGGGTTCTTCTGGAAGAAGATGCTGAACAGAACTTATGCAGGAGGGAAAGGCACTGCCAAGGCTAAGCCCATGAAGGAGAGATCGACTCTTGCTGTGTGCAAATGCAAGTGCTGATCTGAAGATTGTCACTACTGGTGTACCATTCCCAGACCCCTCATGCATTCAAAGAACAGAATATGAACAAGGCCAGACTGCCTGTCATGTGGAGGTCCAATGGGAAAGCTTAGGTCACAAGACAGTGTTCATGGAATGGGTGCATAAGGTGTTTGCATCCACTGTTAAGAAATATCTTTCTAGGCCTCAGATTTACCTCAGTGGTGCCGTGCCTGCCTTGAAAGTGTAAGGTCCTGAGTTTGATCCCCAGTACAAAAAAAAAAATCTTTCTGACAGCCAACTGCCTGAAAGTTGCCTTCTTCTGATGGATAATGCCCTGGAACACCCTCCAGCTTTGGTAGATATGGAAGCTGACTATGACTTCATAAAGGTCAAGTTCCTCCCCACCAACACCTCTTCTGTAGCCCCATGGACCAGCAAGTGATCTGCAACTTCAAGAAGCTGTGCACAAAGGTGCTCTTTACCAGATGTTTTAATGTCACTGAAGAGATGTTATTGACTGTGAAACAGTTCTGGAAGAAACATTTCAATGTCCTTCACTACATCAACCTGATTGGCACAGCCTGGGAAGATGTCAACTACCGGACCTTAAACTCAGCCGGGAGGAAACTGGTCAGAATGTGTCACTGAACGTGACTTTGAAGGGTCTGGTGCACGGGTAGTGGAGGAGATTGTGTGCATGGTCAAGAGTATGGGTCTGAATGTCAATGGTACAGACATAGTTATAGGGAAAAGTTTTAGAGATCTTAGTAGATTGAATATTAAGGTAGTTGTAGAAGCAAAATAAGTAATGTGTTCCTTTAAGGTTTGCTTTTCCCATAACTCTTGCTGTTTAAGGTGACTTTAAGGTGATGGTCATCTGGCTCTTTAACCAGTAACTTCATTAACCTAATAAAGTTACTATGCCTGGGTGAATTTACAATGTATATGTGCTTACCTTGTGTCTGTGACTTGTAAATAGGAACTGGAATTGTATTTACACATCAAAGACCACTAGGGATGAGATAATGGCTAAAAGGATATAAAAAGGAAATGCTGAACAAAGGGGTGCTTGGATACTAACCAGACCAGTTTCCGGTGGTCCCACCTGCTTGCAAGTAGAACTTTTATTATTTTACCCTAATTCTGTATCTCTGTGTAATTCTTTCCGAGATTTCTGGAACATTTGGTTCCCTGACCAGGAATTGGGAATGAAATAGCCCTTTTGGGCATCGACTCAAACCCCACCAGAGGGAGCAGCTCTCCCTCTCCTTGAGAGGAAAGGCACGCCCCGGGACTAACTTCCTAGGCTCCCCAACAGGACATGGAGACCTGCTCACCAGGTGGGATCGCCCGAACCTGAGACGGAGGACAACAGAAGGAGGGCTGCTGCTGTTGGGGTCTCATCTGTCTTTTTCCTTTGCTGGGTGAGAAACCTTGGGAAACCCCCTAGTTGTTAACTTTTAGTTTCACTTTGGTTTCATGTAGAGAACAGGGAAAGGGGACATTACTAGAACCTCTGGAGTAAGTCCTAGTCTCCTGTGAGCCACGGCAGCACAAGGTGAATTACAGGAAAGGTAGAAAAATGAGACTGAGAAGAAGCTGAGCTTTGGGTCTGTTCAGTGCTGCTCTGGGCAGCAAATAACGCACATCGGAAGAAACAAATGTAACAAATGACTTGCAGAAGGTTCAGTACATTGGCATAAACGAGATGTAACAATCCAAGAACAATGAGGAACTGAGTAGATGAAGATTTTGTTCCTCCCAGGAAGTCTTCAGCTGCTGTACTCTGGTGCTGGAGGATCACAGCATCACCCGGTCATTGAAGTCTCAGTAGTGACCAGATGCCAAAATGAAAAGTCTCAGAATTCCTGGGCTGTGGGCAGGAGAACTAGGCTAACCAAATGATTTTTCCCTAAACTTATGTAGCATTGCTCCCAACAGTTTCACTTTGTGAATTCGTATTTTATAACTTTGGGCAATTACAGCACAGGGGCCTGATTACCCCTTGTGCTTTGCCATTTGGGAAGATAGCTCCTCCCATTTGTTTTGGTTCACTTTGTGAACTTTGGGCAAAAATAGTGCAGGGGCCCAATCACCCCTTGTGCTTTGCCATTTGGGGAGGTAGCTTCTTTCATTTGTTTTGGTTACGGTTAGGAGGTCACCAGGAGGGAATGTAGTAACTTCTAAATGTGTGAGTGAAAGAGTTCTGGATAGGAGAGTATGTGGAATGAGCTGCGGAGCAAGACAGAGGAAGGGGGCACTTGCACTTAAAGAGTCCTCCCTGAGTTGCAAAACTTGTGTGTGGTCTTTCGATTTTGTGGTTGAGTTTAACAAAGACAGAATGGTGAGCTTAGGCAACAGCCCACCTTAGCCTGAATGGACTTTAAAGTGCCCAAGAGGCCTGCAGCCAGGCAGGAGAGTGAGTGATCCCCCACCTTTGTTTGTCTTGTGTCTCCATACAGGGGTACCCATACACCAACACTCTGATTGGCCAATTGTGGGGACAGAAACACCTTGTCCTACTGTTTTGGAATGCATGCTTAAGAATTTTAAGAAAGGTTTTACTGGAAATTATGGTATTAAGATAAAACCTCAAAACTTAGAACCTTTTGTGAGTTAGCATGGTCCATACTTTGCCCAGCCTGGCCATCTGAGAGATTCCTAGATGAGGGTCTCATCTGTTCCGTCTGGCTAACAGTCACTGCCCCTGGATGGGAACATCCAGATCAATTTCCCTATATTGATTTATGGCTCAAATTGTGCCACAGAATGCCTCCTTGGCTTCATATGTGTGCCCCGGAAGCAAAAAGCAATATCCCGGTCCTCTCTCAGAAAGGAGACAATGCTGAAAAGAAATCAGTCCTTTCAGATCTGGATTGAGAGAATTTAGACTTTCCCCCTCCTTTTGAGTTGCTAAATTCACAGGTGCAGAGGAGATGGGGACAAAAGCATGAGAACTGCTTGGCCTTAGAGCACCAGAGGGTGCATGCTGTGGTCAGATTCAGAGAGGATTGAATAGGGTTTACACTCAAATTGGAAGAAAAATTGAAAAGAGAAAATAAGTAATGGATTGAAAACAGCTAAGAAAGCTCTGAAGGGCATAAAAAAGCCAGAAAAAGGAAGAAATTTTACAAGAAAAATCAAGTTGCAAATTTTAGCTAATTGATAAATGTACCTGTGTTTCAGTTTGAGTTGATGTTTAATTGGTGTGCTTAAAATATTTCTTGTACATTGTAAATTCTTCAATTGTAATTATAGGGTTAAGTTGCTCTTTTCTGTACTTTGTTGATAAAAACCTCAAGGTTACTACCGTTCAATTGGCAGCCAACCAAATTTAAAGTGTAACAATCTGAGATCAAAAAAGGAACACTAAAATTTTAACAGCTAAAGACAAGTTTGGGATAAAAGGTCTATAGTAAGTGAGATTGGGCTGGGGATTTAGCTCAGTGGTTCTGGTGCCTGCCTCACAAGTGCAAGGACCAGGGTTCGATTCCCGGTACCAAAAAAAAAAAGAAATATAGTAAGTGAGAGAAAAAAACATTCAAAAGCTTAAGTAAAAGAGATACAATTTTGATATAAAAAATTTTGTATGTTTGTCTTGTTAGATAAAAAGAGATACAAGACCAGAAGGCCTAGGTATGTCAAAAGATGTGTGAAAGTGATTTATCAAGAAAATGTGTATGTTTGTTGGTTTCAAGTTTGTTATAGTTTAAAAATGTTTACATTGGTTGTCATCAAAGGGTTAAATTCTAAATATGTTACTATAATATGTGTACATTGGTCATCTTCAGAGGGTTTAAGAGCCAACAGGTTACAATATGACCTCTTCCTTTATAGTGAGTTAGAAAAAAAAGAAGACTGTTGGGAAAAGGCACAAATATGTCAGACCAAGGTGCAGTATTTGAGATTTGACTTGAAAAGAGGACAAAGGAGGCTAGGACCAGAAAAAAGAAAGTCATTTATTCTCTGCCAAGACCCCTCCAAAAAGCTTCAATTATTTGATTCCATCTTTGCTACCCATTGTCCTAATTGGGAGGACTGTAATGAACTTTGTAGAACTTTGTTAATCTCTAAAGAAATGCAGAGAGTTTTAGGAGAAATTAAAAAGATTAATCCCCCTAGAATGCCGGGAGACATGCACAATCCAGACTCTTGGCATGAACAGCAGTTTCCAGTAAATATGCAGCCCGAATGGAATCCCAATACCCCAGTAGGCCAGGAGAGCTTAAGAAATTATCAGACAGCCCTTCTGGAAGGGATACAGATGTGAGTAAAAGACCTACAAACATGATTAAAGTGTCAGAGACACAACAGGAGCCCGATGAGAGCCCTGAGAAATTTTATGAGCGGCTCTGCAAGGTCTATAGAATGTACACATCATTTGACCCTGCTGTTCCTGATAACCATCAGTTAATATGACCTTTGTAACTCAGTCAGCTCCAGACATTAGAAGAAAGATTCAGAAGCAAGAAACTTGGGAAGGCAGGAATATAACACAACTGTTGCAATTAGCTAGGAAAGTGTATGTGAACAGAGAGTCAGTGAGAAAGAGAAGGAGCAAGGGAGGAAGATGAGCAAGATAAGAGAAAAGCCAGATACATAGCAGTGGCTATGGGAGCCAAGGTAGAGAGGGAGAAAGAAAGACAGGGAGCGAAGTCAGAGGGAAAGCAGAAGAAAGATTTTTAATGTGAGGACTTAGATTGTGACCAGTGTGCATATTGCAGAGAGAGAGGACATTATAAGAACAAGTGCCCACAGCTCAAAGAAAAGAAAAAGCAGGAATTAAAGGGAGAAAAAGAAAATCATTTACTTTGGGCTATAGAACAAAAGAAAAGCTTTTTAGAAACTAAAATTGACTTTGGTAGCTCCCCCTGCCGTAGGCATACCAGATGTTAAGCAGCCTTTTACTCTGCATTTGACTGAGAAGAGCCATGTGGCCTTTGGAGTGTTGACCCAAGAAGTAGGCCCGTGGAATCAACCAGTGGGATACTTGTCTAAGAATTTAGATCCAGTAGCAAAAGGGTGATCTTCTTGCCTTCGGGCCTTGGTGGCCCCTCAGTTTTATTAATCCAAGAAGCAGACAAGCTAACTCTAGGTCAGGAACTGACTGTGCAGGTTCCACACATGGTCTTGAAACTGTTGAACACAAGAGGGCATCGATGGCTCTCAAGTAATTGGGTTACTCAGTACCAAGCCCTTCTCTGTGAGAACCCCACTTACGGTTTATTCCTGTAAAAGCTTTAAATCCTGCTACGTTCTTGCCCATGGAGACAGGCCCTCCCAATCATGACTGCTTGAGAGTGTCACCGATGAGCTCTTTTCCAGCCACCCTGACCTACAAATGACACCCTTGTCTGATGCTGACCTCATTCTGTTCACAGATGGGAGCAGCTTCTTGGAAGATGGGGTTCGTCATGCTGGATATGTGGTAACCACAAAGGATGAGGTGATCCTAGCTGGGGTGCCTTCCTAGTGGCTAGTCAGCACAATGTGCTAAGCTCTGGGCACTCATACAGGCACTCTGATGGGCAAAGGGTAAAAAGGTAAATATATATACGGACTTTCACTATGCAATTTGCTACACTGCACATCCATGGCATGATTTACAAAGAGCGAGGTCTTCTCACGGCAAAAGGGAAGCAAATTAAAAATAAACAGGAAATTATACAGTTGCTAGAGGCAGTGTGGGAACCTAGCAAAGTCACAGTAATACATTGTTCAGGACATCAGAAAGGCAAAGACTTCATTGCACAAGGTAACTATAAAGCTGACGTTGAAAGCTGAGAAAGACAACGCACTCAAAGCCCTGCTCTCACCACTCCGGAGGCTGGTGAGTCAACACACGGCTGAAGAATGGGAGCACTGACAAGGACGACATGGATTATTGTGTTGTGCCAGATCACCACTGCTTTAAGTTTCTTTGTTTTCGAACTGTGGGTGTTTAGGACTAGTAATGAAAAGTTTGATGAACAATATGTGACTTTTAAAACGGTGAAATGGGAACTGGAAGGCTATCCGTTTACAATGTTCTTTGATACCTGCCCAAAAGAACATTATGGGGGACCTGGGGTAGCTTCTGATTGTGGGGGCTCTTCTAATGAGAAATTATATTATAATCCTATATCTATGTATATGCCAGCCCCATGGGATCCTATTTGGCTACAAGGAGTAATATATTTCATTAGGACAAGAAATTTTAAAAGATCTTGAGGAAATTTGAGATGCACTTCAGGCTTTAGAAACCCAACTAGATCCACTGGCCAATGTTGTATTACAGAATAGGCATGCTCTCAATTTGCTAACAGCCCAGAAAGGAGGGATTTGCTTATTTCTTGGTGAAGAGTATTGTTATTATGCTAATAAATCTGGTGTAGTACAAGAATCACTAGACAAACTAAAAGATCAGATCAAGGCTCTTGATGAGAAATTTGGTATAGGAGAGCTGTCCTATGGGATTAATTTTACTTGGGCAGGATGGAAAACTTGGATAGGACCTCTTCTCAGTCCCCTTCTTGTTATAATATTAATGTTTGGTCCTTGTGTCATCCAATGGATTTCAAAATTTATATAGGAGCACACTGCAGCAGCTCAACACTACCAAATGCGAGTGTTAAGAAATGTAGATAAACTGGATAGAACTTATAAGGGTTAGAAGAATTATCCTGAAGTAAACAGGGAGGAATGATATGGAAAAATTTTAGATAACTTAGTAGATTGAATATTAAGGTAACTGCAGAAGCAAAATAAGTACTGTGTTCCTTTAAGATTTGTTTTTCCCATAACTCTTGCTGTTTAAGGTGACTTTAAGGTGATGGTCATCTGGCTCTTTAACCAGTAACTTCATTAACCTAACAAAGTTACTGTGCCTGGGTGAATTTACAGTGTATATGTGCTTACCTTGTGTCTGTGACTTGTAAATAGGAACTGGAATTGTATTTACACATCAAAGACCACTAGGGATGAGATAATGGCTGAAAAGGATATAAAAAGGAAATGCTGAACAAAGGGGTGCTTGGATACTAACCAGACCAGTTTCCGGTGGTCCCACCTGCTTGCAAGTAGAACTTTTATTTTTTTACCCGAATTCTGTGTCTCTGTGTATTTCTTTCTGAGATTTCTGGAACAATAGAGGAGCTTATTGGGCACCATAAGGAGGAGCTGACAATGGAAGAACTTGCTGAACTCCAGAGTGAGCAGCCGAAGGGACTTGAGCATTCCACCAAGGAAGAGGAAGACAGGGAGGAAGTTAGCAGTGATGTGATAAAATCCACTATGGAAAAATAGAATGAGTGCCAGGATTTATTTGAGACACGCCACCCCAACATAACTAACGAATAGAGATAACATAGTCTCCCATTTCCTGAGGTCTATGCAGCACAGGAAAAACAAGTGACATTACCCAGATTTTTCATCAAAATTGGCCCCGCAGCTAAGAGACAAGAGAGAAAACCCCCTAAAGGAGATCTCCCCGATATACTTATGGAGAGGTACTCTATCTCCAAAAGTTGCAGAAATCTCAGAAAGAAATACGCAGAGATACAGAATTCAGATAAAATAATAAAATTTCTCCTTGCAAACAGGAACCCCAGAAACTGGTCTGGTTAGTATCCCCACCCTCTTTGTTCAGCGTTTCCCCCTTTTCTTTTTCTTTTTTTTTTTTTGGTACCAGGGATTGAAACTCGGGTCCTCGTGCTTGTGCAACAGGCAGTGAAACCACTGAGCTAAATCCCCGGCCCAGCGTTTCCCTTTTTATATCCTTTTTAGCCATTATCTCATCCCTAGTGGTCTTTGATGTATAAATACAATTCCAGTTCCTATTTACAAGTCACAGACACAAAATAGGCACATATACTTTGTAAATTCACCCAGGCATGGTAACTTTGTTAGGTTAATGAAGTTACCGGTTAGAATCAGATAACTGTCACCTTAAACAAGGAGTTATGGGAAAAGCAAATCTTAAAAGAACACATTACTTATTTTCCTTCTACAGCTACCTTAATATTCAATCTATTAAGTTATCTAAAACTTTTCCATATCACAAACAATGACTTCCTCCCCACTCACCCTTCTGTCCTCCATGGCAGAAGCTGCCTCAATCAAAGTTGGTGTTCTCTCTCTTCATACTGCACTATACTTTGTTTCATGTTTTTGTGGTTAAAAAAATACATATGGTTCAGAACAGATTAACCTTATTTACATTGAACCTATAGGCAAATTTGATTCGGTTTCCGACCAATTTGGTTCACAACCAAAATCATGGGATACATTAAGTTTGTGAACCAAAGTTATCACTTTACTTGTTCTCATCTGAAACCTTGTGAGCCGGGCCTTTACTATTTGCATTCCTAACAGCTCCAACTAGAAGAATCTATCATGCTCAGCTTATAGCATTCTAGGGCCTCTCTAGCTGCCATCTGCAAACCTTTCCACACTCTTCCTTCAAATCACTTCCAAAGCCTTCTAAGCTATATGTCAGTAAACAGGTGCAGTAACAGCAACAACCCTAATTCCTTGGTACAAGTTTTCTGTATCAGTCATTTTCCCATCACTGAGACAAAATACTCAACACCTGCAATTTAAAGGAGAGGTTTAATTGGCTCACTGTTTTCACAGGATTCTGTTCATGATTGGTTGGCTCTAAGGAAGAAGCAGCATGGTAGAAGGGCATGGCAGAGGACAGCTGCTCACACCATGGCAGCCAGGAAGCAGAGAGCAATGGGAGGAGATGGGGGAGGAAATAAACCCTTCCATGTTCTGTCCCCAGTTATTCACCTCTTCCAACCAGGCTCCACTCCAAACACATGAGACTTTTTTTTTTTCCCCACATGAGACATTTTTTTTTTTTTTTGTACCTGGGATCAAACTTGGGTCCTTGCGCTTGCGAGGCAGGCAGCAGAACCACTGAGCTAAATCTCCAGCCCTCACATGAGACTTTTAAGGACGATTTCATTGCACTAAAAGTTGAGGAAAAGAATAGTGAATATTGGGCCAGAGATTTAGCTCAATGGTTCTGTTGCCTGGCCTGCAAGCACAAGGACCTGAGTTCAATCCCCAGTACCAAAAAAAAAAACCAAACCAAAAACAATTATAATTCAACAAACATTTTTTTTTGGAGACAAGGTCTTACTATGTTGCTTTATTACATATAATACTACAACCCCCCAAAATGAAAAAGCTTCTCACTAATTCTATAATTTTCATGTTTAATAGTATAAATAATTATTTTTAAATTTTGCTCTGGTAATACATATCATAAGACGTTTCCCATGGAGAGTTGTGCAGACGTGTGCATTTTAATGATTTATTTTCAAATAATTTCAAATGTGTAGCATTGGAAAACTGTAAGGAACTCTGTTGTCCCCTTCATTCAAATTTCCAAATAATATGTTATTGCACTTGTTCCATTGCTCACTCTTTGTATATGGTGTGACCTGCATTATTGAGTCTTTTTCTGAACATTTTAAGGGTCAATAAAATAAACCGCAGACATAAAGTCTTATCACTCTTAAACACTCTGGTGTATTTCATTTAAACAAGGGCACTCCTGTGTAATGGTAAACAATCTTGCGCTTGAGATCAGCATTGGTACCACATTGCCATCACATCCATGGTGCCCATCCACATTTCATCTGCTATCTCCCCAAGTTCTTTTTCCTTTCTGCTTTTGAGTGCTACACAGCAAAGAGTGCTATATTTGGTTGGCATGTATCTTCAGACTCCTTTAATCTGGAAGTTTCCAGCCTTTCAGGTGTTTGACAGTTTTAAAGAGTACAGGCCTTAGGCTGAGGATGTAGCTCAGTGGGGGAGAGCTCAGGTAGTGTGCAGGACCTCCATCCCCAGCACTAAGGTGGGGAGGCCTTAAATTCTAGAGAATAGAACAAGATGCTTTGTTTGTCTCACTGCATCTCACCAAAAAGCACACAATAGACTTCTCCCAATATTGATGATGTTATCCTTTTGGGGGGGGTACCAGGAATCGAACTTGGGTCCTTGCGCTTGTGAGGCAGGCCACGGAACCACTGAGCTAAATCCCCAGCCTGATGATGTTAATCTTTATCACCTGATTATGCCGATTACTTCACTGTTTCCCCTCTATACTTGGCAAGCATTCCTTGGGGGAGCATTACAGATGCTTGCCAATATCCTATACCTTATCAAACTTCCACTCATCATCCTTAGCATCCATCTAACTCTTGCTTGACTCAGGTTCCTCTAAGGTATTACCATCATGCCTGGCCTGAACAGGACAAAGCAAACAGGCTGCTTTCAGCAAACAACAGCAGCTTCTCAGTAAATAGGACAAATGGACTCAAAACAAAATATACAACCCCCCTGGTGCTGAGAAGTCCAGTGATTGTGCAGACTGTCCTTGGACTCAATCATAAACATTTCACCCCAGATTCCTTAGCTCCTTCAATACCTATATAAGCCTAATTCCTTTCCCAGTTAGTTGCTAATATCCCTCTCCTAGTGTGAGCCCATCCACTCACAGATGAAATCTTTCCCAGCTAGCTGCCACTATCTCTCTTTCCCAATGTCAGCCCATCCACACATGAATGTAATAAACTCAGCTTTTCCCTGCTCGCTGCTAGAATCTCCTGATTTTAGTCCCTGGTCACTGGAATAAACTTTTCTTTTTCTCACAACAAAAAAGCCTATTTTTTTGACAAGTGGATTCATGCACACCATGTATAACAATTACTAAATGGTAATTCTCAGTCATTCCCTCTACACTCCTGGTTTGGCATTCTGCTGAAAGAGCCTTTTTTGTATTTATTCAAACAATGTGAGCTATCATATTCTTATTTTATTCTGTGGGTTGTAGTCCATTCTTGTTATTGTTTTGCTGTTCAAATCATCCGTAATTTGGCCAGTGGAAATCATCTCAAACTAGTTCTTCACACTCCAACATTTAAAAATCACATATATAACATGAAATCATATATAAACATTAAATATATGAAAATATAAACATTCATAATTATATATTATATAAAATATATGCAATATATTATATTAAATATATTGTATTATCTATAAAATATATAATTAATATATAAAATATATAAATATTTAAAATCATAAATGATTATGTATATATATGGAGAGAGAGAGCGAGAGAGTGAGAGTGAGCTGAGATTCATCCCTGTTGTGTGTGGCTGCAGTCCATTAATTTTAAGCATAATATGCCATTTTGTGAATATACCGCAGTTGATAGGCACTTGGGTTGTTTCCAGGTCATTGTTATGTTTTGCTTTTCCAACACTTCAAAGGTTGACTTTCGATTGTAGTAAACATTTGCATTAATACCTTATACTTCAAGTCTGTTTATTGTATAAATATTGAGCACCTAGAAGTGATATTATTTTGCACTGTCCCCAACAATGAGAGGCTCACTTTGTAATAGTCTTTGTTTTTTGAGATAGGGTCTTGCTCTGTAGTTCAGATTGGCCTTGAACTGTGTTTCCAGGTTGGGCTTGAACTCACAGCGATCCTCCTGCCTCTGAGTGCTGGGATTGCAGATGTGCACCACCACACCTGGGTGATTTTTCAAAGAAAATGCTTACATGATCTGTAATCCCAGGATTCTGGGAGGCTGAGGCAGGGCGATCTCAAATTCGAGCCCAGGTTGGGCATCTTAGAGAGACCCTGTCACCAAAAAAAGGGGGGTCAGTGGCTGGAGATATAAAAGGGTAATAATAATGGAATGATCTGTTTTTGTTTTATTTTTTGGTACCGGGGATCAAACTCTGGTCCTTGTGCTTGTGAGGCAGGCAGTGGAACCACTGAGCTAAATCCCCAGCCCTGTTTCTGTTTGTTTTTAAAGAGAGGAAGGCCTCGCTATATCACTATATCATTGCCTTGGGAAACTTCGAATTCTTGATCTCAAGCGATCCTCCTGCCTCAACTTCCCAACACACAACACTTAATCTCTTTTCTAATCCGCTTAAAGGCTTTTTTTTTTTTACGTTAAATAAGTTCCTTTTGGTTTTTCACCTATTTTTTGAGAAATAATAAAAGAGTCCAGAAAGCAAAATGGAAAGGTGAAAAACCTTGCACTTAATCCAAACTTTTGCAACGCTTAAGTAACAAGAAGCAGGTAAAACAGGGCACAGAGTAGGCTAGGTTGAGGCGCAGGCGTACAGGTTCCAGAGCCCAGGCGCCGAAATTCACTCTAGTAACCGCTTACTTTCGGCGCTGAAAATATCGCGAGTTTTCGAATAAATTTGTGGCGAATGCAGAAAGTAAGTTCTCGCGAGAGTGGTTGCTACAGTTACGAAAACGCTTGTGGCTGCCACAGGTAAGATAATTACTCCTCTTCAAAAACTCCCCTCTTTCCTCCTGCAGCCACAATAAATCCTGTCACCCCAGATTTCTGCTTCCCCAGTTAATGCCAAGTTGAAACATCGGTGCAAGTCAAAACTCTGATTCCACTAGGCTCCCGCCCTTTCGCGCACCCAAGCCCCATCGCCCGAACACTGCCTTTCCGACTTTGCCGGAAACTACCGATCGCCTCCTTCGTCTAACCTGTTTCTAATTGGACTCTTCCCCTGCTGCTGCTTCCGAGCCGATGACCAGACCTGCGTGCTTTGTTAGCAGCCGCAAGAGCCTGGTCTACCTGATCTGACCAAAATTAGTATCATTTCTTGCCTTTATTATTCAGATACGCCGCAGACATGTCTTTAGGGCAAGGCTTGGGGCCAGGCACTCCTGGTCCTTTAAATAAGACGGGATGTTTGTTTTCAAGAGTGCAATTGAGCTTTCGGGGACATCGGCACACATTAATATCGCCATTTGTTCAGTGCTTCATAGGTTAAACAGTTTCACTATTTTAAGGGAGGTTCACAACAAATGTAACGCAAGTCGGAAGTTATCCATTTCAGAAGCTGAAGCTAAGACTCAGAGGAGTCAGGTATTTGCCCAGGGTCACAAACTTATTAAGTAGAAAAGTTCTTTTAAATCCCCAGTCGTGGAGCTGCAGCGTAGCTCAGTGGTAGAGCACTTGCCTAGCATGCACGAGGCTCTGGATTCAACCCCTAGCTCCACAAAAAATAAAATAAATCCCCAGACCTCATAAACACAACAACTTGTGGTAATCATCACAAGAGAAGTGTAAAGCGCTTGAAGAATTCAAAGGAAAGGCAAATGCTTCTGAGTGGGAAATCTCACTGACTAGAAACCATTTGAGCAAGATGAATAGGATTTGCCTAGTGGAGCTGGAGTGCAGAAGAAGAGAGGGGTAGTTACGGGAGGAAGAAATACAAAGTTACAAACATGACTAAGTGCAGGCAGTCTGAAAAATGCTACGCCATAGCATAGGACAGGATTAGGGCTAATGGAGCTTAGAGGGCTTGGGTGTAATATCAAGTTTAACTTCATTTTTTTTGGGGGGGGACCGGGGATCGAACTCGGGGCAGGCACCAGAACCACTGAGCTAAATCCCCAGCCCTGAACTTCATTTGGCAAATGAGGGAGAATAGGGCGGCAATATGATCAGGTCTGTGCTTTATCTGCTTATCTCTCTCTCTCTCTCTTTTTTTTTTTTTTTTTTGGTACCCGGGATCGAACTCAGGACCTTGCGCTTGCGAGGCAGGTGGTGGCACCACTGAGCTAGACTCCCAGCCCTATCTGCTTATCTCTTAAATCTCATTTTCTCCATATTTCTTTTCACACTATAATGCAAGCGTACGAAGCTACTTGACCTGCTTCTGTTTTTTTCTTTACTTCTGAATCTTACAATTTTTCTTTCTGTCTGGAACATCTTTCATTTTAGTCTTATTTTTTGAGCTCCAGGTCACCTCCTACGAGGACTTTTCCTGATATGCACATCCACATATGTACTTTCAAATCCAATCAGGTCTCAGCTTCAGCATTTCCTTGCTGTATGACCAATAGTAGGATAAAAACCTTGTGGCCCATAAAAACCTTGTAATCCCAGCACTGAGAGTGGCTGAAGCAGGAGGACTGCAAGTTCAAGTCCCATCTGGGCAACTTAAACCCTGGCTCAAAATAAAAAAATTAAAAATTTTTGAAAGAGTTGGGCATGTAACTCAGTGCCAAGGGCCTGGGTTCAGTCCCAAATACTACAAAAAGGGAACAATCTTGTCTGAAGATCAGCTTCCTTTTCCCTAAAATTGAGGTTCAAGAGTCGCCTGGAAGAGTGGACACATATGAGATAAGATATGTAAAGCCCTTGGTACACTGGCATGTTAGTAAACCATTGTCCAAAGTAATTCCCGGGGCTAGCATGTTGTTCAGTAGAATACTTGCCTAGCAGGCTCAAGGTCCTAAGTTCAATCCCCAATACTGAAAAAAACAGAAAAATTTCCTACCCACTCTTCCCACTGATATGGTCCCACTACCTAGTTCCTCATCCCTCTTTCAAAGGACCCGTCACATAGATTATAACTCTGTATAAATAAATATAAATGTATATAGATATATATTTTTTTCCCTCATTAGATTTTTAATTCCTTGAGGTTTGGGAGCTTATGTTTTCAGTATTTCTTTTTTTTTTTTTTGGTACTGGGGATCGAACTTGGGACCTTGCACTTGCGAGGCAGGCAGCAGAACCACTGAGCTAAATCCCCAGCAGGGAGCTTATATTTTATTTTTTTTGTTTTGTTTTGTTTTTTTGTTTGTTTTTTGGTACCAGGGATCGAATTTGGGTCCCTGCGCTTGGGAGTCAGGGGGCAGAACAACTGAGCCAAATCCCTGGCCCTGTCTTCAGTTTTAACTGTGTAGGTAAGTTCTACTTTATATTGAGTTAGAAAACATGATATTTTTTTAAAAACATTATTTTTGAACTTGAGTCTTAGTATTCAAAAATAATTAGAAAATATATCTGATGAGAGACATGCTAAGACCTTTTCCAATGGACTGTTATTTTATGTATCTCTTTCTTTGCTCTCAGTATTTTTGTCAAACTGATGATTATTTTGTTTTGTTTTTGAGATGAGGCTTTTTTGTGTTGCCAAGGCTGTCTTCAGATTTGCGATCCACTTCCCTCAGCATCCTGAGTAGCTGGAATTATAGGTATGTGTCACTGGCTGGCTCTGAGATTTGCAGATTGAAAAAAAGTGACCAGAGAGCACTGTGAAGGATGTGGGGAATGAGAGGTGGTGAGGTGGTGCCCCTGCGGTCTCTCGTGATAATTTGGACTCCATAGATTAGTTACATGTAACAGATACAAGAATCTTTTTAGCACCAACCAGTGTAGTCACTTGTGACCAGCTCCCTAAAGCACTGCCTGTCCAGCAGCGGGGATTGGGAAAGGGGAACAAAATAACACTGGACGGCAGCATGTCCTTAGCCCTAGTGTTGGTGGGTTTTTTTTGGTACCAGGAATCAAACCCGGGACCTTTTGCTGCTTGTGAGGCAGGTGGTGGAACCACTGAGCTAAATCCCCAGCCCTCTAGTGTTGGTTCTGATGCAATCTGGATACTTATGCAGCTATGCTACCTGAGGGGACAGGCTCATTTATTCTCTTTACAGAAACCAAAGAAGACCAGAGGCACTCTGCCCAACAGCTGCAATGGAACAGGTGGCATCTGTAGGCAGAGTGGTGCAGATCACTGTGACAGATGGATATGATTTGGTAAAGTTATTTCAGGAAATCCACAATGTCCCTAGCTCAAAAGCATCAGGGAAGGAAGGGATATTTGCATTATTTCCAACTTCTCAGCCTTCTGCTTTACATAGCCATTTCCTTCTCTGTGTACCTATTGTCAGGCTGTGATCAACAAGTCACATTACTGTGCTTCTAAAATACCTGGCAATTTGAATACTACGTCTAACGGGTGAAACAAGAAATAGTTTTAGTTTTCTCAGAGAGCAGTTCATAATTTCTTTTTTCTCCTTTTTTCCTGAGAAGAATCTAAATTCTTCCAGAGTTTCTCTTGTGATTCATTTAGGAGAATAATGAAATGCCAAAATATGTGGTTTCTAAATTTTAAAATGTTTGTTCCAAAAAGAATATGTAGCTGAATGTGGTGGTGCATGCCTGTAATCCCAGGACTAGGGAGGCTGAGGCAGGAGGATCACCACGAGTTTGAGGCCAGGCTGTGCTACACAGTGAGTTCAAGGCCAGCCTGAATTACTTGGTGAGACCCTGTCTCAACAAACAAAAAAACAAACAAAATAAGAAGATGATACAATTAATGAGCTCTACTTGTTTTTAAATATACAAATAAAGTGCTGGGGATTTAGCTAAGTGGTTCTGTTGCCTGCCTCACAAGGACAAGGTCCCAAGTTCGATCCCTGGTACAAAAAAAAAAAAGTACAGATAAAGTATAATATATATATATATTCACAGGAAAACACTAAAATATATATTTTAAAATATTAGATTTTTGGGGGGAGGGTACCAGGGTTCAAACTCAGGACCTTACAGGCAGGTGCAGTACCACTGAGCTAAATCCCTGGCCCTAAAATGTATATTTAAAAATATTAATAGTGCTTACACGTTAGAATAAGATTACAGGTAATTTAGTTTTCTATGTGATTTTCTCACTTTTTCAAATATTCCATGGTATACTTTTATAATCAGACAAAATACAATAAATGCCATTTTTCAAAACTTTAACATAGTGCCATTTAAATGGAATATTGCATTTAGTTACAACTAGATTTGTTTAATGATTTTCTACTTGTTCCATGTATATTTGTGAATAGCTTGTTAGGAAAAAACAGAAAATGCTGCTTAGTCCTAGTCAAAATGTGCAAAATGTGTTGCCAGATGTGTACAAAAATTCTCTAAAGTATAATTGTAAAGTGATATGTCTCCGCCAACAGAAAGGCTCGAAAGGAGATACTCCAGTTACTATTATTCGTGCAGAATTCAATCAGGTGGTTCTGGGAGACTCTGCAAAAATTACTGTTTCTCCAGATGGAACTGCAAAATATAACTTCACTAGCAGATTTGAGTTTAATCCTGAAGGAGGAATCACTTTAGATGACGTCGCTCACAAACCTGTATTCTGTAAGTTCTTGTGGTTCTAAAAATGTTAGCATATGAGTATGTTATGAGGATATGAGGTATTAGTAGCTGTTGTTGGGAATGTCTTTGTTTTTGTTTTTTTTTATTTTTTTGAGACAAGGTCTCACTATGTAGCCCAAGCTGGACTTGAACTCATGATCCTCCTGCCTCAGCCTCCCAAGTGTCGTGATTACAGGTATGCACAACCATGCCTCACTGTTGTTGGGACAGTTGAATACACTTTACTTCCCTACTCTAGGAATAATGCAGCATATTAAGTCCTGCTTGGTTCTATCAGGGATCACCATGCCCTAATTTTTTTTTTTTTTTGATACCGGGGATCGAACTCAGAGCCTTGCACTTGTGAGGCAGGTGGCAGAACCATTAAGCTAAATCCCTGGTACCATGATCTAATTTTAACTAGTTTTTATCCAACGCCTTTTGAAATGTGACTGAGGTTTTTTGTTGTTGTTGTTGTTGTTTTTGGTACCGGGGATCGAACTCGGGTCCTTGTGCTTGCAAGGCAGGCAGCGGAACCACTGAGCTAAATCCCCGGCCCATGTGACTGAGTTTTACAGCCTTTATCTTATAAGTTGAGTTGGGAGCTTCTCCTTTATATTCCTAAATTGAGGATTGCCAAATTTCGGAAAAAACAAAATTTGGGGCATACTTATCACATGTTTTCTCTTATATGAGAAACCCAATGTATAACCAAAGAGCAAAATAAAAGATAGATAATAGGAGGTAGGGAGATAGATCGTTCTCAGACCAGAAGTGGATCAAGAGTTGGAGGGAGGAGGAGGTGAGAGGAAAGGGATGAAAAAAGAAACTGAGATGCGTTATATGCATGCACCAACTCCACACAAGGACTGTAACCATCATGTACTACACACATGTACCAATAAAAAAGAAAGAAAAAGGACTGAAATAATTAAATGGACCATTTCCTCAAGAAAACACAAATCGCACACATACAATATGAACTAGATAGATGGGCATGGTAGCCCATGCTTACAATCCCAGCACTCAGGAGGTTGAGGCAGGGGGATCTCCACAAGTTCGAGGCCAGCCTGGGCTACATAGTGAGTTCAAGGCCAGCCTGAATTACATAGTGAGACCCTGTCTCAAAAAAAAACAAACAAAACTAGATAAGTTCATATTAAATAGCCCTGTATCAATCAAGGAGATTAAATTTAGTTTGTGTGGGGTTTTTTTGTTCTTGTTTTTGAGACAGAGTCTTGCTATGTAGCCTAGGCTGGCTTGGAACTCACTATGTAGCTCAGGCTAAGCTTGAACCTATGGTGATCCTCCTACCTCTGCCTCCCAAGTGCTAGAATTACAGGCATGTGCTACTATGGCTGGCTTGAAATTGAATTTATAATTTAAATCCCCACAGTCCAGATTAGATAGTTTCGCTGAGGAACTCTACCAATTGTTTAATGAACTGACACTAATTCTACATAATCTTGTTCAGAAAGTAGAAGAGAAAACATTTCAGTTTACTTTATGGAAGCTAGTATTAGTCTGATGCCAAAACTAAACAGAGAAGGCCGGGGATTTAGCTCAGTGGTTTCGCCGCCTGCTGTGTAAGTGCAAGGACCCGAGTTCGATCCCTGGTACCAAAAAAAACCCAAAAAACAAAACTGGACAGAGATTACACAAAAGGGAAAACTTTAGGCCCGTGTCTGTCATTACTGACATAAAAGTTAGGACAAGGCAATAAGAAAGAAAATATAAGGCACACAGATCCGAAAGGAAGAAATTAAATTGCTGCTATTTGCAGATATGATATGATGATCCATATAGAAAACATCAAGGAATCCAGAGCACTTATAAAAATAAAAAATAAGTTACACAAGATCACAGGATAAAAGATAATATACCAAAATTAATGTACAAATAGTCCTTGTTTAACAGCTGAGTTCTTGTCCTGTGACTAAGTCGGTAATTGAATTGGTTGCTAAATGAGGAATTGTATATAGTATATTCAATATGCAGAACAAAGAAATGGTCAAAGGAGACTCCAACTTTATGACTTTGCTTTTATTTGCATAATTCTTTTTTTTTGAGACAGGGTCTTATTATCATAGTCCAGGCTGACCCTGCATTGATTCTCCTGTGTGCTAGGATTACAGGCACAAGCCACCTTGCCTGACTTATTTGCATAACTCTTACATGCAGTACTGTAACGTATAACAGAACATAAAACTATAGTACTATACTGTACAGTACAATCAGCAAAAATTACAGTACTGTATAAATAAGGTATACTGTACAAAAAAAGACATGGAGGCTGTGTAAATAGGATGTACAGGAAAAAAAAGATGTACAGAACTGTACTAAAAAAAGATGGGTCATAAATCCAAGTGAAGGGTGGTAAGTTCAGTGTGACTCATTCATAAATCTGAACAGTAAACAAGTAGGGCGTTAAACAAGTAATATCTGTATTCTAGTTATAAATATATCAATACCTTTTACAATTGCTTCCAAATTGAAATAGTGTCAACCTCATATATAGGAGATCTGTAGAAATGGAGAGATATACCATGTCCATAAATTGGAAGTTAAGATGTCAGTTTTCTCCAGATTAATATACATGTTGAATATAATTCTTCTCAAAATCCCACCAATATTTTTTGTAGCAATATATAAAATTATTCTTTTTTTTGGGGGGGTGGTGGTACCAGGGATCGAACTCGGGTCCTTGCGCTTACGCAACAGGCGGTGAAACCACTGAGCTAAATCCCCAGCCCTGATAAAATTATTCTTAAGGTTATACGGAAAAACAGGGGCCGGGGATTTAGCTCAGTGGTCCTGTTGCCTGCCTCACAAGCGCAAGGTCCAGAGTTCAATCCCCAACACCAAAAAAAGGCTTCTTCTCTATATGGAAAAACAGAAGAACTAGAATAGGTAAAACAATTTTGATAAAACAAAATGGGAAAGACCAGTATCTTGATTTCAAGACTTATTATGTAGCTTCCAAATAAAAACTGTGCAGTATTGGTGGAAAAATAGATACATAGATCAATGGAATAGAATGCCCATCATTTTTTTTTTTTTTTTTTTTTTTTTTTTACCATGTAAACCCACTTCATTGGAGGAAATGTAGCCTTTCTGGAAATGATGCTAGAGAAATTGGACATCCATAGATAAAGAAATGACCCAAAACTTGTTTCACAGCTTACACAAAATTAGCTTAAAATAGATCACAGAGGGGCTAGGGATTTAGCTCAGTGGTTCCGGTGCCTGCCACACAAGCTCAAGGTCCTGAGTTCGATCCCCAGTCCCCCCCCCCCAAAAAAAATAGATCACAGAGTTTAATGTAAACTGTAAAGCTCCGCAATGTTAAGAAAAAAATCATAGGAGAAAATCTTTAGGATCTAAAATAAGACAAAGAGCTTTGAGACTGAAGACCAAAAAACATGATCAATAAACTTGAGACCATAATGGCATGCTAGTGTTATATGAGAACCCCAATATATAAATAAAGTGCAACGTAAAAGATAGACAATAGAAAATAACAAGATGAATCTTTGGTATTTGGGAAGGGAACTGAGAGAAGGAGGAGGAGAAAGGAGAGGGAAATGAGATTTAGAAGGGGAGGAGGTTTTGAGAGTCCCTACGTAGGGGTCCAAGAGATGCTGGGAGGGGTGGGGGTAGGGAGGGGTTAAAAAATGAACTAAGGAATGTCATGTACATGTACCAACTCCCCACGAGGAATGTAGTCATTATGTACTGCAAACATGCACCAATAAAACTTTTTTAAATAATAGAAAAAATGATGAATTGGACTTCATCATAATTAAAAAACTCTCTGTGACAGTAAGACTACAGAAGGAGAAGTAAGACGTAGACCACATAATTTAAAGCTCTGTATATATTTAAAAACGAAGACATATGAAAAGTGGTCCCAAAAGTTTTAAGTTATTTAGATCCTGATTCAAACAACTGTAAAGAAAATGCTGTTGAGGGACATAAAAGTTGAGCAAAACAGAAAGGAATACCATGTTCTTAGGAACATTCAACATTATAAAGATGTCGTTTCTCTTACATTTATCTATAAATTTAAGATGATCTAGAAATCTGCTGTTATTTTTTAAATTCTAGAATTCTTTTAGAAAAAAAGGTTTTGAGGGCCGGGGATTTAGCTCAGTGGTTTCGCTGCCTGCTGCACAAGCGCCAAGGACCTGAGTTCGATCCCTGGTACCAAAAAAAAAAAAAAAAAATTAGAAAAAAGGTTTTGAAAGGATGATCAGGAAATTCTGAAAAGAAGGATAATAAGAGTTATTAGTTCTCTATAAGAATAAATCAGGGCCGGGGATTTAGCTCAGTGGTGTCACTGCCTGCCTCGCAAGCACAAGGTCCTGAGTTTGATCTCTGTTACCAAAAAAAAAAAAAGAGTAAAACATAATACAAAACCACAATAAAACAGAGTGGTAATGAGGCTTGCACAGTCATGCAGACAGCGGAGACAGACTAAAAGGTCCAGATATGGTCATGAGTGCTTCTGGTAAATTAGCATCTGACTCGGGTGATAGGCAAATCAGTAGGTGAAAAGATGGATTATATAATCAAGGATGTGAAGACCCCTGGGTATCTGGAAAAAAAGTAACCAAGCTCAAAATTATACTTAAATAAATTCTAGACAGATAAAATATGTGTAAAAAATTAAACTATGTAAATATCGTAAGAAATTACAGAATTTACTAATCATAGACTGGGAAAGGCTTTTTAAGTATTTCACAAGCATAAAATCAACATGGGAGCAAGGAGTATATTTTACTTAAGCAGCTATAAAAGACAATCACAAACTGGGATACAATTTGCAATCCATTTCTAGACAGAAGGCAAATTTCCCTTCTTATAATTTACAAGCAAAAGTCAAAGGTCACCAAGGTTGTTCAGTACTTTGCACTGAAGTCACTGATATTGGTGTCTTCCTGGCTTTCAGGTTGTTTCTTTCCTTTGTTGGAGATCAAACCCACAGCCTCATAGAAGCTATGCACTGAGCTACACCCCCAGCCCAAGTTAATTTTTCTTCCATTTGTTTGACAGTGCTTTGCTTGCTGAACCTTGATTATCTGATGGATGAGTTAGAAATGTTCTCATTTTGTTTATTTTGATTTTTCTAGTAACCATGACTGAAGTTTTACCAAAGGAAAAGAAACAGAAAGATGAGAAGACCTTAGTTCTTGGTCAAGCAGTGGTAGACCTTCTTCCTTTACTGGAAGGTCAGATAAGTGATTTGCCTAAAAGGAGAAACAGCCAAGTTCACAAAACTTAGCTCCACAGACTCACAAACCTCAACCTCACTGCATTGGGAGGTTTTGAGGAAAATGAGCACACAACCTTTCCTTTTGTCTCAGTTTGGTTTTCTTTTCATAGGAGAGACTTCGCTTGAAGTGATAGTCCCTTTACACCCTATGCAGGGCTCACCCTTGGAAACTCCTCAACCAGGCTTTAAGGTAACCAGAGTTGTAACTCAGCATTTCAGCCTGACCCTCAGTGTAACAAGTCCATCTGCTATTAAAGTTCAATTCAGTCAAGTCCAATTCATGGCCCTTGCACACGCTGGGCTAGTGCCCTACCTCTGAACTCCGTCCTTCTCTTAGTCATTTTGTGCTCTTTTCACTGCACATCCAGTAAGAGGTCTGAGAAACAGAGATGAGTAAGGTAGAGTCTTACCTTCTAAGACCCCATGAGCTAAACATCACGGACTGATTATTTATTTTTTGTTACTGGGAATCGAACTCAGGGCCTTGTGCTCTGCCAAGCAGGCACTGTGCTGCTGTGCTACGTCCTTGGCCTTTATCTTATTTTTTAAAAGATTATTTTATTTTATTTTTATTATGCTGAGGATTGAACCCAGGGCCTTGCCCAGGCTAGGCTAGTGCCTTACCACCGAAATCCATCCCTATGGTAGTTACTTTTGGGGGGCATCACCCATCTGTGAAACACAGGACGTAGATCCTAAGTTGCATCCATGACTTCTCCCTCAGATGCCAACTGCAAGCAATCTCCAAATCCACCTTTTACCAGATCCAACATTTTCTGTCTTCTAAGTGTCTTCAGACTCTTTCTTCTTCTCTTTGTTCCTACTCTTATTGCTTCATCCTCTCACCTGGCTCATGACAAGTGATCTTGGACCTGCCCTTGCCTCCCTCCAGCTCCACCTTCCCAGTGCTTGCACAATTTAAAAGTGACTCCTATCTCCTCTCTTCGCCTGTTCAGTATGACGTGGTTCATGGATTCACCCACTGTGTACATAATAAGGTCTGGATCCCTTAACAGGCAGGCATAGCCCACGAGAGCCTCTCACTTCACCTCCTCTTCCTGCTCCTCTGTTGTATTTTATGCCCTAGAATCCTGACCCACTTATCCCTGAACTGAATAAATGTATCATACTGTTTCCATCCCCTTTTACACCAACTTTTCTCTCGATCCAGAACTATTTTCTCTTTCCTTCCTCTGCTTCTAGGTTGCATATTCCCATTCATTCCATAAAAGGCATTTCAGATTTTGTAATTTCTCACTCCTCCCCCACCCAATAATTATTTACTTCCTCCTTGGTGCTTCTCAACTGGAACATTTGGTGCATAAAACATGGAACTATAACATGAATTTCATAATGAGTGGAACCATGTCTTCTTCATCTTTATATCCCTAGTGCCATTCATTGTAAAAGTGCCTAGCACCAGATTAGCAATCAATACACATTTTATCAGGGTGTGGTGGTACACCCCTATAATCCCAGCACTCGGGAGGCAGGAGGATGGCAAGTGTAAGGCCAGTCTGGGCTACATAGTGAGTTCAAGGCTGGCCTGCACTACAAAGCAGGAGCCTGTCTCAAAACAAACAAACAAACCATTTTATTTTTTATTCTGTGTGAAAATATCAGAGATACAGACATATTTATATATGGATTTGTATATATATTTGAAAAAATATTTTATTACAAAGCATTATAATTAAATTATAAAAGCAATCATAAATATAGGCAAAAGCACCCCAGTGTCATTCATGTGCAGCTACTGTTGATATTTCGGTATAGAATCATCCAGTCTTGTAATTCCTCTTCCAAGTCTATGGCAGAGTAGGAAGGGCCTTAGGGTAGGGCTAAGGTTCTCTTTTTGGCTCTTTCCCTGACTTACAGGAACTGGAGAAAATAATTGCACTCCTCTGTTTGGAAATAAGTTTAATCTTCTTTGAATGATGATCTGAGGTAATGCAAAAAAAAAAGGCAATTTTCAAAATGTTACCTAATTTTCATCTTTTACAGCAGTGCAGTCTTGAAGTTAAAGTGTTTGTGGCAGAGCCCTTACTGACCACAGCCCAGGCTGCTGGGAGCAATCTATTGAAGGTCACCTTGGAAGCTGCCTACTCTGTACCTGAGTCCTTCAATCCACTAGGGCCTCCACAGAACTACATGGTGGGTCTACAAGTTCCAGCACACGGAGAGGTAAAACCCTACTGCCAAATATTTACATAGATTCAAAAATGTCTGCAACTTGTAGTCATCTCTTCCTTACTTGCTAAGATTTCATTTAAAGCATCATTCAGCTAGTGACTGAGATCTATTTGAGGCTTAAAAAATAAAGTTTATATTATACATACTGTACATATTTTAGTATTTATAATTTACATACTAGCCATATATTGTGCCAATTAATGGCTGATGGTATTTGAGCATCTTTTCATGTGCTTATTGCCCATTTATATATTTTCTTTGGAGAAATATCTAAGTCTTTTACCCATTTTAATATTGGATCACTTAGGGCTGGGGATTTAGCTCAGTGGTTCCGCTGCCTGCCTCGAAAGTGCAAAGTCCCGAGTTCGGTCCTCGGTACCAAAAAAAAAAATTAAAAAGAAAATAAATAAATAAAATTGGATTGCTTGAATTTTTGTGAAGTTTTAGTTCTCCGTATATTCTTATTATTAATCCATTATCAGATATACGACTTGCACATATTGTATTTTCTCCCATTTTGTGAGTTGCCTTTTTACTCTATTGATAGTGTCCTTTGATACACAAAAGTTAAAATTCTCATGAAGTTAAATTTATCTTTTTACTTTTTTTGTCTGTACTTTTTTTTTTTGGTACCAGGGATCAAACTCAGGACCTTGCACTTCCAAGGCAGGCAGCAGAACCACTGAGCTAAATCCGCGGTCCTATTGCCTGTTCTTTTGATGTTGCATCCTAGAAATCATTGTTAGATCCAGTGCCATGAAGATTTCCCCTGTGTGTGCTTTCTTCTGAGGCTCCTTTGTTTCAGCTCTCTCTTTTTTTTTTTTTAAGCTGAGAATTGAACCTGGGGCCTTTGCTTTGAGGTACATTTTCAACCTCACCACATTTTTTTTTTGAGACAGGGTCTTGCTATGTAGTTCAGGCTGGCCTTGAATTCACAGTGTTCCTCCTGCCTCAGCCTCTGGAGTGCTGAGATTATAGGTGTGTGCCACCATGTGTGGCTAGCTTGTTCTTTAAAGCACAATTTTAAAACAAGTATAATAATGGCTCTTATAGAAACACAAAAAGATAGAATTTGAAAAATTTTATTTACTTGCTGAGAGAATCTGTAAAAACAGGTCAAAGAAGAATCTGAAGAAGTAACCAATAAATAGGCACCAGGAATACTGTAGTAAATTTGCTATAACCAATTACATTGTCACTGGACAGAATATATTTGCATAATTATGGACAAGGATAATTTGCATTATTATCAATTATCTATAAATTACAGTGTTGTAAATTAACAAAGCCAACGAAGGGCACCGACTGCTGCATGGAATCATAGTCATGGAAGGGTGTCTTTGATAATACCCAGCAGTCCAATGAAAAGACATTTAAATTATCTTTTTTGTCCAATTCAGAGTCCTTTACAATTTTTTCTTCTATGTGGTATTTTCTTTGTAGAAGGACTATCCCATTTTATTCAAGAATGGGACCCTGAAGCTTGGAGGGGAAAGAGAACCTGTTCCCCGGCCCAAAAAATGGCCTATTGCCAACATTCTTGCTCCAGGGGCCAATAACATTCTGGATGCCTTCATTGTGGGAGGCCCCTATGAGGAGGAGGAAGGAGAGCTCAATCACCCCGAGGTGAGGTGATGTTGGAAGTATGTGCAATTTGGGAATCATTGTAACTTATGTATGTCTTGTCACTTGTCAAAAGAAAATGTTTATCTACTTCTGATGAAAATATGTCTCAAGTTCAGCAAACAAAATAATTTGCATCACATTTACTTTTTATTTATTTTTGGTACTGGGGATCAAACTCAGGACCTTGAGCTTGTGAGGCAGGCAGTGGAACCACTGAGCTAAATTCCTGGCCCTGTTTTTTGAATTAGTAATAGAGTCTTGCTTTCTAGTCAAGCTGGCCTTGAGATCACTATGTAGCTAAGGCTGGCCTTGACCTCACTGTGATCCTCCTGCCTCGGCCTTCTGAGTGCTGGGATTACAGGTATGCACCACCATGCCCAGCTCCCACATTATTTTGGTATGTATCTCTATTTGAGAATCACATATTGATATTATATAAATTAATATATGACTTTTACTACTGGATTGATGTAAAGATTATGTAAGTAATTTATCTTACATACTCTGTTACTAAAGTGCCCCAAATTTTAAGGTGGTGCTAGAAGTTGGAATAGTAGTCATAGTAGTAGTAATAAATATTATGACCAAATCCAAAAAAGGATGAAGCAGTATGAAATGAGGGCACACACAGAGAACAGAATCTGTCTTATTCTTTTACAGGACAGAGAATTCAGGAGCCAAGCAGAGTGCATAAAGAAAAGGATCATATGGGACTTGGAAAGTCGTTGCTACCTTGATTCTCATGCGGTTTCCAGGTAGGAAGAGGAAGGGAATCTGTGTAACCAGCAAAGACCATTGGTAGGAAGAAACTTTTAATAATTTTATTTATATATTTGCATTAATGTAATTTCTTTGTTTCTCACCTCATCTGTATCAGTTAGAGAAGTGCCTAGTGACAACTAGGGTGAGCATTTACTTCTCTTTCATGTAGAAGTCCAGAACTGGTATGTTTAGTGGCTTCACAATGTCATCAAGGGTCCTGGGATTTAGCTCGGTGGATCCACCGCCTGCCTCGAAAGCGGAAGGACCTGAGTTTGATCCCTGGTACCAAAAACAAAACAAAACAAAAAAACCCACAATGTCATCAAGTATCCAGGCTTATTTTGTCCTCTACCTTCTTTAATATGTGCCTTCTGTCTACAAGTTTATCTCATGGCCCAGGATGGCTGCTAGAGTTCCAGCCTGCATATTCACATTCCTGGCAAAAAGTTGGAAGAAGGGAATGGTTATGGATAAAAAAAGAACGAAGCTAGCTGTCTTAGCTTCTCTTATAGAACCTGACATGCTCACTTTACATGTCATTGGCTGTTTCCAGATGCAGAAAAGGGTAGATATGTTGTTTTAATTGGACACATTGTCACTCCAACTAAATGAGGGTAATTTTATATATTTGGGAAGGTTTAAAAATTGTCAAATTGATAAACATTTTTCTATATGTGTGCTGTATTACTTTCTAAAAGAAAAGAATGTTTTTCTTTAAATTCTATTGACCGCATTTTTGAATATAATGGTAATGGGCTGATATTTTGATTCGTAGCTTTCAGAAAAGAATTGCTGATTGCCGGCTTTGGCCTGTAGAGATCACAAGAGTTCCTCTGATTAATGTTCCTAAAGGGAAAGCTGGCAAGTTTGATAAGGTAAAAATATGAATTTAAAAATATAAAACCAGGTGAGGTGGTACACGGCTGTAATCCCAGCATTCAGGAGGCTGAGGTAGAAAGATGCTTGAGCTATTTGACATCAGCCTGTTATTTTAAGACCCTGTCCTAAAAAAAAAAAAAAAATCAAGGAAAAAAGAGAAAGAAAGAAAGAAGGAAGGAAGAAAAGAAGGACATTTATATTAAATACATATGTTGAAGTGCTAGATCAAACCAACTGTTACTCTGCTTCTAATTCTGTTATCAAAGGAAGATGCAGCCTCATATTGGTCTTCCGTCTGTGGTGACCAGCTCATGCTGATTTGGCTATTGCCATTTTGAAGATAAAAGAAATTGAGGCCTAAAATGTCTATGTAACTGGTCCGAAGGGACATAATTAGCAAAGTAGCAGAGTTGGTTCCTAAAACCGAGCCTTTGGACTGCTGAGTCAGGGGTCCATCCCATCTGCGGCTTCACTTTTCAGCACCAAAACTCTTCGATTTGATCCCTTTAGAATGAAGATGAAAGTCAGCTTTCGTTTCACGGTGTGGCTTACGTTAATATGGTCCCACTGCTGTACCCAGGTGTGAGGAGGATTCGCGGTGCCTTTCACATTTACCCTTACCTAGACAGTACTGTCTATGAAAAGGTAAGAAAAATTGTAAAAATAGATATCATCTTAATTTATTCTACGTGTCTTTTTTCTTTTTTTTTTTTTTTGGTACCGGGGATTGAACTCCGGACCTTGCGAGGCAGGCACTGGAACCACTGAGCTAAATCCATCGCTATGTATCTTTATTTACATCTTCAACATACATGTCTTTGCAAGTGATTTTTAGACCACTTGTATACTAGGATGTTAGACCCTTGTAGTCATGGACCTTACAAACCTGAAGAAAATGCAAATCTCAAATCTCCAGTGTCATGTGAAAAGCAACATGGAAAAACCAGCTGTGCCGTTGATCTCACAGTGGAATGCTATTTGACAGTAAGAAGGACTGGAATAATGATATATACAGCAGTGTGGATGAATCTCAAATGTACCGTGCAACCAGACAAAAAAGAGTATATACTACTATAAGGTTCCATTTATATGTGATTTAAGGAAGTAATTTAGATTGACAAAAAGCAGATTAAGTTTCTTGGAGCCAGGTGTGGTGGTGTACCCCTGTAATCCCAGCACTTGGGAGGCTGAGGCAGGAAGATCACTGTGAGTTTGAGGCCAGCCTGGACTACATAGAGAGACCCTGTCTCACCAAAAAAAAAAGAGTTGGTTGTAGTCAGGGATATAGGGAGGGATGGATTACATTAAAAGAGAGGAAAATATTAAGGATGATGAATAAGTTGGGTATTTGATTGTGGTAATGATTTCACAAGCATTTAATAGTGCAGTTTAGCTGGGGATTTAGCTCAGTGGTTCCAGTGCCTACCTCACAACCACGGTCCCAAGTTCGATCCCCAGTACCAAAAAAAAAAAAAGAGTGCAGTTTATACCAATTTACACTTTGGTAGTGGTGAATGAAAGTTGTTTTACTACATCTTTGCCATAATGGACATTAGCATATTTTAAAAATTGTCACTAGCCATGATCAAAAGAAACCTATACCTAGACACATGATAATCAAGATCCCAGAAACCCAACAGAAGAAGAAAACCCTACAGGCAGTTAGAGAAAAGAAACAAATCACCTATAAAGGAAAGCCCATCGAATCATGGCAGATTTTTCAACACAAACGTTCAAATCAAGGAGAGCCTGGAGTCAAGTATTTCTTTCTTTCTTTTTTTTTTGGTACTGGGGATTGAACTCAGGTCCTTGTGCTTGTGAGGCAGGTGGCAGAACCACTGAGCTAAATCCCCGGCCCTGGAGTCAAATATTTCAAGCCCTAAAAGAAAATAACTTCCAACCTAGACTGCTGCATCATGCAAAATTATCTTTCAAAATCGATGAGGAAATTAGATATTTTCACGACAAAGAACACCTGAGAAATTTCATGAACACCAAACCAGCACTCCAAACAATCCTAAGCAATGTCCTAGAAAAAGACAATGAAGATCACAACTCCATGAGGCCCAACAGAGGGAAGCCACTAGGCAAGGTAAGAAACTAAAGGGAAAGGGGGAAAAAATAAGAAATAAAAGAGCCAACGACAGTAAAACATCATGACAAGGATGAGTCAATATCTATCAATTATAACTATCAATGTTAATGGTCTCAATTCACGAACCAAAAGAAATAGACTGACAGAATGGATTAAGAACCAAAATCCTGTGGGGCCGGGGATTTAGCTCAGTGGTTCCACCGCCTGCCTTGCAAGAGGAAGGATCCGAGTTCGATCCCCAGTACCAAAAAAAAAGAACCAAAATCCAACAATATGCTGTATACAAGAAACACACCTAACTCAAAAAGAAATTCATAGACTGAAAGTAAAAGGATGGAAAACAGTTCTCCATGCCACAGGAACCCAGAAAAAAGCAGGGATAGCAATCTTATTTGCAGACAAAGTAGATTTCAAATCAAAACTAATTAAGAGAGACAAAGATGGTCACTACATCTTTGTGAAGGGAACAGTCCAAGAGGAAGAGATGGTAATCCTAAATATATAGGCACCAAATACAAATGCCCCCAATTACATAAAACAAATATTAATGGACATAAAAAAACAAATAAGCACTAATACAATTGTAGTGGGGACCTCAATACTCCACTATCACAAATAGACAGATTATCTAGACAAAAAATTAATGAAATTCTAGAACCGAACCAAGCTATTGAACAAATGGACTTAATAGATGTCTACAGAGCGTTCCACTTCACAAAATCAGAATACACATTCTTTTCGGCTGCACATGGGTCATTCTCCAAAATAGACCACATGCTAGCTCATAGGACATGTCTAAGTAAATGTAAAAGAATTAAAGTTACCCCTTGTATATTATCAGACCATAGTGCAACAAAATTGGAGATCAATGACGTAAGAAACCACAAAACTCCCACAAACACATGGAAATTGAATAACACCCTCCTGAACAACCAATGGGTGACAGAGGAAATTAAAGAAGAAATTAGACAGTTTCTACAAGTAAATGATAATGCCAGTATAACATACAGGAGTCTATGGGACACAATGAAAGCACTTCTAAGTGGGAAATTGATAGCAGTCAATGCCTATATTAGGAAAACAGAACTCAAATAAATAACATAATGCAGAACCTCAAGCTCCTAGAAAAAGAAGAGCATAACAAACCCAAAGCTTGTATAAGAGAGGAAATTATATAGATCAGAGCAGAAATCAATGCAATCAAGACTAAGAGAACGATCCAAAAAATTAATGAATAAAAGAGTTGGTTTTTCGAAAGAATAAATAAAATCAATAAACCCTTAGCCAGACTTATCAAAAAAAGGAAAGAAAAGGCTCAAATCCATGCA
>NW_004624754.1:6879632-6957062 GCF_000247695.1 Heterocephalus glaber | reverse complement strand
TCTTTCCAAAAGAATTAAAAGAATTATACCACAGTGATATATGCACACCCATATTTATAGTGGCACAGCTTGTAATAGCTAAAACTTGGAAACAGCCCAAGTGCCCATCAACTGGAGACTGGATAAAGATGTGGTTTTTCTATAAAATGGAGTACTATTCAGCCATAAAGAACAAGAAACTAGAGACATTTATATCTAAAAGGTTTGCTGCCAGGGCTAGGGATTTAGCTCAGTGGTTCTGGTGCCTGCCTTGCAAGCGCAATGACCCAAGTTCGATCCCGGGTACCAAAAAAACAAAGGTCTGCTGCCAGTGAATGGACAAACAAAATATGGTATCTCTATACAGAAGAATACTATTTAATAATGAAAAAGGAAACAATTACTAATATAATATCCCCAAATCATTGTACATTTTGAATGAGTAAATTGTATGAACAACAGTTCTGCTTTTGTAAAAAAAAGGCATGAACTAATGATACATGTTATAACACAGATGAACCTCAAAAAACATATTGAGTGGGCTGGGGATTTAGCTCAGTGGTTCCAGTGCCTGCCTGGCAAGCACAAGGTCCCAAGTTCAATCCCCGGTACCAAACAAAAACAAAAACAAAACAAAAAACATGCTAAGTGAAAGAAGACAGCACATTGCACAGTATCACTTATACAAAATAGTCTCATTGTACAGCTTATCCCAAAGTTGAGAAAGTTTTAAAATTTTGCATCTATGAAAAAAATTTTTAAGAAATTTCCATCTATGAAATACAGTAATTATGATAGATGTGATAAGATTGTGAGTGATTTTTAGTACTTACAATTTTTCTTTTGTCACATTGTCTTTTTAACAGTGTTATTGATGCATCGTTAACAAATAACAAACTGTATATATTTAACATGTACAGTTTTAAAGCTTTGCCATATATATGTACATCTGTGAAATTATCACAGTCAGGATCCTGAAGCTGGGACTGGTAGCACACACTCATGGAGAGAGTGCCTGGATTTTTTTCACTTAGCCTAAATTATTTTGCGAATCACTCATGTGGTTTAAGTAAAACATAGTTATAAGACTCCTTTCCAGTCACTTAACTAGAGTGTGCCCCATGAAAAGGTTTTGCTTTGAAATTTAACCTTGGGCTGTTTTTCCAACTATAATTGATAGGCAAGTAGTCATTAGGTTGGTACTATTTCTTGTATAGCAATAAGTTCTATCACTTAAAGTTAATTTGAAGTTATGTGTCAAAGGTGAAGGATTTTCTTTTTTATGGTACTGGGGATTGAACCCAGGCCTTCACACTGGGCTACAATACCTAGCCTTTTTTAATTTTTTATTTTGAGACAGGATCTCACTAAATTGCCCAGGCTGTGGTTGAACTTGCATCCTCCTGCCTCAGCCTCCCAGAATGCTGGAATTGCAGGTGTGCTCCACCACACCCTGCTAGATTAACTGTTTTCTGATGACAAGGGTTATGAGACTCCTGAATCAAGTTGGGTTGTACAGTTTCCTCTTAAGACTTCATGTAGGGTAGGCAGCTAACTTTCTGGTGTTTTTGCATGTTGTAGAAGAAGGGAATGCAGTGGAGTTTTTCAGGTCCTTTCTATGATTCTGCAGTGTAGAAATTATGTGGAAGATCAAACTATGCTTTCAACTTTGTCTCATTTGCCTGTGATGCATTGCATTTTTTTGTTTGTTTGTTTCTTTCCAGACTAAATGTTTATTCAGCTTGTTCCGGGATGCTGGCCATCATTTGATTCAGAATAATAAAACAGGAGCAGTTAATTCTCCAGTGCTCAAATCAGTTGTTTCTAAGACTCTGAAAGAAGACAGATCAGTCAAGGAGAAGGACATAGATGGGAAACTTAAGCCTGGAGATATGGTAGGTCGTGGAGAAGTGATCCCCTTACACCCAGAGGTTTGTGCTGATTTCTCGCTTGGTGGATGCTGTCCCTGTAGTCTATTTTTTGAAGTAATGATGATCATTGTCGTGGCCATTTTAGGACTGTTTATGAATTCAGTTTTTGAGGTGTGTCAACTTTCTTGCAGCAAGTGTCTAGTGTAAAGTCTCAGAGCTCAGATACTCCTGTGGAAGGCGAACCCCCTCTAAGTCACAATCTGGAAGGACAGGTAACTATGCACAGAGGTTTGGAAAATTAAGTTTAAGTTCATCAGATCTTTTCTGAGCAAGACAGCTAGCTTAGAAGATGCTCAGGGCAGAGTATCTGCATTACTGTCCCATGTTTGCCCAGGATCTTGGGGACATTTTGTTTTATTGAGATTCTATAAAGTGAGTTGGTACCTGACTATCTGGTTTTGGTACCAGGGACCGAACTTGGGACCTTGTGCTCTCAAGGCAGGCGCTGGAACCACTGAGCTAAATCCTGATTATCTTTATGGTTCTTTCAGCATTAAAATTTTATGTCTTGGGTTAATTCTAGTATGCGGGATGTAAAGACACATCAGCTCCAGCATCTATTCATTTGTCTCAAGACACTCAGCTATCTGGTAGCAGAAACAGACAGTACATAACTAACCACGATATATAACTGCACCGAGTGTTGGAGTAGAGGTACAAATGTGAATTCTATGGGGGCTCAGGACACAGAGAGAAATATAGGTCAGGATGGAGCCATTTCAGAGAAGGCTTCATGGAAGAAGTAACCACTGAACTAAGTAGTGAATGATAAAGAGCATTCATTCGAAAATGAAGGGAGAGGCATTTCCAGGCCAGCAAACAGCATGATTCAAAGCACAGGAAATTTACAAAAGCAGAATTTAAGGTGCTTCCATCAATTCAGTGTTTGATACGTCGGAATGAAAAGAAAGGAGAAGTTGTAGAAAGAGGTGTGAAGGAAGAGCGAGGCAGTCATGTTATTGAAAAATGAGGCAGGCTTGCTAAAAAGTTTGATCTTTATTCCACAGACAGTGAGGGACTCCGGCCTCATCTGGGAGCCTCACACTGGAAGTTTTTAAGTCACATAAAAATAAGACCTTGTATGTTGCAGACAGAATTTTTGCAAGGGTGTGAAAGAGATTGAAGTTGCTTTGGGCTTCACATGCTTGTCTTGTAGCGCAGATGAGTGTTGAGGACAGTTTGATTCAGGGCAGGGGTGGTAATAACAGTCAGAAACTAGCAGAGGCAACTGGGACAATTTGGGGTTGGTTTCAAGCCTCACTTTCTGTAACTGTGATGGTGCCATTAAGAGAGAAGTCAACAGAGCTGGTACAAGAGAAGTGAGAAATTTGCATATGGCATATTTGGGATTGTGGCAAAAATCTTTTTCAGTAGTCAGAGTTGGTAGATGGTAGTGGGGAGGCTGAGGGGGAATATAAGAAGGTTGTGAATATTTCTGTAGCACCCATGAAACAGAGTTTGTGGAAGAAAGAATGGTATTCAGTTAAAACAGTTCCAAGGATAGCTGTGCATGGTGGTGCGTGCCTATAATTCTGCACTCAGGCGGCTGAGGCAGGAGAATCATGAGTTTGAGGTCAGCCTGGGCTACATAGTGAGTTCAAGGCCAACCTGAACTACATAGCAACAGCCTGTCACAAAGAACAAAAAACCAGTGCAAAGGAAAGAATTATGAACACGTTTAACATAACATCAACTGAGGTAGAAATTTTCAAGAATAAAAGTGAAAACCTTTTCTTCTAAAATATAACCATTGTTGCCATATGTCTTTCCAGTTACTTTTCTATGTAAAAAAATGATAGTTGAGATCGTTCTAGATATGTAGTTGTATATTTATTTTCTCTGTACATTATCTTATGTTATTAGATTTTTTCACAAATATTTTTTTCTTGAAATAAATAAGAAAAATGTCTTTACAGCAATATTTAGAAGCGGGGACATACATTGTGTTGGAGGTTCAGCTGGACAAAGCCTTGGTTCCAAGACGATTGCCAGAGGAGCTAGCCAGAAGGTATGGAGTAATGGTTCTCACACAAACAGTTCAGGTAAAAATGAGGAAATTGGTGTGTTCCCACAAATGTGATTTCCCCAGGCTAAGCAACAGTTTTCTGTTGTTGTTGTTGTTTTCTCCAGATGGGATAGAAATTCTTATTGTGGTTTCCTTATTGCAGAAGCATCATATGCTCATTATAAAAAATTTTAGAAAATAGAGATGAACAAGAAAGTATAAAAACACCCAGATTTCTACTCATCTAGTGTAACCTCATTTAACACTTTAGTGTCTATCCTTCTGAAGTTATTTTAAAGCCCCTATGTTATCTATACACACATTCTCAGTCTCTCTCTGTCCCTGCTCTCTGTCTCTCATACACAGACGTACACACACAGAAGTCACAGATACATTTATCTTCTTCTGCCTCCGCCTCCTCCTCCTCCTCCTCCTCTTCCTCCTCCTGCTCTTCTTTTTCTTCATGTGTGCTGGGATTGAACCCAGGGTGTTGTGCACACAAGTGCTCTACCACTGAGCCCCGAACGTGTAATTCTTTTTTTTTTTTTTCTGGTACAGGGGAATGGAACTCATGACCTTATCCTTGTGAGGCAGGTACAGTGCCACTGAGCTAAATCCCTAGCAGTCTGTATGTGTAATTCTTTTTTTTTTTTGAGACAGGGTCTCACTGTGTAGTTCAGACTGGCCTTAAACTCACTATGTAGCCCAGGCTGGCTTTGAACTCACAGTGATCCTCCTGCCTCAGCCTCTCGAGTGCTGGGACTACACACATACACCACCACGTCCTGCTGTATGTGTAATTCTTAAAAACTGTTTTTTATATTGTACCATCCTGCTTTACTTATGTAACTAGAAAATTGTGTATTACATCGAAGTTAACCAATTTGTTGACCTACAGTGATTCAAAGTATTCTTTTCTCCCTTTTCTCTCAGTAAAAATTTCACTTTCATTTCTGATTTTAGTAATTTGAGTCTCCTCTCCTTTATCTTAATCTTTTTTTTTTTTTTGGTACTGGGGATTGAACTCGGGTCCTTGTGCTTGCGCAGCAGGCATCGAAACCACTGAGCTAAATCCCTGGCAATCTTCTTTTTTTTTTGCTATTGGGGATTGAACTCAGGACCTTGTGCTTGCGAGGCAGACGTGGCACCACTGAGCTAAATCCCCGGCTCTTTTGTTGGCCTTTTAAATGATCAAAAATATAAATTTTGTTGATTTTTTAATTTTGTTTTTCTATTCTCAGTTTTGTCTTGACTCAATTTTTTTTTTTTTTTTTTGGTACCTGGGATCAAACTTGGGTCCTTGAACTTGCACAGCAGGCAGCAAAACCACTGAGCTAAATCCCCGGCCCTTGACTCAATTATTTTTATAATAAAAGAAATGCAAATTGAAAGTATCGTGACGTGCCTAGTTGTTACACTGTTTTAGATCATAAAAGTTTAATAACTCATTCTGTTGTTGATGAGAATGTTTGAAAATAGCCTCTCGGCTGCAAACTGGGTGAGTATAAAGTGGCACAACTCCATGGGAGAGCAATTTAGTAATAGTTGTTTAAATAGCAATTCATGGGTCTTTTAACCCCTTCTTCAATAGTTGATTGCCATATGGCCAGGGATTTAGCTCAGTGGTTCCGCCTTGAAAGTGCAAGGTTCCAAGTTTGATCCCCATACCAAAAAAAAAAAGTTTATTGCCATAGTTTGGCTTTGCAGTTTACCCTAAAGGCTATTCCTCACACACATCAGACACATTTCCTTTTGTTTTTTGAGCCAGGGTTTTGCTATGCAGTTCAGGCTGGACTTGAACTCGCAGCAGTCCTCCTGCCTCAGCCTCCTGGGAGCTAGGACAGCTAGGATTATAGGTGTGCACCAACCACACCTGACCCATCAGGCACATTCTCACAGGAAAACCTTAATGCTTCTCTGCTATGTAGTTCAGGCTGGCTTTGAACTCAGTATTAGCCCAGGCTGGCCTTGAACTCCCAGTGATCTTCCTGCCTCAGCCTCTCAAGTGCTGGGACTACAGGCATGTACCACCACACTGGGACACCTGATGCGTTCTTATCCTGGATATCTTCTTCACTTCTCTGTCTGTACTCAAATATCACTGCAGTGAGGCCTTCCCTTGTGAAATATGCTCTCCCATTCTATGGCCTCTAAACCTCAATGTGGCCCATTGGCCTTGCTGCACTATATTTCTCTGTGGCACATATTACTAACATAGTTGTCTTAATTATTTACCTTGCTAATTGTCTTTCCTTCCCTTCTAGAAGATAAGCTACATGCAGGGAGAGTTTTTGTTCATTTTGTTTAATGTTCTCTACTTAGACCTAGAAACCCATATGATGGACAAGAGGCACTCAGTATATATTTTAGGCACTTTGTAGATATTTTTTAGTGAATAAATAAATTGTGTTTGGAGAAAAAATTTGGAGGCTAGAAAACAAAGTTTAAAGGAGATAATTTCCTTTTTATACTTTAAAATCTTGTATCATGTACACATATCACCTATCAAAATAAATCAGATTAAAATTCCTATGAACAGAGGTATAGAAGTTCTATAAAAAAATTGAATTTGTGAGTGTGACTGTGGGGTTGAAGGCAGTACAATGTCCTCTAGCAGAATCTGAAAGTATCAGCCAGAACAATAGTAACTTATCCCTTGCAGTTTCTTGTTAGATCTCCTGAAAATGGAAGATAGAAGTTCTGGCATCAGTAATTTGATAGTAACAAAATGTGTTCTTACCTTAAAATCTGATAGCATGTTTGTAATTATTGTACTCCTGCAAACTATGACCAAGAGTACACTTTTTATCCTAGGTGGAGACTATAAAGAAAAGCTTTTTCTTGGGCCTGGCATTTAGCTCAGTGGTTTCGCCGCCTGCTGCACAAGTGCAAGGACCTGAGTTCAATCCCCAGTACCAAAAAAGAAAAGCTTTTTCTTGCCTATACCATGCAGATTTCTGAATCTTTACTTAACTGAGTGCCTCTAAAATCATAATACTCATTGTCTTCCAACCCCCTAGCCAAGCAGCCACTTGTGTATAATAGCAATTTTTTATTAAAAAAAATGTGCTGGGCCAGGATTTAGCTCAGTTGTTCCTTCGCCTCCCTCGAAAGCGCAAGGTCCCGAGTTTGATCCCTGGTACCAAAAAAAAAACACACAAAAAAACAAATAACAAAAAAAAGTGCTGGCAAAGCCAGAGCTCAAATAGCCAAAAATCCACTGAAATACCCGCTGAGTAGCAGCTTCCTTTGGGTCTGTCCAGTCGTGTGCTGGGGCTTTATGTGAGAGAACAACAGCACATTGCTCAAGGGCAATAGGGAAACACACCTCAGTTCTTCTCCACCCAGATTCTCCACAGGTGGGATATAAAGGAACATAAATTGGCAGATAATATATTTTTGTTTTTTGTTTTTGGTACCAGGGATCGAACTCGGGTCCTTGAGCTTGCGCAGCAGGCGGCGAAACCACTGAGCTAAATCCCTGGCCCGGCAGATAATATATTTTTATATGTTTAGATATATTTGTTCTGATACAGGGTCAAAGAAATGATACCTCCCAGGCCGCCTCTTACCCGCCGGACAGGAGGAGCTCAGAAGGCAAGTACCCAGCCATCCTGAAACTACAGGCAGTATGATGTTGGGTGCGTGCCTTTGAAGACGGCACGGACTTTTCAGTTTGTCTTCCAGAAGGAGTGAAAACTTGTTCGAAGCTTCACGTATTTTTATTCTTGGTTCATTTTCTTTTTTGGTACCGGGGATCAAACTTGGGACCTTGCGCTTGCGAGGCAGGCGGTGGAGCCACTGAGCTACATCCCCAGCCCTCCTGGTTCTATTTTTGATCAGTGGTGCACAATGAATATCCTATAATATTTAATCTTTGACTGATTGTTTTCCGAGTTGGGAAGAAAAGGGCAGTTTTTATCTAAAGTGCTATTGGCCGGGGATTTAGCTCAGTGGTTCCACCTCTTGCCTGGCAAGCGCAAGGTCTCGAGTTCGATGCCTCGTACCAAAAAAAAAAGTGCTATTGAACATAAAATCTAACTCAGTTTTAGACTTCAGTCTATAGTCGTGACCTCTTTGAGGCCTCTTTCTGAGACACTGTGTTATTTTAGGCGGTGAGTGACTACCACACGCAAATCAAGAACATTTCTAGAGCAATTCTAGATGAGTACCACAAAATGTTTGGAAAACAGGTGGCCAAACTGGGGAATGATATAGACAGTGAAACCCTGGAAGACCAGAAGTGCCGGCTCAACTATGAGCTTAATTGCTCTGGAAAATACTTTGCTTTCAAAGAACAACTCAAGGTAAAACATTTATGGATTTAATTTTAGGTTTTTAGGAAGCATATTCTCTACATACCCACTTCACATTTTTTTTCTCTGATTATCTTCAGCTAAATTCTCTGTGATAGATTATCAGTAAAAGCTCCACTCCTGCAGTCTTGGAATGGCTTAGTATCCATTCTGAGTGTGAATTTATAAAAAATTAATTTTCACTTGGGCTGGATAAGGTTTTGTGTTGCTATAGAAGGAAGAAACTTTGTTACTGATTCTGTAACTAATTCTGTCTTCTATCCAAATTTGTCCTTATTCTGCAGAATCACTAAGCTTTGAGAAATAGTTACTTGATAATAATTTCTTAAATAATAATAATGGCTAAGAATTATTGAATGTTTTCTGTATGCCAGGCAAACTTGTAAATGCTTCATATTTTACTAATTTAATATTCATAACAACCTTATGAGGTAGATACTCTCCATTTCCCATTTCATAGGTGGGGAAATGCAAAATTAGTTGGTTAACTAATTTGCTCAAGGTCACAGAGACAGTAAAGGTCAAAGACAGGAGGCAGATTCAGGCAGCCTGGCTGTAGAATTGCTGTACTATCCTGCCTGTCTGTGCACATTTACTATGTGCCCTGTACTAAAGTAAACAGGTACAAAAGAGACAGTGGGAAATAATAAAGTGAAAAATAACTGACACTCATGGAGAAGAGAAGGTATTTTCAGTAGGTAGTGTTGCGATGCTGGGCACATAGCTATCTCTCTGTGCCTCAATTTCTTTTTTTCTTAAATTCTTTTATTGGTACATTTTAGGTATACAATACAATTACATTTCTCATTGGGAATTGTACCTTTACATAATGCATCTTGGTTCTTATTTTTTCCCCATTCCTAGCCCTCCCTTCACACCCTCCACCCTTCCCTATTTACAAAGACTTTATTTCCATTTTTTCCATTTCTCATCATTTTTCCTTTCCCTTCTTTCCTTTCCCCTGCCCCTCCCACTACCCCTACCCCTTTGGACCTTTTTTTCCTATTTTGCATTATTGATTATTCATTCTAATCATTGGTACATTTTAGGTATACAATGTAATGACATTCATCATTGGAAATTTTGTGCCTCAATTTCTTGACCTAACAATGAGGGATAATATATATATTTTTTTGGTTTTGGTACCGGGGATCAAACTCGGGTCCTTGTGCTTGCACAGCAGGTGACAAAACCACTGAGCTAAGGGCCGGGGATTTAGTTCAGTGGTTCCAGCGCCTGCCTCGCAAGCGCAAGGTCCCAAGTTCGATCCCCGGTACCAAAAAAAAAACAAACAAAAAACCACTGAGCTAAATCCCTGGCCTATGAGGGATAATATTAATATTATCTCATGTGATCATCATGAGAATTAAATAATATGATGCATAGAAAATGCTTAGCATAAAACCTGGCAATAATATTAGTTAAGGAGGAAAAGAAAGAAGCTGCCACCTCGTCATAGCAACATGCTATGATTATACATTATTCCCTCCTTAGTTGTGGGGTAAATGTTCTAAGATCCCCAGTAGAGCAAGTAGAGTACCAAACTCTATGTGTATACTATTTTTTTCTATATCTACATAACTATGATAAACTCACTTTTTCATTTAAATAGAATACTTTATAGCTTCTCTTTGGCATATCCAAATTGTTACCTCACTACTCTTGTGCTTTGGTGCCATTGTTAAGTGAAATAAAAGCTGTTAGACATAAGAACTGTGATACGATGACAATCATCCTGATAACAAAATGGCTGTTAGGTGGTTAATGGGTGATAGTAGATACAGCTTGGAAATGCTGGACAGGGAATGGTTCACCTCCATGACAGGAAGAGCAGGCAGCACAAGATTTCATCATGCTACTCAGACTAGTACACAACTTACAATATCTATTATTTAGTTCTGAAATTTTCCATGTAAAATTTCAGACTGCAGTTGATCATGAATAACTGAAAGCTGTGGATAAGGAGGAAAATGGGGATAAGGAGTATAATAACAGCACTGTAAGCTTCTATTTCTATTTTCTCCCTTTGGCTTTTCAATCACCTTCTAAAGTAAGGTAATAGTACTAGAGCTACTGTTGTCCACTTAACAAATGAGGAGACAGAGGCACCAGACTGTAGAGTAATTTATGAAGTTGTATATTGGCAGCATCAGACCAGAATTCCTTTCTCTGGACTTTCAGTCTGGGGTTGTCTCCCTTGGCCCACAAGGGCGCTGTGAGAAACAGAATGCGTAAACCTACACTGAGGTTTTCTTCAGCTGCCTGACTCTCTTCCTAAGGTGGGAATCCTGCACTACTCCTTTCCTTGATGGTGACATCAAGGAAGGAAGCCATAGAGAGCATGTTGTCCAAGGGAGTATCAGAGAACTGAGAGGCTGGCAGTCTCCAGAGGGGAAACTAATCACCATCTGGTTTTGATAAGTCTTGGACCAAAAGTCCTCCAGAGACCTGTGCTATCAGCGTGGTGCTGTTGTGTCATCAGAAGGGTAATGCATGTGTCTTGTAGCACGCTGTGGTAAAGATTGTGAGAGAGAAATATTTGAAGACAACATCATTTGAAAGTCAGGAGGAACTACAGGCATTTATCAGTGAGCTTTATGTGTTCTTGGTCGATCAGATGCATGTGGCCCTAAACCAGGTAGGTGAACTGAGAGCTCTTTCTTTTCTCTGTAGAGCATCAAGGTCTCTCTTGAATTACTCCTGTCTTTGCTTCTTTTTTTCCTTTACTCATAAAACATTTATTAAGGTGTCTGCTTGTGCTAGGCACTGAAAACACAAAGGTGAGTAAGAAACTGCCTAAGATAGAACATTAATTTGGGCGAGGACCAAGGATATGCTCTTTCAATTTGCTAAAAAAATTAATTTTATACTTTGCAAAAATGTAACGGAATTGTCAAAAAAGATAAAGTAGGTGTTGGAAATTGTGAAACAAAAACCATTATTCTGTGAATATTCACAATTCTGAATTTTTCATTCAGGAGGAAAAAAACAGAAAAATTATGAGTTTCAGCCTTACATGTTTTATATGTTTTTTAAAGCCTATTAGTCTGGCTTTCCATCTGTATATATAATAATTAACTTTATAAGGTCTTATAAATAAATGAATCTGATGTTGGAAAAATAAAAGGGGTTGGAGGGAGGGGACAAAAAGAAAGAAATTGAAATGTGTTATGTACATTTACCAATCCCCTACAGTGAATGTAATCATTATGTACTGTAAACATGTACTAATAAAGGTCCAAAAAATTACGTTTTCATATATTACACCTAAATGACAGTGGCACTCCAAAAGTGCTTTTTCTATGATTGGTAGTCTGTTGCCTACCTACTGGTCTCTTGGTATCCATATTTGCACAGCTTGCATCTTGCCTTCATCTACTCAGTTTTGGATGCGTTCAGTTGTGGTTTATTTGAAAACAATGACAAAAATCAGTCTTTTGTACCCCTGGTGGTCTCTGACCAGCTGTGCCTCCTTAAAGCCTCTGTTCTCTGCTCTTCCTTTCACTGTTGTTTTTCTTCCCTCCCACCATCACCCTTTCTGTCACCTGGATCAGCTGCCCAGAAATAGGGCAGAAGTGTCCATTCCTGGGGGACTCAGAGGACAGCCTGCCTTGAGCATGGATGACACCGATGATTTGATTTGGAGAGCAGCTGAGAGTTGAGCATGGGTTGGGAATTGCTATCCTGAATGAATTCTTGTCTAGTGCAGGAAACAGACGTAAAATACAAATGATTACAATAGAGTGAGATAGGGACATGACAGTGACCTGGCCATTGGAGAGCAGCCTTGGGTTATCTAAAGAAAAAGTGACCTATTTCATGCTGGGATCTCTTAGGGAAGAACTCACAGAGGAACTGTGCCTTAAGCTGAGCCTTCAAAGACGAGAGGAAGTTCTTTTCCAGGTGAATGTTTCAGAGCACTGAATCCCAGGGAGCATTGCAGGGGTGGAGGAACTTGGAAGAGTCTGGCATATACAGATACTGCGCAGAGTTCAGGAGCAGATTTGAAGTTGTTGGGGGCGGGGTGGAGAGTCAGGAGATGAAACTAGGGAATTTGGCAGAGGGGAAGGAGGCCCTGTGTGCCATATAAGAAGTTTGACTTTTCTCACTAGCAGTTGAGAGCAATAAATTGAACTATTTTACATTGGGGAATATTATGATCAGGTTTACATTTTATTTTTTAAAAAAGCCCAGTCTGATAGTGATTTTGGAGCATTTGTTAGAGGTGATGAAACTGGTGATATCAGCTGATACTACATAATAAAGAGGAAGAGGAGCCAAGGATTCCTAAGTTTAATGTTCAGTGTCTGGGCTACCGATGTAAACATTAACCAGGACAAGGACTGCAATGTGAGTGAAACTGGTGGGTGCAAGTGATATTGAATTCAGGTTTGGACATTAGCGCAAGTGGAGTTTTTCTCAAGAGCAACAGAGAAGGCCGGGGATTTAGCTCAGTGGTTTCGCTGCCTGCTGCTCAAGCTCAAGGACACGAGTTCGATCCCCAGTACTACCAGAAAGAAAAAAAAAAAAAAAAAGAGCAACAGAGAGATCTGAGATTTGGGGAGCCATGTGTATGTGTGCCATGGTCATAGGTGAGGCTGCCTGAGAAAAACATGAGAGAAAGGAGTGAGCCAATGTTAGAACCCTAGGAAACACCAACATCTAAGGGAATGGATGAGTGAAAGAATCGATAAAGGAGACAAGTGGAATTGTTAAAAGGGCAAAAAGATCAGAAGACACTGGTGTTACAGGAGTCAAGGGGAAGGAATTTTAAGAAAAAGTGGTCAAGAAATTCAAAAGAATTCAAGAAAAACAAAATCTGGGAGGTTTTCATCTGGTTTGGCAATAAGGATGTTATTTTTAATCTTTACCCACCAATTTTATTGGGCTAATAGGGGAGGATTCAAATCACAATGAGTTGAGGGGTGAATATGTGATTAGGAAATAGATGAATATAAATTCAACAAGTTGTATGAAGGGAAAAAAGTGGAAAAATGGAAGCTAGGAACTATAGCAATATTCTTTTTGGTTTGGAAAGCCTGGAGCACATCCACAAATTTGGGGAAAGGAGTTGGCACAGTGGGGAGAAGTGTAAAGTTGAGGGAGGAGAGGAGACAAGCAATGGAAAGCCCAGGGGATACAACTCGGAAAAGATCAAGAACTTCTATGCAAGGATTAGCCGTGAAGCAGAGAAGCATTCGATGCCTTTTGGTCTGAGACAGAAAGGAAAGAGATACCATAGAGGCAGAAATAAACAACTTAGGTGTGGGGTTTTAAAGTTGAGAATTTTTTGCCTAATGATTTCTTTTACCTCTGTGACATAAGGTCTTTATTGAAAGCAAAGGGGATAAAGGTTGAATGAAAAGCTTGGAGAAGAAAATGTAGATACCACATTGCATTATGGAATACACTGCTAAACAAGCACAAAGACAGAGATGACCGAGGCTATTAAACATCTTTGGCTGAGACTGAATGCTGTGGAGTCTGAGGGCTCAGATATCTCTGTATCTAATGCAGTTTTTCTGAGGACCAGTTAGCTTCACCTGTTCAAGAATGAAGTCAGATTATAGGATTGTTTTACTTTGGGAGTTTTCAGCACAAGGATGCCTGAGACTTGAGTGTCCTCATGGGAAAGTAGTATGGGTTGGTAGGTAATCCCATGGTCCACACTGATCCATTTGGGAAACAATAGGAATGAAGGAAATCAAGTTGACAAAACAGTGGAAGGCTTGGGACATGGGCTACGGGAGTGGGTTATTAGATAGAGGTAGAGTATTTCTGGTTTGGGGGTAGAACTATGTGGCCAGAGGCACTTCTGGATTGTGATCATCAAAACTAAAAAAGCAAAGAACAGAGGCATTAAACACTCATCAGGAGCACTCTCTGGCTTGTCGCAAATTTGGCTTTATTCTCCCATTCTTAGCAACTGTTTGATACCATTTTTATTTTTATTTTATTTTATTTTTTGGTACCGGGGATTGAACTTGGGTCCTTGCGCTTGCGCAGCAGGCGGCGAAACCACTGAGCTAAATCCCTGGCCTACCATTTTTATTTTTAAAAACTTTTTATTAGTACATGTTTGTCATACATATTGATCACATTCAACCATTTTTATTTTATTTTATTTTATTTTTGCATGAGCTTATTTCTTACACTTTTATTCATAAACCCTCTTAACCGTTGGGGAAACTGATGTTCCCTGATAAACCAAGGAGCAAAGGCCACAGCTGATAAAGGGCAGGGGGACTGGGTCTCCGCTGTCCTCCCGCACCCTGTTTTCTCCTGGTCTCCTTCTCCAGCACGCGAGTGACCTTCAGATATCTCTTCAGGGAGTCACTTTGTCTCCACTCTCAAGCCCTTCCCCTCTCTTCAGGGTTTTCGAAGTTAGGTCTCTTGCTCACTAGGCAAGCAGAGCCTCCACTCTCTAACCCAGACTGCAGCCCACTTCGCTCGCAGGGATCAGTTGAAGGGCGAACCGAAGCCCAAGGCCAGGGACCCCACACCAGGTACTTCCGGGCTGCATCATTTTGCTGACAAACTGCTCTCCAAACCTTCCCCAAACCCGCCAACTGTGCTCACCGAGAAGGACCCAGCTCTCGTTAGTAGCTTCATGGCTCAAGACTGTTCTGACCCACAGTCAGACCCACGGCCACCGACTTTTAAAGGAAAGCCAACCATTTTTATTTTTAATTAAAGAATATTAGGAGTCTTCCTGAGCCATTGCGTCTGACTCAGGAGATTATTAATTACACCAGACCTGCTCTTCCAATCTGATTATATATCTTTTTTCTGATTTTCTTCCTACTCTTCTGGTTATTTCTAAAATAACTCCTTTGTGGGCTGGGGATTTAGCCTAGTGGTTCTGCTGCCTGCCTCAAAAGCACAAGGTCCCTAGTTTGATCTCTGGTACCAAAAAAAAAGACAAAACTCCTTTATAGGATCAATCTGTATATCTCACTAAAGGTATAATCTAGATTCCAAGGCTTCATCTTTAGTTTCCAATTTTCTCCACGTTTAAAGACTCTAAACTGAATGTGGTGGCACACACCTGCAATCCTAGCATTCAGGAGTCTGAGATAGGAGGATTTCGGTGAGTCTGAGGCCGATCTGGGCTACAGAATGAGTTCAAGCCCACCTAACTACATAACAAGACTCTGTATCAAAAAACCTAAATAAATAAATAAATAAATACTCTAGCTAGCTTAACCTTTTTCAAGTCACGGAATCTAAAAAATGCTAATATTTGTCCTGTGCACTGGAGAACATTAAGAAAGCTGTTTGAGTCAGAGGTGACTTGTGGAGGGACTCTGGCTACTTTCAAGGTTGAGGAGAGTTGTTTCTGCCTTAAGCAATTTTTATTCACTTCCATGAGCTCAGATATTTGTTATTCAAATGTCTGAGCTTCTGTTTTACCCTTGATACTTGTCTCTTTGTTCTCTCTCGTTGTCTTACTATAATGCCAAGGCTGTAAGAAACCTCAGTACCATTTTAGATGTTTTGACTGATCTTATATTTGGTTTATTCTCCCAAACCTCTCCCCTAGTAATTTCTTCATTTTGTTTGCTTAACACCTTGACATTGACAAGACTATGCCGGATGAAGTTCAAGGCTCGACTGCAGCCATCGCCACCAGCAGTGAACAGCTTCGCCTCTTCGCATTTGAAGCAGAAGTCAATGAGGACTTTGACGTGGCAGCAGCGCATTATGAAGAGGTAAACATCTTCTCAGTGGTTGTTGTTTCTTATTTTTATGAAATATAGGTATAATAAATAGTTTCATTGTTTACAATCAAAATTGATTGATGAAATCTATCCATCCATCCATCAATAGAACAGAGTCCAAAAATAGGCCACACAACTAAGGTCATTTGATTTTTGATAAAGGCATAAAAGAAATTCAGTGGTGACAAGACAGTCTTTTCAACAAATTGTGTAAGAACAATTGGTCATTTATATGCAAAATAAATGAGCCTTTACCTAACCTTAAACATTTTACAAAAGTCAACTCCAAATGGATAATAAATCTAAATGTAAAACATGAAGCTATAAAACTTTGAGAAGAAACATAGGAGAAAATCTCCTTGACCTGGAGTTAGAGTTCTTAGACAGGAGACCAAAGACCAAAGAAAAATGTGTCAAATAGAACATCATCAAAATAAATAACTTGTGGCCCAGGGATTTAGCTCAGTGGTTCTGCCGCCTGCCTCGCAAGCACAAGGTCCCGAGTTTGATCTCCAGTACCAAAAATAAATAAATAAATAAATAAATAAATAAATAACTTGTGTTCCATAAAAGGCAAAGAAAGAGGGCCAGGAATGTAGCTCAGTGACACTGCACCTGCCTGGTAAGTGCAAGGTCCTGAGTTTTTTTTTTTTGGTACCGGGGATGGAACTCGGGTCCTTATGCTTGCATAGCAGGTGGTGAAACCACTGAGCTAAATCCCTGGCCCTCAAATACTTATGTATTATAATCAATTCTCATACAGAGTTAGAAATAGCAATTTCCTTTTTTTTCTCTTTTTGGTACCAGGGATCAAACTTGGGTCCTTGCGCTTGCACAGCAGGCAGTGGAACCACTGAGCTAAATCCCCGGCCCACAAGGTCCTGAGTTTGATCCCCAGTACCAAAAAAAGAAAAGAAAAGAAAAGAAAAAGTACAGATTATAAAAAAATTTGTAAGTCATACCCGATAAAAGAATTGTATCTAGGTTATAAAGAACTCTCAAAACAACATTTGTATGTGTAATGTACATGTACCAGCTCCCCACAAGGAATGTAATCATTAAATTAATTTGTTTAATTCATTTTCAATTTTTATTTTTTATTAGTACATATTTGTACAACAAAACAAAATAGGAGTCCTGGGGATTTAGCTTAGTGGTAGCACACGTGCCTTGCAAGCACAAGGTCCTGAGTTCCATCCCTGGTACTGGAAAAAAAAATAAAAATAAAAAAAATTTGTTTATAAGCATTTGTTTCAGTATCTGTTTTCAATTTTTTTTTGGTACTGGGGATCGAACTCAGGACCCTGTGCTTGCAAGGCAGGCAGTGGAACCACTGAGCCAAACCCTTGGCCCTCTGTTTTCAATTATTTAGGTTATATGCCAAAGAATGAAATTACTGGGACATGTAGTAAATCTGTGTCCAACTTTTGAAGGATTTTTATTGGGGTTTTATATGGATTTCACCATACCTGTAGGTTGCTTTTGGTAGTATTGACATCTTAATAATATTAAATCATGAAGATGGAATGTCTTTCCACTCTTTTATGTCTTAATTTCTTTGCCCAATGTTTGTAGTTTTCACTTTTTAAGAGCACCTTCCTCCCACCCCAGAGTTGTAGATAAACTCATAATTGCTATCTGGAGATTATGGCAGAAATTATATATAGTTGATGGAACATGAAGTGAATTTTTTAGGCGGCTAAAATATGGAATGAATTTTGAGTAACCACACATTGGAATGAAATGGCTTGAGAAATCTCTTCTTGAATTATTTCAACAGGTTTTTTTTTTGGTACCAGGGATCGAATGTGGGCCCTATTTCAACAGTTTAAATCTCCAGCCCTATTTCAACAGTTTTTTGACCACCTTCTAAAAGCTAGAATAAAATAGCACTAGGCTTCTGGGATTCCATGGTAAGCAAAAAAGAAGTCCTGGCCTCTGCTTTCACAGAACTCACAGAGTCTGTCTAGGCCCTATGGCATGATGTTATATGCACAAAAAGCAGGACATAGAGCTGCAATAACCTTGGCCCTCCTGATGTTTTGCATGCCTAGAGGTTGGTCCGTGAGCCCCAGAACCTGGAGCACTGGCTGGATTATGGCGCTTTCTGCCTCCTAACTGAAGACAACATCAAAGCACAGGAGTGTTTTCGGAAAGCCCTGTCCTTGAATGAGAGTCATATCCACAGGTAGAAGTGGAAGGGAGATTAGGAATGTGTGGAAGCAGATGAACTTCTACATGAAATTGTCTTGCTTCCATGAATGTGGCATGGGCCCCTGCTGTTAACCATGTTGGCTGTCTCTTCTCAGCCTGTTGCTATGTGGTGTGCTGGCTGTCTTGATGGAGAACTATGAGCAAGCAGAAATTTTCTTTGAGGATGCCACTTGCTTAGATCCAACCAATGTTGTAGCCTGGACTCTACTTGGTATGTTATTTTCCTGTGATAGCATTTTTTTTTTCCATTATAAGACTCTTCTTCCCAGCACTCAGGAGGCTGAGGTGGGAGGATTGCCATGAGTTTGAGGCCAGCCTGGGCTACATAGTGAGTTCAAGGCCAGCCTGAACTACGTAGCGAGACCCTGTCCAAAAAAAAAAAAAAAAGATTCTCTCCTCTTCTGCTCTTCAGTGGTTGACAATACAGTTCCTAAACTTTGGTAAAACTATGGGAAAAATAAGTGAAGTGTTGCAGTTCCTCATATGATAATAGAAAATTAGTCATATTTATTTCAACATTTTTCCTTCCTCAGGTTTATACTACGAAATTCAAAGCAATGATATTCGAATGGAAATGGCATTTCATGAAGCCTCCAAACAGCTTCAGGCACAAACGTTTCAAGCACAAGTAATGAAGCAAAAGTGCACTGGTACTATTGAAGACATTGAAGAAGGAAGGAAAATAGAAGCTAATTTAGGAACTTGGGGAACTACAAAGGATGCTTCTGTAACAGTTCTCAAGGTGGAAGCCCCCCCAGGTAGGAACGGGAGTGGAGATGGTGAGTGTCTGTTGGGAAACTTATTGGCCTTGTGTGTAGGGCCTGGCACAAAGTAGGCACTAAGTAAATATTCTTTAAATGCATGAGCACTAGGGTTTTAGTTATTTCAGGGCTATGATGATAGACTTCTAAATATTTCTTCATTCAGAAGATTAGTGATCTGAAGCTTCTGTTCATGCTGTTCTTTGAATCTTATAGAATTTATCATCCTCCTCAGTATCTCTTAAAAAGGGATACAATTCTGGAATGATTTTCTGTTTCCTTCTCCTCCTCTCCACCATGGAAAGTTTCTATCTTATAATTCTTTTCTTTGGTACCAGGGATCGAACTCGGGACCTTGGGCTTACAAGGCAGGTGGCAGCACCACTGAGCTAAATCTCCAGCCCTCCATTTCTTTTTTTTAATTCTGCTTCACTCTTTTTTTTTTTTTTTGGTACCAGGGATCGAACTCGGGTCCTTGTGCTTACGAGGCAGACACCGGAATCACTGAGCTAAATCCCTGGCCCCCTTTTTTCTTTTAATCTTATAATTCTTAAATTTATTGTTTGCTTATGCACCCCTTTTTCACTGTTCTTCATTGCTATTTTTTCCCTCTACTTTAAGAAATCATTCATTCCCATATATGTGTGCTTTTGTTGGTGTGCTTCTTGCATATGTACATTATTATTGTGTGTGCATGCATTTTTAAAGTTTGAGGCATAACTGACATTTCATAAGCTGCATCTACTTCAGTATTTAATTTGATACATTTGGGCACATAGACCCATCCATGAAAATTTCACCACACTTGAGATAACAAATACAAAGGCCCGGGGATTTAGCTCAGTGGTTCCACGCCTGCCTCACAAGTGCAAGGTCCTAAGTTTCGATCCCTAACACCAAAAAAAAAAAAAAAAGATAGCTAATACTTCCCTGTTCTGACCTTTCTCTTGCTCCCTTTCCCAGATGACCACTAATCTGCTGTCACTATAGATGAATTTGCCTTTTCTTTTTTTTTTTTTGAATTTGCCTTTTCTAATATTTTTTAGAATTTCTAAAATAGAATTACACAACATATACTCTTGTTTTTGCTTGACTTTTTTTCATTGAGCATAATTATTTTGAGATTTACCTATGCTGCTGCTTATATCATTGATGCCTTTTTAGTGCTAAACTGTATCCACTTAAATAGATGTAACACAATTTATTTATCTATTCATCTGTTGGTGATATTTGGGTTGTTTCTTTCTTGGGATTATTAAAACAAAGCCACCATGGACATCGTTTTACAAATTTGTATTTGGATATATGCTTTCATTTCTCTTGGGTAAATACTTAAGGGTTGAATGGCTAGGACCATGCATTATTTAGCCAGGTGGTTTTAATTTTCTAAATATTTGAGGGTTTTTTCCTCCAGATATCTTTGTTTTAGGTTTCTAATTTAATGTCATTGTGGTTAGAAAATATACTTTGTAAGTTTGAATCATTTTAAAATTATTGAAATTTGTTTTAGGGCCCAGCATATGGTCTATCTTAGTAAACATCTGTTTACACTTGGAGATGTATTCTGCTCTTGTTGAGTAGACTGTTCTATAGATGTCGGTTAGGGCTTGTCAGCTGATTGTGTTGTTGAATTTTATATCTTTTATAGTTTTATACCTCTAAAGTTTTCTTTTAGTAGTTCTTTTCTGTTCAAATAACTTTATAATAGTTTCACATTTAGATCTTTAGTCTATAGAGAATCCATTTTTGAACATGATACTAGGTTGACATTCGGTTTTATTTTTCTTCAGACTTATTTTTTCTCAACATTATCTACTGAACAATTATTTCCACTTTGATTAAAAGTATAGAACTTGGGCCAGGATTTAGCTCAGTGGTTCCACCGCCTGCCTCGCAAGCGCAAGGTCCCAAGTTTGATCCCTGGTACCAAAAAAAAAAAGTATAGAACTTAAACTCTGAACTCTTCATTTTATTGTAATTGTCTGATATAAATAGGAAAAAGGAGTGTGACGTATATACTCTTACTGTTCTGGTTTTGTAGTGTGCCTTAATATCTGTTATATCAACTTCCCTACATAACTGCTTTTTTTTTTAGCTTTCTTAGCTATTCATGGGCCTTTATTTGTCCACAGAGATTTTATAGTGAGTTTATCAAGTATATGTTAAAAATATAGCTGAAATTTTTATTTGGACTATATTAAAATTATAGGTTAATTTAGGGATAGTTAACAATTTTATATTATTGACCCATCCAATTCAAGTGTGTGGAAGGTTTCTCCATTTTCTAGGATCATTTTCTGTGTTACTTATTTATTTTGTGGTACCAGGGATCAAACACAGGACCTTGCGCTTATGAGGCAGGAGTGGTGCCACTGAGCTAAATTCCTGGCCCTGATCTTCTGTGTTATTAATGTTTTAATATTTTCCTCAATGAGACTCTGTTTAAAGTAATTTATAATTGTTTATAGATCCATTGCTATCTATTATCTTATTTAACTACAGTTTTAGTTATTGCTGCTTTATTTTTCCCTTTGGCATAAATGTATTTGTTTGTTTGTTTTTCTGGTACTGGGGATTGAACTCAGGACCTTGTGATTGCAAGGCAGACATGGTGGCCACTGAGCTAAATCCCCAGCCTGGGATAAATGTATTTTTTTATTAGTACATGTTTGTAGTACATAAAGATCACATTCTTCATGGTGAGTTGGTACATGTACATAATGTATCTTACTCGGTTTTTTTTTTGGTACCAGGGATCAAACTCGGGTCCTTGCACTTGCGCAGCAGGTGGCGAAACCACTGAGCTAAATCCCCGGCCTCTTACTCGTTTTTTTATTCCCTTCCCCTTCCTCTTTCCCCCTTCCTCCATTTCTTGGTCCCCTTCCTATATGTAAAACGTCTATCTCCCTATTTCCTTTTATCTGTCTTACTTTGCTCTTCATTTGTACTGTGAGTTTCTCATATGAGAGAAACCATGAGATATTTAAGCTTGTGCATCTGATTTATTTCATTTAACATTGTCTCAACGTGCATCCATTTTCCTACAAATGACTTGTTTACCCTTCTTTATGTCAGAGTAGTACTCCATTGTATATAAATACATTTTCTTTTTACATTTTTATTTATTTATTTATTTTTTGCACTGGGGATTGAACTGAGGACCTTGTGCTTTCGAGGCAAGTGGCAGCACCACTGAGCTAAATCCCCAGCTATTTTCATTTTTTAAATTTAAAGTTTTATTAGTACACAGTTGCAATACATAATGATTACATTCATTGTGGGGACTTGGTACATGTATATAATACATCTTTTTTTTGGCAGCATCAGATTTATTTATCAAGTTAATTATTATAAACATAGATTAACAGCCAGATTAATGGACCAAAAACCTGTAAGACACAGAAACAATTATACTGAATCAAGGTACACTTTTTGATACATTGGCCATGCTGTATTACAATAACTTTTTTCTCTTCTTTATTGTCTGTCTTTTATTTTGTACTTTATTTATATGTTGGCTTTCTCACATAAAAAAAGCATGTGGGGGCTGGGGATTTAGCTCAGTGGCACCATGCCTGCCTTGTAAGCGCAAGGTCCTGAGTTTGATCCCCAGTACAAAAAAAAAAAAGAAAAAGAAAAGAAAACCATGTGATGTTTAAACTTGTGCATCTGTTTTATTTCAGTTAAAATTATGGTCTCAAGGTGCACCCATTTTCCTACAACGACTCAAGTTTATCCTTCTTCATGGCACAGTAGTACTCTATCATGCATAAATACCACATTTTATTTGTCCATTTATCTGTTAATGGACATATAGGCTGCTCCCCAGACTTAGCTATTATGAATTGTCCTTCTATAAACATGATAAATAAACATGTATCACTGCAATATGATGTCTTTAACTCTTTTTGGAAGATACCTAGAAGGGGAATAGCTAGGTCAAATGGAATTTCTAGTTTTAGTTTTTTGAGGACTGTCCATATTGATTTCTATAATGGTTTTACTAGTTTACAATCCTACCAACAATATGGAAGACCAGTTTATAATCCTACCAACAATGTGGAAGAGTTCCTTTTTTCCCACAGCCTTGCTAGCATTTGTTACAATTTCTTGATGATGGCCATTCTTTCCAGAGTAAGGTGGAATCTCAGTGTTGTTTTAATTTGCATTTCTCTCACAGCTAGAGATGTTGAATATTTTTTCATGTATTTACTGAACCTTTGCATTTCTTCTTCTGAGAAGTATCTATTCATTTCAGTTGCCCATTTTTTGATTGGGTTTTTTTATTTTGGGGAGAGTGTAATTTTTTGAGGCCATCAAACAAGTCTGTCCTTCACGCAGTATTTGGGGAATATGCTTTGCAAATGTTAATACCCAAGGTAGAAAGATTTTTCCCTATCAAAATTTAACCTGTTTAGGACCTGCAGCTGTGTTTTCCACTGTTGATGATATTCTTGAAGATTCTCCTAAACTGCAGTCTGAGTCAAAAGAACCTATATTGACTACACAATATCAAGATTCAAGTGTTGGACCAAAACTATCCAGCATGGCTTTCAAGGAGATACCAGCCAAGAAAGGTAACTAGATATCAAGATTTCCACTTGAAAGAGGGGCATAAACAAATTTGACAAGGACAAAATTCATGATTATAAAAGTGGAAATCCTAACTCATTTGAATTAATATTGACTACTTTCCTTCCAATTAGTCTGAAATTCCAAACTCAGTCATGTAACTCTTTCAGTAAGCAAAGATTTCATGTTTAACTCATAGAAGTACCCAACAAAAGACCTATGACTTTCTAATGAGTCTTCATTTTTAGAAAAACAATAAATTGTGTTTCACAGTCAAAGGAATCTGAATATTTTTTGAACCTTTCCATTTGGTTGTGACTTGTCTTTGGATCCACCAGTAGACTTAAGAACTTTTGAGTTCTGTTTGCTGGGGCATTGCTGGAGGCCTCCTGTTGTTTTCCACAATATGATCCTTCTCATACATTATATCAGAATACTCTCCTGGCTACATTAGTGTGTCTGAGCTTCTGACATTGTTTCCTTTACATCTGATCTTCTATCCTTTTAATATAATATTTTCAGAAGCATCAAAATGTCAAGATCCAGCACCTTTTCTGCATCCCACCCCTCACTATGGCATTTCTCAAACTCCTGTCACCATCTTCATGGAGACCATACGCTTCTTGATGAAAGTCAATGCTGTGCAGGTCAGAATATTTGGAAAGACACAATAGATGGAAATACTTTAGTGAACTATTTATTCTGTCCATAATGGTATATTTGAAAGCTTAAACATTTGTGACAAGAAGTCAAATATACTTTTTTAATGCTGCAGATTGAATCCAGAATCATGTGCATGCTAAGCATGCACTTTATCACTGAGCTGTACTCCAGTGCTTCAAATATACTTTTAATATACCTTAACCTTAATGAGAAGAATATCCAAATATGAATAATTGCTCTCCAGTCAGCATCAGCAGACATCACTGCAAGCCTTCTCCCTGTAGAATACCCACAGAGCAAAATCAGGCTCTAAGTCATATGCAGCCTGATATCACTTTCTTATGGGAACTTATATCATGTGAGTATTGGAGGTTCATAGGAGCCCAGTCATACCTGCCTTCTCTTCCAGGTTGACCAATTTAAAACAAAGTGCTTTGGGGGAGGCTTAAATTGATTAATTTTATTGGTAAAACTGTGCTGTAGCTAGGCATGGTAGCACAAGTCTGTAATCCCAGCACTCTGGGAGACAGAGTCAGGAGGATCAAAAGTTGAAGCCCAGCCTGGGAAACAGCCACCTAGTAAGACCCTATCTCAAAATAAAAATTAAAAAGCTGGGGATACAGCTCGGTGTGAAGGCCCTGGGTTCAAGCCTTAGTACTGGAAAAACAAACAAACAAACAAAAAACTGGGCCAGAGAATGTTACTGGTCTCACATCTGACTTACCTATGTAGTCACAGGTAGAGCAGCTGGGAAACTGTAGCCTCTTCTCAGAGGAGCATAGCCTATAGAACCATGTCTACCACATGGGAAACAAGATGCATATCCTTGAGCACTCAGGAGGGGTGACAGCAAAATCCAGGAGCCAAGGGCATTGGCCCTGACCCTGCAGAGCACAAGGCCCCCTTGAGGGCAGAGAAACTCAAGAAAGGGCAAGAAGGATGACCTGGGTGGGCCTGGGCAGCATTAAGCAGGACCCTTAGCACATTAACCCTTCCCAATAGAAACAGGCTCTCTCTCTGCAGTCAAGTAAGTCATTCTCTCCCCAGGGCAGAGAGCCAGAAGGAAGAGGAGAGAAAAGATGCAGTCACTGCCTCCAGTATTTTCCTACATAGGAAAGATGGGAACAGACTAAGAATAAAAGGCCCTCTGCCTAGCAAGTTCATCTGACTTTGTCTAAGTTACAGCCTTTTTAGAGTGGACAAAAGAAAGAATATCCCCCAATACAAAACTGGTAAACATAAATGTTTGGGGGCTGGGGATTTAGCTCTGTGGTTCTGCCTCCTGCCTCACAAGTGCAAGGTCCCAAGTTGGATCCCTGGTACCAAAAACAAACCCCCAAGGGGCCGGGGATTTAGCTCAGTGGTTCCACCACCTGCCTTGCAAGCGCAAGGACCCGAGTTTGATCCCCAGTACCAAAAAAACCCCAAAACAAACAAACAACAAAAAAACCTAAAACAAAACATAAATGTTTGGAGGTATGGCAGAAACATGTATTTGTTTGTAAGATTCTGATCCTAGAATTTTTACAGTGACAGCTGTTTGCAAATGTTTATGTCCAAATGGGGTAGTTGATGAAGTGCCTTTGTCTACTGCATAATAAATGCAACCTAAAACTCACCAAGTATGATGGCCAGCAAGACTAGAATTATGTTGGATTCTATTCATGAAGTACTGAATGTAATTCACCCCAACACTTTGAAGTTCAGGATAATAATTTCATTCTGTAAGATGTTTCTTGCTGTTTATTGTGAGAGACAGAACCCTTGAACCATGAAAGCTATGGGGTGAATGCAGTGTAGGCATTTACATGCTTGTTATGCTCTGGTTTCCTTGCAGTATGTGCACAGAGTGCTTGCACACGAGCTGTTATGCCCTCAAGGAGGACCCAGCTGTGAGTATTACTTGGTTCTAGCCAAGACACACCTTCTCAAGAAGGACTTTGCCAAGGCAGAGGAATACCTTCAAGAAGCAGCCCAGATGGATTACTTGGTAATGACTCTTGATAGAGCCCCTTGAGTGGAAGAAGGGAAGAGTAGGCTTTATTAAAAGTAAGAGTGCCATCTGGACACAGAGGCACATGGGTCTAGTTCCAGCTACTATGGAAGCTGAGGCAGGAAGATCAACTGAGCCCAGGATTTTGGGGCCAACCTGGGCAACAAGGTGAGACCCCCATCTCAAAAAAAGAAAAAGTTGTGCTATATTACAGGTCGATTTCTGATAACCAGGGGTGAAGGTCACCAATAAAGTTGTCTATTTATATCCTTCATTTGTTTTTCTTAAGTAATCATGAGTCTTGCAAAAGGCAGAGAAAAGGATAAGGACAGCTCTTTAGCAGATAGTGTTCATCTATTTCAAGTTTTCCAGATTTTCTTTTTCTCCTTGTGAGTATTATCCTGGTTATACTTGAGTGTTTTTCTTGATATTCACCTCAAAGACAAAATGGCTTCAAAGAGTGCAAGAAGAAAATGAGAAGGCAGACCTAGAAAAATAACCCCAGAACAAATGAATGACCCTCTTTCTGAGTGCTCTTAGAAAAAGAAAATTTACTAATCTTAATGTAAATGTTAAATGAAGGACTTTAACCTACTTTTGGGGGGTGGGGGTGTGCCAGGGATCGAACACGGGACCTTGTGCTTGCCAGGCAGGCGGCGGAACCACTGAGCTAAATCCCCAGCCCTTAACCTGCTTTTAAATACCATGTCATTCCATATACTAATTGTATCTTGTTTTCTCAGAATCCTAATGTCTGGGGCCTGAAGGGCCATCTCTGTTTTCTGAGTGGAAATCACACTGAGGCCAAGGCATGCTATGAGCGAACTGTTAGTTTTGTAGTGGATGCTTCTGAGATGCACTTCATCTTTCTGCGCCTTGGGCTCATCTATCTGGTAGAGAAAGAGGTAAAGAAGAGACAATGGGCCTCAAAGTATCATGGGCCTCAAAAGCACTTCTCAAAGAAAAAAAAAGGACTTCTCCAAACTTCCTTCTCAACACAGAGTTGTATTTAATATAACTGAGGCCAACCCCATTGCTCAGGGCCGTCTGACCTGGCTCTAGCACTCCCCTCCCATAATGTAGGAAATACATACAAAGTAGACAGAAAGGTAGACCCATCAGCCCACTATAATGCTAATGTGTAATGACAGTATAATGACATTCTACTGAAGGTCTCTTGACTCTCTGCTTTCCACTTCTCCCCTGGAATATAAAATAGCAGCAAAGAGAAGTTGCAGTACCTTATAATGTAAGTGGGAAGGCTCCAATAGGCTTGAGAGGAATCATTGTCCTGTTGCAGTGAAGTAAATAAGGAAGAATTTTCTTCCTGATGTCATTGCAAACTGCATCTTCACAGCTCTTGCTGACCTGCAGTCACTAGGCAAGCAGTCCTTAGGTGGTCTGCTGAGGCCCAACTATAGATGACCCTTCTCTCACACTGGAAAGTTTTTTAAAAAGCAACAAGGTCTTGTTGACTGCCATACATCTGTAGTCCCAGCACTTGGGAGGCTGGGACAGGAAGATCACTTGAGCCCGGGAGTTGGAGACCAACTGGGGACATAGTGAGACATTGTCTCAAAAGAAATGAATAAAGGAGACAGAGTCTCACTACTATCTTTCTTGCCTAGTCTGGCTTCCAACTCCTGGGCTCGAAAGTAGGCCTTCTGCTTTAGCCCCTAGTCAGCTGAGTAGCTGGAAGTATAGGTGCATGCTAGGGTTCCCAGTAAAAGTTTGTGTTTTGAGTTTTTCCAAATGTCTCCTGTACTACTGAGACCTCTAAGACCAAGTATGATAAGAGGACAGACTCTCAGAATGATGAGGCTATGTCAAGAATGCCTCAGTCCAGGGATTCAGCGTCTACCATCTCACCACATGATGTCACTCGGAAGTGAAAGGGGATAGTCCATACAGTCCAGGTGGAACTCACATAATCACTGTGGTTGCTGGAGCGTCAATGTAATCCCTTTCCTGAAGAGACTATACATGTCTTTGGAACTGCTTCCAGATGGAAGTCTTCTCTTTGATTTGTCTATCCATTTCCTCTCCCCAAACTTGCAATAGCACCCTTAAACTAGACGTAAAAATACAATCCAAGGAGTCACTTAGATTGTTCTGAAGTGAAACTATCAAGAGGTCTCATAATATTCCTAGTAGTACAGTGTTTGAAGCTTCTAGAACAGCAGCTCTTTCTTCTTATAGTACGAGAAGGCCAAGAAAACCTACCTGCAGGCCTGTAAGAGATCTCCTTCCTGCCTTACCTGGCTGGGACTGGGAATCGCCTGTTACCGGGTAAGTGAATGAAGGCTTGGGGCTAGACCTGGGCACACAAATGACCTTAATTCCTTGATTTTCTAAGCACACTGGGAGTTTGTGATGATGGTGGGATGGCATTTTAGGTAATCTGCACTCATGAAAAGTTGTTCTTCAAAGTTGTTCATGAACTGATGATCAATCAAAACTAGGAAAACAAAATATCCTTTGAAAATCCTTAGCCAGGCATGATGGTACAAGCCTGTAATCCCAGCACGCAGGAAACTGAGACAGGAGGATCACGTCAGATTCTTGGCCAGCCTGAGCTATGTAGTGAGTTCAAAGCTAGTCTGGAGTATGTATCAAGACCCTGTCCCCAAACAAAAACAAAATCCTACAAAAATCAGAATCAGGAAGATAGATTTTTAAAAAATTAATGCTATTTGGTTTAGATACTCTTTCGTGATTTTATCTGTAAGAAAAAGATGATATAGGTGATAAAGAATCTACTCAATTAAAAACAAATCGAGCCATGGGCCAGGGATTTAGCTCAGTGGTGCTGCCGCCTGCCTTGCAAGTGCAAGATCCCGAGGTTGATTCCCGGTACCAAAAAAAACAACACAAAACAAAAAAACCAAGCCAGGTGTGGCTTTGCACTTTAATGGTGTTTCTTCTCTGAGCCTGTATCTTTAGAAAGTCTTCTTTCCTTAGGTGGCCTCTGGAAGGTTTTAAAAAGGGAACTCACAGTTTTAGGAAGTAGTGATGATCTCATACGCCCGGAGCTCAGGCAGCACCCTAGAGACCCGAGACACTGTGTTGATTGCTGTTACTAAGTGATATTAGGGGAAAGGAAGCTTTCTGGACAGTAGTATTTTGACAGGTCAATTAGATTTTACTCTCAAGAAAGAGATGTATAAAGAAAAAACTGAAAATGTATCTAGAGCCCACTGTGTCTGAGGAAATCATTGAATGATGATAGTGAGTATTTGTGGATTTCCAGTCCTGGCACCTGAAGCTCCAAGGTTCACAGATGCCCTGATGGGATTACTGTAGACGGATGCAGAGGGAAAGAGGAGAGAAGTAGAGAACCGACCAGGCAGGGCTCCAGATTCCCTTCTTTTAGTCAGACCAGTTCTACTTTTATTTATTTATTTATTTATTTAGGTACCAGGGATCAAACTCAGGACCTTGCACTTGCGAGGCAGGCAACGGAACCACTGAACTAAATCCCCGGCCCCAGTTCTACTTCTAATCGGCTCATATACCACATAAAATTTTGTTGGAATGTTAAAAATAGAAAATTTGACAATATAGATAATGGACATTACTTGGACATTGTGGTTTCAGCTAAGTTGACTCCACCTGGCTTAGGTGGAAACCACTTCATCTTATTCATTTGCTGCCTTTTCTCTCAAGCTCGATGAGCTCACGGAGGCTGAGGATGCTCTCTCTGAAGCCAATGCATTGAACAACTATAATGCTGAAGTATGGGCATATTTGGCTCTGGTCTGCCTGAAAGTGAGTAGAATTCTTGTCTTTATACTGCCCTGTCAGGGGCCAGAGGTTAGGGATCAAGTAAGCAAGAGACCGATGGCCATTAATGCATGATAGCTGAAGTTTAATGGGCTCTGAGTTTGGTCATTATACTTATGACAAAAGGCCAAATCTGGGCATCTTCTACTTGGAATGTGGATAAAAGTTATATTCAAATGTATTTTCTAGAAAGGAAGCTCTAAAAATGGGAGCAGTGTAAACCAGGTGTGGTGGGCCATACCTGTAATCCAAGCACTGGAGGCTGAAACAGATGATCACAAGTTTGAGCCAGACATGGGCTACTAGGCTACATGGTTCAATCCAGTATGGACTACATAGCAAGACCCTGTCTCAAAAAATAAATAATGAAAAAAAGAAAGAAAAAATTTAAAGGACAGGAGCAGTGTTTTATCAAAACATAAACTAGATTAAGGATCAGTGAAGCAGATATTCTGTGAGTCTTTCTTCCTGTTGAATTGCTGGTTGAGGGTATTTGTCCTTGATTCAGATGGGGAATTGGGTAGGAAGTATTAGGGGAATTCCTGATAGGTGATTTACCTACGAAAAAAATAAACCTCCTGGGCCAGGGATTTAGCTCAGTTGTTCTGCTGCCTGCTTTGTATGGACAAGGTCCCGAGTTTGATCCCTGGTACCAAAAACAAACAAACAAACAAAAACCCCTTCTTTGGTTAGACTTAAATTATTTGCATTTCAGTCTAAGATCAAACTGGGAGTCATGAGAGCTACCCTTAGTCATCCATTGGTCAATATGACACCAAATTGACAGGGAGTGTTATAACTAGATGGGAAATGAACAAAATAAAAGTTATTGGAGCTGAGCATGGTGGTGCACACCTGTAAATCCCAGTACTGGAGATGCTGAGGCAGGGGGACTGCCACAAATTCAAGGCCAGCCCGGGCTACACAGTGAGACCCTGTCTCAAAAAACCCAAACCAAACTAAACCAACCCCTCCCCCCCAAATGTTTCTGGATTTTCTTTCGGGAATAACTATTCCAAATATCAGTGTAAGAAATATCTGGGTTCTTATCCCAACTAGCTGTGGGATACAAGGCAAGTCACTTAACCTTACTGGGCCTCAGCTTCTTCACCTGTAAGCTAAAAGGATAAAAAAGAAAGATCTTAGGGCCAGGGATTTAAGCACATACTTTTTTTTTGGTACCGGGGATCGAACTCAGGTCCTCACACTTGTGCAGCAGGCAGCGAAACCACTGAGCTAAATCCCTGGCCCAAGGTCCCGAGTTCGACCCCCAGTACCCCTGCCTCCGGCAAAAAAAAGAAAGATCTTCGATCCCTGGTACCAAAAAAAAAAGAAAGAAAGATCTTAATATACTTCTTCCAGAAAGTGATAGATCAAATAGCAAAAAAGATAAGGAGATATGTATATCTATCTCACAATTAACTGGACTGAGATCAAGCACCGGCCCTGTATGTGAATTTTAATCACAGCATTTACTAAAAGCTAAAAACTAGAAACATTTTAAATTTCCATCAATAAATGGCTAAATTAGGTTTATTTAGACAATAGAGTACTATCAACAATTAAAATGGAGGGCCGGGGATTTAGCTCAGTGGTTTCACCGCCTGCTGCACAAGCGCAAGGACCAGAGTTCGATCCCCGGTACCAAAGAAAAGGCTATATATGATTTCAGGGCTGGGGATTTAGCTCAGTGGTTCTGCCACCTGCCTCACAAGTGCAAGGTCCCGAGTTCGATCTCCGGTACCAAAAAAAAAAAAAAAAAAGATTATATATGATTCCATTTATTTGAAAATAGGAAAACTAGAGACTCAAAACAGATTAATAGTTACTTAGGACCACGGGTGGGAATGGGACTGACTACAAACAGGCATGAAAGAATTTTCTGGGGTAATACAAGTCTTCTAAAACTGGATGGTTGAACAAATGAATCATGCCTGTAATCCCAGCACTTGAGAGGCTGAGGCAGGAGGATCACTGAGAGTTCAAGACCAGCCTGGGCTCCACAGTGAAACCTTGTCTCAAAAACAAAAAAAGAAAACCAATGAACAACTGAATTTTGAAATTAGTGGATTTTATGGTATGTCAATTATACTGTAATGACCTCTTTTAAAAGACAATACAGCCCTCTTAAAATGAGAAACAAGTAATTATTCAAAAACTACTGGTGAGGGAACTGGTTCCTGTCCATATGAAAAAAAAAAAATCAGTTCCTTACTTCATACCACAGACACACACAGTTCCTGTGGCTTAAAGACCCAAATCTTTTTTTTTTTTTGCAGTACCAGAGATCGAACTCAGGACCAGGTGCGGCGCCACTGAGCTAAATCCCCGGCTTTATGACCCAAATCTTAAAAGCAAAATCTTAATATTTAGAAGAAATGTAGAGAATACCTCTATGCCTTTGGGGTATGGAAGTTTTCTTAGGATCGTAAAAGCACAAACCAAAAATAAAATACCAAAAAACTAACTACTTTAACATTGGCAACTCATGTATAACAAGAACACTAAAATAGGATTATGTTCAGGTTATATGAATAGTTCCTACAAAAAGGAAAAGAACCATAAACAACCTGACTAAATATAGGCAGAGAATAGGAACATGTAGTTTGCTGAAGTAGATTATAAAAATCAATATATGGGACCAGGGATTTAGCTCAGTGGTTCTGGCGCCTGCCTTGCAAGTGCAAGGTCCCAAGTTCGATCCCTGGTACCCAAAAAAAAAAAAAATTAAAATGATATTACCAATATTGATAAAGATTCTCTTAGTTGCTAGTGGACATAAATTTATATCACTTTAAAACCCAATGTGGCATTATTTGGTCACATTTATATCTACAATTTGGCAAATGCCATATCCAGACATATTCCTAAGCATTTAAAACATCACAATGAAAACAGTGTAAATCACATATAAGCACTGCAATGTGCAATTATTAAAAAAGTGGCCTCAATCCTAAAATGAATAAATGATTTATGGTGCTTTTGGAAAAAAAAATGAGAAGCCAAAATACCTTTAAATTTTCCAAAATCAAGGAGTTTTGAAAATACCAGCTTTTTCCTATCACCTTCGATTTTCTTGTTTCCCTTCTGAATTCAGAGGCTCTTAACTGGGCAGTTGCTGTCCCATGTGTCAGGTAGAAATATCTGAGATGATGTACTTTCCCACCATGATGCTTCTGACATGTATTTACCAACAGCTGCTGTACTTTTTTCAGGCTGGACGGCAACTGGAAGCTGAGCAGGCTTACAAGTATACAGTAAAGGTATGATGCGGATGCATCCCCAGCACTCACACACAAATCCAGTTCCATCCTGAGGAACAATGTTCATTGGCTTTGTTCCCACAAATGGGAGGTGTTCAATGGTATATAGTGTACCAGATATGACATGTGTTCTTTCCTTGTTCATGTAGCTGAAACTGAAGGATGAGGCTTTGCTTGCAGAGATCCGGATGGTACAGGAAATGGTTGGATTTGGAAACCCATCTTTCTGACAATCTTAAACTGAAGAATTTTCTGTGTGGAACCCTGAGCTCCTTTCCACATGAAAATTTGACCACATGAAGCCTGGAGCTGGAGAGCCAAGAATGTTCACTATCAGCAGAAACTCATATATTTCCATTGGCTCTAACTGGAAGTTTTACTAGTTGACAGTAAATGGGATCACAATAAAAATGTAAATAAGAAATGAAAAACTCATCAGTGTGGTTCTAGAGTAAACAAAGGTACACCGAGCTATATATCACATATATATTTATATGTAATTGTAATTATATACCTAATATACCATTAGTTATATAAAAATAAAATTAAGGTCTAGTGGGGTCAATAGGTTTCTGATAAAAGCTCATTGGGTTACTGCTGGAAGAAGTCTGCTGCTAAGGCCCTTGGCCAGGTTCACTTACTGGAACTTGGAAATTAAGGCATCATCTTTAAAGGTGAGCCTAGGGACTGCTAAGCTGGTTCACTATGTTAGAGCAAAGGGCCTATTAGTTGTGGCAGGCCCTTTGGAACCAGGAGTGAAAAGAGAAGCTGAACAGAGATCTTTGCTGAAGTGGGAGGTACTAACTCCCTGTAATCAACCAGGGGTTATCTTCATGGATCTAAACCACAAGGGCTCCATGAAGATACCTTTACTACCGTATGAGATGCAAAACTCCTTACTAGTGAGGTCGAATTCTTGGGGTTGGGATGACAAGAAATTATACTCTGACACAGCACTTTTGATCACAGTGCAGCAAAAGCAGATATTAGGGTCTCCCCTTTATTTTTTCATGGTGTGCCTGCCTCTTCCATGGTTGGAGAATAAAGAGGAGGGACAAATTAGTTAACTGAGAAGGATAAACTGTAGTCATTTATAATCCTATTCTCGGCCCTAACTACCTCCCTTATGAAGTCTTCCCGAGGAAGTATCAGCTTTCTCTCTGCCCCGCTGCACAGTCTATTCACCGTCCTTGGCTTCTCTGTACACCCTCGGCGGCTCCTCGCCAGACTGAATTTCCCGACGGTAGAGGACAGCGCCCGGGTCCGGCCCTAACGAAGTTCAGAAAATGTTTGCAGAATGGACGGATTTGCAGAGCGCTTAGGGCTCTTCCTAGCTACCCAGGACTCCCCCAAAACTTCATTCCAATAGGGGCTCATGGGGAGGAATCGCACTGCCACGCCTACAGACGTCAAATTTAACGCCCCTTAATCTATGACGCAGAAGGGAGGGTTGTGTTGCATGATGGGAAGTATAGGGCCAAAAAGCAGAAGCAGTGAAGCGAGCAGAGCATCTACTTCCGGAACTGAGCCTTTCTGGCCTCCGTAGCCGGTGAGAGTCTCAGCATCTCTGGGAATTAACCTTTCGTATTGCTTTTCTGTGGATCGGAGGCCGTGGGCCTGGTCTGTGGGAACTGCGGGATATCCGAGGATCTGCACGCCGGCTGCACCATGGTCCAGCTTAGTGAGTTATCTGGGCCCTCTGAGACTTTCCGGGGGGCCTCAGGGGTTGGGGTGTCCGGGGACAGGTGGAGCTGCGCTTTCTTAGTCGCGCTGGAGGCCATCCGAACCACAGCCTCTCGCGCTTACAGCTGAGCCACTTGTCAGTTTTCCCCCGCTTAATCTTCGCTGAAACCTTCATCTCATTTTGCAGGGGAGGCAGCTAAGGCTAAGTAAGGGCACAGAGCGAGTCAATAGTGGGCTTGTGCGGAGTGGATTTGGGGATGAGGAAGAGGTAATCTCTAGCTGGAGTGGTTAAGGAGGAGTTTCACAAAGGAAGATGGTAATCAAGCCAGATTACTAGAATAGATTGGAAGTGAGGACATGTCAGTGGAAGATAGGAATTGTTCCTCGACCTCCTTTTGCCCATTTTGTGTACCCCGTTCTTGTGTCCTAACCAGTTATTTCTCTACAGCTACCACCCTCTGCAAGGCCTACCATGGCGGCCACTTAACCATCCGCCTTGCTCTGGGTGGCTGCGCCAACCGGCCCTTTTACCGCATTGTTGCTGCTCACAACAAGGGTCCCAGGGATGGTCGTTTTGTGGAGCAGGTGGGCTCCTACGATCCATTGCCCAACAGTCATGGAGAAAAACTCGTTGCCCTGAACCTGGAGAGGATCCGGCATTGGATTGGCTGTGGGGCCCACCTCTCTAAGCCTATGGAGAAGCTTCTGGGTAATTTAATTCTGGTTCTGCCTCATTCAGGGGTTTTACTCTGAAGTCAGCTTCAGGATAGTGAGGATGAAGAATGATTTTCATTTCCTCTAGGCTGCTCAGGACTGGAGTTGAAGCTGAAATTATGAACTGATTGTCATTTCCAATCTGGAGATGAACTCTTTTCTGAAACTTTTTTTTTGGTACCGGGATCGAACTCAGGACCTTGTACCTGCGAGGCAGGCGTGATGCCACTGAGCTGAATCCCCGGCCCTATGAGACTTTCTGAGTGATGGGGTTTTCTGCTAAAAATGGCAATAGTTTCTCTCATGACTGTCAGCTTACCTATTTTTCAAGTAGAGAAAATATTGTTAGGATAGGGGGTAGATATAAGTGGGGGGAGGAAGGTGAAGGACAAGACATCCATACTCTGGGTTAGGGCTCATCCCTCAGTTCTGTGAGGCAGAGTTTCCAGGGAAACATTGACTTAAATTATATTATAATAAATGAAAATCCTGTTGCTTTTAGGTCTGTCTGGCTTTTTCCCCCTTCATCCTATGATGATCACAAATGCTGAGAGACTGCGAAGGAAACGGGCACGTGCAGTCCTCTTAGCTTCTCAGAAAACAAACACAGAGGCTACAGAAACAGAAGCGAGCTGACTTCGGTGAACATGGCAGTGGTTACAAGGTCAAGATCTATATGCAGAGCTCTTAATTTTGTTAGGCTTGAAGAACAATAAATGGAGTTTTCTGAGTCACTCATGCTGTTCAGGTCTGGCCTGAATGGGGTCCAGTGAGAGATTTGTTCTTGTCCAGCATAAGAGCTGCATCTAGTTACTAATTAGCTTCTTTTGGCCTTTATCTTGGGAAAAACAGTGGCTGTGGGGAAGATTGGATGATTTGGACAATTTTACAATCTGCTGCCTGCCAGGGGACTTTCCTGCTTTCTTTTTCCTTTCTTTTCTTTCTTTCTTTCTTTTTTTTTTCTTTTGGTAGTATCTTGGGATTGAATCCAGGGTCTTTGTACTGAGCTACATCCCCAGGCTGTTTTTTAATTTTTTTTTTTTTTTTGGACCTTGTGCTTGAGAGGCAGGAGGCGGAACCACTGAGCTAAATCCTTGGCCCTCTTTTTTAAAATTTTGAGACAAGGTCTCATTAAGTTGCCTAGACTGGGCTAAAATTTGCCATCCACCTGCTTTTAGCCTTGCGGAGTGCTAGTATTACAGGCATGATCCATCATGCTTGGATAGACTTTCTTGTCCCCAGCCAGAGTGTTCTTGGCCCATCTAAATGTTTCCTTATTTATAGTCATCCCACAAGTTCAAGAACAGAGTTGGCCTTGTTTATTGTTTTGTTTTTTCTTTTTTCCAGTACTGGGGATTAAACCCAGGGCCTTTGCACTGAGCTATACCCCCAACCCTTTTTTAAAATTTTGAGGCAGTTAAGTTGAGTCACTTAAGTTGCTGAGTTGCACAGGTTAGTCTGGAATACAGGATCTTCCTGGTGCAGTCTCCCAGAGAACTGGGATTACTGGCATATGCCACCACACCTACACTGTTTTTGTAATTGAAGATGTATATTGCTTTGCTTGACACATAATAGTACTTTTACAAAGACTGATTGTGAAAACTGCTTTCAGGCTATAACAGCCTATCTTTAAGAACAAGAAATTAGAAGGAAGCTAATGTTGTAAAAACACCTACATAAATCTCCACACCCTTTATGTGCAGCATTATTTGTGAGGACTGTAAAGCATCACTGAGGTAGGGAGGATACTCTCCACTTTATAGATAGGAAAGCTGGGGCTGAGAAGGTAGAAACTTGCCCAGCAATATAAGATTCAGACACCAACAGGACTCCTTCCAACATAATATCTATGTTACAGAAAAATAAAAATAGGAGGGTTTCAAAAGTCTTAAAAAGTTAGTGTAGCTAGGTGTGCTTGTGCATGCCTGTAATCCCAGCTACTTGGGAGGCCAAGGCAGGAGGATTGCAAATTTAAGACCATCCTGGGTAACTTAGACCCTGTCTCAGAATAAAAAATTTTAACAGGCCTGGAGATGTAGCTCAGTGCTTCTTGGGTTCAAGCCCATCAGTGGTAGAATCTTATCTATGTAACGAGTTTGATAATATAAATGGCCAGTTGGACCAAAGCCAAACATCATATTGTCTGTCCCACCAGAACTGCACAGTTCAACACCCATATATATGAATTACATTGTTTTACTTCACACTTTAGATAATATAGATTTCAAATACTGACATAAGATAGAGGAAATTTACAGAGAAGGTTCTACAGCCTAGTGATATTCCAACTGATTTTCTGGGTTCTATATTTTGAGAACAATTATTAGTCATCTCAAATTCTGGCGTCACTGAGGCTCCCCAAGGGTTGTTGCTGGTTGGCCTCCACGTGTTTTGAGGAGACTGAAGCCAGGAAAGATGGAGAGAAACTGACTTTTGATGACTTTGATCTTGATTGGAGAAAGGCTTTGAAAACCTTGGCAACTCTGGGAATTTATAAGATACTAGCACATCCTGCAGAATCTGAGGCTTTGCAGAAACCTAATGGCAGAGGGCAGTGTGATTCTGGAAAGTCTTGACCAGTGAGAGGAACTGATATGAAATGGATTATTTTGAGCATCATTGAATTTCTGCCAGCTTCATATTTACTTTGCATTCTTGATTATTTGTCCAAGGTGTATGTACACAAATGTCTAGTGGGAGCTTATCTTCTTAGTTTCCAAAATTTTCTCCAGCCTTTGTCTTATTTTGGATCTCCAGGCCCAAGTCATGGATGATTCTCCAGCCCATCCTGTTGTCAGCTCAAATCCATCTGTTTAGACATGTTGAACTTTATGAATATTACATAGACCTGTTTTAGCAGCTTGGGTTTTTACTAGGGTTATGTTGGGTCAATAGGTAAGGTGAAAGGAGCAGGAAGGAGAGGTTAATTGTGCAATGTAGATAAAGTGTTTTTTAAACTAAGACTGGTCTTTTGTGCTTTTTGTTCAATAGACAGTTCTTTTCCCCCTGCCGTGTTTGAGGGAAAAGTACCCCAGCAGCCTAAGCCCATAGGTTGCAGTTACTGGCCTACAGCTCCACTGCTTTGAGGATCAACTTTGAAAAACCAAATCTCTTAAACTGTTAGGTTGAGCCATGTATAACTGCTGAATGCTGCTATTTGACCAATTTCCACTTTAAAAAAATGTCTGTTTATTAATGTAACCTAATATCGGGACATTCTATAATAATCAATGGATGTTTCTGTGCTGGGACGCTCAAGGTAAGACAAATATTTCCAGAGTAAGGAGACGAGGGTTGCTCGGAAGAGAGTATGATGGGACCCTAAAGGTCGTAGGCTCCTGGAGCTCCGAGAGACCTGGACGCCGGTGCACCTTGAGCATTAAACCGGGTTTTTCCCGGGCAGCGCCACTTGCCACGCCCCTCTGCGGCCGCCGTAGAACGTAGCTGCGGGCGTGGTTCTGCGCCTTCTGTGACGCAGGCGCCGTGGGCTTTTTGAGCGGGAAAAGAAAGTCAGCTACGCTGGAGCTGGTGCAGCTGTGACCCTCTGTGTTGACGGAGGCTGTCCACCCCCGGCCCAGCATGGGGCTGCTGGAACTGTGCGAGCAGGAGTTTGGTACCGCCGACCTTTACCGGGTGCTGGGTGTGCGGCGCGAGGCCTCGGACGGCGAGGTCCGACGCGGCTACCACAAGGTGTCCCTGCAGGTGCACCCCGACCGGGTGGATGAGGGCGACAAGGAAGACGCCACCCGCCGTTTCCAGGTCCGCTCGGATTCCAACCCAGACTTCTCTCCTGGCCACCTGGCGCCGCTCGGGCGCAGTGCGCGGCCCGGAATTTTCTAACCTTTATTTCTCGCGGCGCGGTTTCAGCGGGGGGTATAAGGGTGACTTTTGGATGCTCGTTTCCCTCAGATACTGGGGAGAGTCTATGCCGTTCTAAGTGACAAGGACCAGAGAGCAGTGTACGATGAGCAGGGAACAGTGGTCGAAGACTGTGCTGTGCTCAACCAAGACCGGGACTGGGAGGCGTACTGGAGGTTACTATTTAAAAAGGTAGGGTTATTGGAGCTTTCTTTGTGATGTTTCCCATCATTCAGTCAACGGGCGTTTACTGGATGTCCCCGAGGCCTTAAAGTCTGTGTTGATGAAATTGAGGGATTTAATTATGGCCTTTAAATATACATAACACACTAACTGAAATGAATCATCTCCTGGTGGATATGACTATCGCAGTGAAGGGGCTAGATTTTTCTTCAGTCTGTACTTTATTTTACATATCCAAATCCAAGATCTGAATGTTTATCTAAGTCCCTTTCCATCTTAGAAACTTCATTTAAATTTCTTTTAGCTGGTCCCCGGTTTAGCCGTTGTAAAGGTTAGGTTAGGGAGAACTCTGGAAAAGCTTAGGCATAGGAAATTTAGTTCCTTGTGACAATTACTGCTCAAGCAACTGATATATCGAGGGAGAAGCATTTCAACACTTAAATCTTGTGTTTTACTAGTATACCTTTTATTTAAAATTCTTGAAGTTAAAGCAGTCTCCTTTGTCATCAGATATCTCTAGAAGACATTCAAGCTTTCGAAAAGACATACAAAGGTTCTGAGGAAGAGCTGGGAGATATTAAACAGGCCTATCTGGATTTCAAGGGTGACATGAATCAGATCATGGAGTCTGTGCTGTGTGTGGAGTATACAGAGGAACCCAGGATAAGGAATATCATTCAACAAGCTATTGATGCCGGAGAGGTCCCATCCTATAATGCTTTTGTTAAAGAATCAAAACAAAAAATGAATGCAAGGAAAAGGAGGGTAAGAGTTTGAATGCTATTAGGGATTTATATCTTTTTCCCTCCATTCTTTTTTTAAAGTTGAATATGCAGTAGGGTTAGCTTGATCTATAACTTTCATATAATTAAATAGGGGTTCTTTAATAAAAACCTTTATTTTGGTATGTGGTGCTCATGATTTTCTGCATGAATTGTTCATTTAAAAATTTTTTTTGGTACTGGAGATCGAACTCGGGTCCTTGCTGCATGAATTGTTTAGTGTGATCTTAAAATAACACTATTATTTTTCATATGGGCCAGTTCTTGAAGTTTGGCTGAAGCATTCCTTAAGAGGTGAAGTAATAGAGAGCCCAGGTGCATGACATCGTCAGCGCTCCTCACTTGGTTGACAAACAGGAAGAGAATAGCAGAGTTTGTGTTTGTTAAAGTGCATGCTGGGGGTGTGTGGCTTAGTGGTGGACCCCTTGCCTAACATGCACTAGGGTCAGGGTTGGATCCCCAGGACTGAAAAAAAAGGTGCAGTTCCTTACCGCATATGTGTATAATTAAAATTGAAAAATATAATTTACAATTTTTTAAAAGGTGCAGATTCTTAAGCTTTTTCTCAGAGATTGATTTTTGAGTTGGATCCAGGATATATGTTTTTTAAAAACTAGTTTATTTTGTTGAGGGTGTTTCCCACCGCACTTTGAGAGACACTTAACTGTGAAGGATAAGGAATATGGCCTGTGCGTCTTTACACCTATATTAAACACAGGTTGGGGGTAATGGCAAAGGAGAAGTGCTTAAGGACAGGTGGAGTTCAGGGAGAGCGCTCAAGGACAGGTGGAGTTCAGGGAGAGCGCTCATTCAAAGTAATCTTTACGTCAGCTTGGCTTGCATAACTGGAACTCCAGGGAGACCAGGTTTTAGATCTTGGTGGGTACTTGAGATGATTTTGTGTGGCTGAAGTTGGAGATAAGGGGGGCAGCTTTAAGATAAAAGATAACACAGAAAACTGACCTTTTTGTTTTGGTGGATGTTTAAAGGACCTCTTTTGCCAGCTCTGTGTTGAGCAGAAGGCAGAAGTGGAATGAATGCACTGTATATCAAATCCTTTTGCTTCATGAGGTACATCTATTTAGACTCAGGCTCACATCAAATCATTTTTTTCAGTGAAACTGAGCACAGCAGTTTCAATTGTAGGATACTAGCCTGAGAAACTTCCCTAGAGTTTGAAGAGAAACAGTATAGTTTTGAGAGACTTAGGGAAGAGAGGGATGCTGAATTTTGAGAGATACAAAAAACCTGTCTCTTTATTGGGATAACAAGATTCTAATTTATCAACCTTCCCAATATTAATAGCATTTTTTGCTACTTAGAAAATTCACCAAGGGTTAGAGCCACTTATCATAGTTGGTGCCCTAAGATATCCTTGTGGTATTTTGGGAAATAGGGTAAATGAAGCAGCTTTGAAATCAGTTAAAGAAAGGTTAAAACTGAATTTGTTAATGTTGTTTCTTCTGATACTCTGGAGAAGTCATTTTAAACCAGGATTATTTACAAGATCTCAGTCTCACATAGTAAATGGGGTGCTAGAGGAAGGTTCCAAAGCACCTTGTGCTGGCATCCCTTTTGAGAATATCCTTGGTTAAGTGCCTTTCCTGGCTCTCCTTGCATATAGTTTTCCTTTCTGTCACCTTGTGGGGTTTTTTTTTGGTACTGGGGATCAAACTCGGGTCCTTGTGCTTGCGCAGCAGGCGGCGAAACCACTGAGCTAAATCCCCAGCCCACCTTGTGGTTTTTGATGCCAAAGTGTTTGCTACACCTCTAGTAAATTGAAATGGGGAAAAAAACCATAATTATTAAAGGAACCTGCTGCTTGCTCTCAGCAGTGTTTGTTGCCTTCTAATGAATGACATATTTGTATAATTTTGTGTGTTTTATGGATTCATATACTCCTCAAACTGAAAGAGAAGGGTGTATTTTAAGCATGGTTGCCATGGTGTCTTATAAGTTTCTATTTCAGGCACAGACAGAGGCTAAAGAAGCAGAAATGAGCAGGAAGGAGATGGGCCTTGATGAAGGAACTGATAACTTGAAAGCACTCATTCAGGTAATCTTGCCATGTTGTTGCCATTTCTTTCATGGTCTGACTCTTATCTCTTGCTGGTACTTTCTTAGGAGTGTATGAATGGTATTATATTTTGTTTTAAGATATAACTCATACCATCTTTTTTTTTTTTTTTTAAAGAATGTATAAATCAGGGCTGGGTATGGTAGTGCACAGCTATAATCCCAGCACTCTTGGGAGGCTGACGCTGAAGGATCACAAGTTTGAGCCCAACTTGAGCAGTTTATGACTTAGCAAGACTTTGTCTCAAAATAAAAAATTAAAAAAGAGTTGAGGTGGGTTCAATCCCAAGCCAGTACTATGCAAAAAAAAGAAAAAGAATGTACAGTTTAATACATTCACAAAGTTGTACAACCATATTGTCCCCATTCTAGAATAAACCCCATATCCACTTGCAGTCATTCCCCGTGCTCTTCTCCCAATCCCTGCTAACACCATTAAGTAATTTCTGTCTCTCTGAATAGTGTTTTGAAAGCTGTGTTTTAACTTCTCAAACAGAGCAGACAGAAGGATCGGCAAAAGGAAATGGACAGTTTTCTGGCTCAAATGGAAGCAAAATACTGCAAACCTTCCAAAGGAGGAGGGAAAAAAGCAGCCCTCAAGAAAGAAAAGAAATAATGGAATTTTTCTCTTCAAAGGTCCTAAGGCATCAATTGGTGCTATTGTAGGCAAGGTACACAGAAGGCAAAGTTAACCTAACCCTTAAGAGAAGTTGTCCTTCCAGCCTAAATTATTTAGATCAACTAAATCAAGCAGAATTTCTCAACCTGGTCTTAGATTTCCTAGAAATGATCTGACATCTTGAGAAGCCCCTACAGGAAGGAATGTGGCGGTGATGGTTGGGATGGCAGTGTATTTGCCTCCGTGGGTCTTGGGTCTTCTGTCTCAGGAGCTCCCTCTAGAAGGTGGGTCTGTCCATCCTGCTTTCAGTAATGTGCACATCTGATGCAAAACATACTACACCTGGCTAGAACAGTCAGAGTACTTGCTGAACAGGTAGCTGTCTTCCAAATAATTGCCAGCTTGCTTTTGGTTCTAATGATCTTAAATAGACTCTTTTTTTTTTTCTGTCCTTTTTATTAGTCAGGTTTTTTACTCTTATCCTTAAAGTATAGGAGAAACAGGTATTTAGATAATGTCAAACATTTTTGTAAAGATGTGTGTGATTAAATAAACAAGTAAAAACAATAAGTTCTGGTGGCTTTTTAAATGGTCCCATTGATCATTTAAAATGTGATCTAGAAGAAATACGAATGGTATTTTGGATAGACAAGATTAAAAAAATTTCTAGTCAGCATTATAATAGAAAGCCTGCATAAAGAGATTCATGTTATCCCAGCTCTGAACTTGTTTCTTCCTCTGTAAGAGAGTGTTATCCCATCTTGTCATATCAAATGTATAATTTTGGTTTCATTTTAAGAAATAAACTGCACTAGCTTTGAGAGAACACAGACAAACAAAAAAAGGGTAAGGGAATTGGCTAAACCACTTTTTAGAGACACCTGACTGCCTTTGAAAGGCAAGCCATATAGATCCAATTTTATAATATAGTCATGGTACTGATGTCTGAGAATAATAGTACAAAGATTTTATTTCTATTTTGATAGGTTGGTGGTATGTATTCATTGTAATATATGTAATTTTTAAAAGGACTGTTTAACTTAAAATCTTCAGTTTGTAGACTACTATAGTCAATATACAGTAATGGATAAAAGCTTTCTCTTGCCATTAAACATTATATGACATAATTTATCAGAAATAAGCACAATACATTTTCAGTTTGTAGTTAAGAAAAGTTAAAAATACCCTTTAATTGTATTAAAAAAATAATGTGGGGGGCCAGGGATTTAGCTCAGTGGTTTCACCACCTGCTGCGCAAGTGCAAGGACCCAAGTTCAATCCCCGGTAACCCCCCCCCCCAAATATTATGTGGGTTTGAACTTGTCTTCATATGATATAGCATTAGAACACTGGTATAATTTAAGTCACCTCAGTTTATGGTCATTTCAGTTTATACACTCTGCGAATTAACAATAAACCTGGTATGATAGTTAAGGTTAACATTCATTGAAATTAAGATAAGAAATTAATCCTTATTTAAAGCTATTGCTACATTTGTGAGTTCACAATAAAAAATTAGAAGAATGCCAAAGTTCTCTATTCCTGCTGCTCTTAGGATATGTTTATACTGGACAAATTGCCAGTTTCTTAAATTTTTTAAGGAATTGTGCCTTTATGGCTCAAAACATAGATTCTACGAATTTTTTTTTTTTGGTACCAGGGATCGAACTTGGGTCCTCGTGCTTTCGAGGCAGGGCTGGAACCACTGAGCTAAATCCCCAGCCCAATCCTGTGAATTAAAAAAATATATATATAACTTTTTTAGAGCTTCAGGAGATCTGTCAAAGTGAGTTAAATATTTTTGGGAGAAAATGATGAATACAGTACTTTAAAATAAGCATAACTGCCAGGGATTTAGCTCAGTGGTTCCGTCGCCTGCCTCGCAAGCGCAAGGTCCCAAGTTTGATCCCCGGTACCAGGAAAAAATAATAAAATAAAATAAGCATAACCTGATATCAAGCAGGATTATGTAAGGTTGAGCTATCCAATCTAAAAAAAAATACACAATTTATTACTCAAGTTACTTATACCAATGCTTATGTCTTTACTCAATCCTTCCATTTCATTTTGGCAATAGGATTGGACATCTAAAGTGAAACCTTTAAGAGTGACATTTATTTGAAAAGTAGGTGAGAGTTTTGATAATACCATCTCCTAAAAATGAGTCAACTTGAATTGAGTGTAGCTCTCCAGAAATTAATACTAGCTGAAGTATTCTGAAGCCAGTGACATTGTTAACAGTCATTTGCTGCTTTTTGTGTTTATGTAATCTCACGGAATCCTATATAACTGAACTGTTAACAGACAACATGAGCAGTGATTGGAGGTAATCATTCATTGTTACATCTGGGGTACAGTCTTCACTGTCCAGTGGAAGAGGTAACTTATGCTGAAGGAAGACAGTAACTGGAGATGGAGACTGTACCCATGCTGTCTTTGGCAGATACATTCTGTTTTCCTCAGTCAGTTGTACCAAAATAACTATGAAGATGGACTCAAGCTGGTCTTGTATACAAGCTCTACTCACTCAGTGACTGAACACTGATTCATGGTATCTTACATGTTTGCTGCAGCTTCATAGATTCTTCTCATTTGCCCTGCGGTCCTTGCCTGGTTCTAGAGACTGGTCCACCCCTGCTTTGAGGTTTTGTAGAGCCATGTAACTGTGAACCTGTCAGGCAGATGACATCAGAGTAACATTAGTAAACAGTCCAGATTTGGTAATACCACATTTCATAACTTAGGGCTTTTTTGCTCCAGTTATCATTTGGACTTTAAATTTGGAGACTGGGATTAAGTAGTAAAGCATATATTTGCCAAGACATTAAAAAACAATTTTATATATTTTATGCTATAAAAATATTAAAAAGACCTATATTTTAAGAAATGAAAGCAGTAACCTAGTTTTGCTTAAGAGCCCTTTATAATTAGGCTTCAGTCAGATGTGTTTGCTCACCAAAATGTTAACATTACTTACACCTGATGAAAAATATGGCTGAATGTAATAAATGGTTCTTTAGGAGCAATCCATTAGATAACAAGAAATAGGGAAATCGATCTTTCTCAAAAGGGAAAGGGATGAAGAGATGGAGGGAGGAAAGGAAGAGGGGATTGGAAGAAGGAATTAAGACATGTTATATGCATGTACCAACTCCACACAAGGAATGGAAAAACATGCACTGCAAATGTGTACTAATAAAAAATTTTACAATATAAAACAAAAATATGATTAATGCTACTAGGAACTGAACTGAGAGAAATCAGTTGAACTACAAATGGCTTGAAAAAGCTTAGTTTTTTACTATCCTGATTTATCATTAACAGGAAGTATTTCAACTGTCCAATACTAATAAATTTCACCTACAGTATAATAATCCTGAGGATGGGAGAAGACTGTCATGGAAGAATTAAGACATTCTGCTACTTTCTCCCATTACTCCTTTGTTAATACAATTTATAGAGTATAAGTGAAGAGTTTTAAAAGTTAAGATAAAATCAGATTCACCATATCCTGACATTTTAGAATTTCTTGCCTTGGCCTGACAGGTAAAAGCAGTTTAATTCATGGCAATGTGGGCTTTGCCTACATAATAAAATCCATGCTATATATATATATATATATATTTTTTTTTTTTTGGTCCCCAGCCCTTAAAGAATATTTTGAATGTTACAAATATGACATTTCATTTGCATTTTTAGATTAAAGAAAAAATTGAAGTTTATCAGGGCAGTGAGAGATTAATTTACATGATATGAAAAAAACAGGTCAAACTGCTGGGGATTTATCTCAGTGGGACCACACTTGCCTCTCAAGTACAAGGTCTTGAGTTTGACCCCCAATAAGATCATCATAAAATAAGTTGAACTTTTGGTTTGAGAAATTGAACTCTTTATTGTACCCCATCTTCCAAAATGAATTTAGGTGATTTACACAGATGTAGGGAAACTAAATAGAAGAAAATCTGGAGGAAGGGAAGATTAGTATAGTATAATAAGATTAGTATATAAGTATAGGGAAAGAGAGAGAAAAAAAATGAAGGCAGGGTCTTAACATAACCAGAATAGTAAAATAAGAATTGCAGCCCCACCTGTACCTGTGGCTCCCCTACCGGGTCGGGCCTGATGAGGGTACTCAACTGCAAATGCCTGATGATAGTGTGTATCTGGCTAAAAGAAGGGGAAAGACACATTTTATAATGCTACTTCTCCCAAAGGATAATATTTCAGGTTTACAAGGGAAAACACTGAAATTGTCAATAAGGCAAAAGGCATCGTTGGCCAACTCAAGAAAAAAGTCAGCTGAGGGCTGTGTAGAATTCTGAAGAAAAAGATGGTCAAAGCCATCTGCTAACTTGTAAAATTTATACATTCTACACTTATTACTAAGAAATTTATTTTTAATTTAATTTAATTTTATTGCTAAGAAAACTTAGCTATCTGTATGGTTTAATATTTCAGTTAGCTTCCAAGCGAATTTTATCAGATTTCTCACTCTTGTATTTTAAAACAACCCACCTTTTCAGTAACAGTGATAAACCTATGACTTTACTGCATTGAAATTTAACTTTAGGCAACCCATTCGGGGCCCCTCCTGTTTCTCAGGATCTATTTTTATTCCCCATTCTTAGTCTGTATTCCTATTCTCCAATAAATTTTCCTACTCTTAAAAAAAATTTAACTATATATTGTTGGCTTTATGAAATAAAAAGGAAATATGTCATCCTGCTGGGCTTCTGGAATAAAAAAAAAAATCCCTCAATTCCTCATTAGAGCACTGGAATTAGGAGATGTAAGGAAAAAAAATTTTTTTAGTAAAGCCACATATTCTAGAAATTATGGTTTAGCAAACTTACTTTTTGTGACAGGCCACATAGTTAAGCCAGATAGTAGTTATGGCAACAAATTAATTTTGCTGTTAGGTGGACGTAGCCACAGATGAATGAGCTTGGTAGCTCTGCTTCACTAAAGCTTTATTTACAAAAACAGGTGGTAGGTTCAAAAACTTGTGCACTCGGCTGGGATTTAGCTCATTGGCACCATGGCTGCCCCGAAAGCACAAGGTCTTGAGCTTGATCTCTGGTACAAAAACCAAAACAAAACTCCTGAACTGTAGTTTACTGATCCTTATTCTATAGAAAGCACTGATGGGCATAGTGGCAGAGTACTTGTCTGGTGGCACCTGGGCCCAGGACTCAGCTAGCTAGTTTTTTGGGTTTTTTTCTCCAGTGCTGGGAAAACTGATACTCTTAATTAAATTGAACTATTAGCTCATCTTCCTTTTTATGACAGCAAATAGGGAGAAAAATAGCTAGGATATATAATTTTTACTTTGTTATTGTTAGAAATTTATTTTGAAAAGACAGACTTTGAAAGGTTTTCATGGGTTCACTTTTATTCTTAAGGCAACCAAAATTAAATTTTGAAAGTATAGCAATAGAATATAATCAACATTGTTTAACATATGTTCTGGATCAAATTATGAGATGACCAATTCAATTCAATTCAGGCTTTCTGGGGTTGAAGAAATCAGAAGTGCTTGCATTTTTGCCCTTGTTTTCAGTGGGTTCCTCAATCAAACCTCAGGGTGTCTACTGGGTTTAATAGTGTACCCCAAAATTCATGGCCACCTGTAAATGTGGCGATATTTGGAAATATGGTCTCTGTAGGTCTAATCAAATCATGGTGAAGCTGCTGGGCATGGTGGCACACGCTTGTAATCCCAGCACTTGGGAGGCTGGGGCAGGAGGATTGTTGCTAGTTCTAGGCCAGCCTGGGCTCCATAGTGAGTTCAAGACCAAGCCTGGACTACATAGCAAGACCCTGTGTCAAAAAAAAGGATGGTGAAGTCTTAATGGACTAGGGTGGGCCCTGAGTTCAGTGACTATATCTGTAAGGAAAGGGAACCTTGTACACAAGCACACAGGGTAGGCCATGTGAAGATGAGGTGAACATTGGAGTGATGAAGTTGCAAGCCAAGAAAGCAACAACCAGAAGCTAGGAAGAAGCATGGAGAGATTCTCCAGAGTTTGCAGAAGGAGCATGGCTTTGCCAACACCTTGGTTTTGGACCTCAGCCTCTGAAACTGTGAGAATAAATTTGTTTATGCCCCCTAGTTTGTGGTCATTTGTTACGGCAGCACTGGAAAACTCACCCAAAGCTCCATCCATATATTATTCTCACCACTCTTAACCAAAGAAGGACTGTAGAGTACTTTAGGCTGACATGGTTGAAGGGTCATGAGTTGGGGTAAATAGGCTACCACTACCACCATTCTGAAAACTGGTGCCCGGTGTGGGGCCTTTGGTTCGGGGGCACTGTGAGCAGTCACTTCCCTAGCTCCACAAGCCCTCTTGCCACACAGCAGATGAGAAGGGGCTGCACTCCTGATGTATAGATGGGCAAGGTCAGTGCATGGCCCCCAGGCTCCCAATCAGGTTTTTTCCTGTCTTGCTTCAAAGTAAAAGCACGAGTAACTGCACCGCCTTTAAATACCAGTAGGAAAAGGTCTTAACTTCCACCGGTCTCCTCAGTCTGATACCATTTTTTGATGTAATTCCGCAAGAGCAGGGTGGACAGGGAAGTCAGGGAGATCTAATATACACTGGGGTTTAGCATTTTTGCTTGTGCTCAGAAATATTTAAATTGTTTAGAATTTGTAATTTATAAGGCTGACAAAAGAATGAGCAGAGTCCAAGCAGAATTTCAGCAAAAACATACTTAGAATGCTATTTTCTATCATTGGAACTGCAACTTTCATTCTTGGAGGGAAGCCACTGGGTAAAATGTTGGGGCTGAGAAACTGGGTCCCCACTTCTTTCCCCAGCTATCAAGAGCAAATGGGGAAAGAAAAGCAAATAGGAAGCACATCATTTTACCAGAAATGACTGAGTTGTGTTGGGTCTGGAGAAGTTGGGTAAAAGGATCCTCTCCTGAGGCTGCTGATGGTTAGGCTCGTCCATCACTGCACTTTGAGCTCGACTGGGATCCCCTTGGGCACGGGGTTTCTGCGAAGGAGACAATTGACTTAAGACTAGTGGGAGCTGCATGTGTCCCCCATCAACCTGGTACCTGCAGGTCAAGCTGCTCCAATTCCACTGTCATAAATTAGAACTCAGTTTGCACTTTTTTTTCTTTGGTACTGGGGATCAAACTTGGGTCCTTGCGCTTGCGCAGCAGGCGGCAAAACCACTGAGCTAAATCCTCGGCCCGTTTGCACTTTTGACAGTACAGTATAAATGAAGACCAGAGCACAAATACTGCAGAATGACTGCCCTTGAGGTTTTATATGGTAAGTACATGGAGAGGCAATGAGAGACTTACCGATTGCCTTTGTGGCCCCACACTGCTCAGATATTCCACTTCAGCTGTGCCAATAGGTGGCAGCAGGTTATTTCGACCCAAGGGCATTGGTGAGGGAGAGAATGAGTCGGCTGCCACTGGGCTGCAGATCCACCAGCAAATGCCAAGTTGCAAAAGCGTGAAGTTGAATAATACAAGCAAATGGATTAGAAAACAAATGAAATAGCTTGAACATGCACAGAAAGCTTTATGCCATGTATATTTTTAAGTAAAGGGATTGCAAAGGATTTAGGAAAATTGGTGTTACATGTTTCAGAAATACAAATCTTAAGCCAAATCAATACACTCAGTATTTCATTAAACTTCAACCCTACTTAAAAATTTTATATTTTATATTCTATATGTAAAATTCATTAGTTTTACCATATTGTGGAAATTCTGCTTTTGAAACCTACACTCGGGATCCTCTGAGGATTTCTTCCACAGGTCTTGGCATTCCAGTGCGGGAATGGCTTGTGCTGATCGGATGAAGGGTACGTGGTGGGGGATTACGTCTCCTGGCAGACTGTACTGTATGTAACACAGATGATGTGCCAAGCTCCAGGGTTCGGTTTGGCCAATTTCGGGTTGGAAGGATGGTACTGGACCCAGGCCTCATAAGTAGCTTGTCAGCAAGATCTCTAGTGGCCAAATCAAAAACCCACAATGAAACAGATTATTATGTATAGGAAGATAAGACTCACAGAGTAAACACCCTTTTTCTAAAACATTTAGATGAGAAAATAAAACTGGAAACCTTTCAGTAAGTAACTTAGTTTCCAGAAAAAAATCTAGAGCACAGCCATGAGAATCTAGGCTTAAAAGGACACTATGTCAATCACAAAAATTGAGGTTTGAGACAGCAATTCTACAGGGTCTGGGGCCAGGATAATTGGAAAGCTGGGAGTAGGGGAAGTGTGTGTGTGGGGTGTCCAGAGCAATGAGACTACTGTAGATCACATTTGCATAAACATTTAAGAAAAACATCTCTTCTGCAAATGCTCTGATAGAATAACATGCCGAACAGTTCAGTATCTTAAACACTTCCTTACAGGTTTGGGGATTTTCTGTTTTTTTCTTAAAACATGTGAGAAGGTGACTATTATATGACATCAGATCTAAGAGACAGTATTTGCCCAGTGAAATGGAGGGAAAGTTAAAGAATAAAGCAGGTAAGCTCTGCTGCCTATTCATGTGACTTTCAGCAAGCTCCTCAGCTTTTCAGGCCATTTTATTGTCTTCTATCACAAAACATGCTTTGGGTCTGGAGGACTTTGAAGGGAGAATACCCATTAAGGAACAGGTCCAAACCTTGAGAATGACAAGAGACCTTTCTCATCTTCCTGCCTCCAGTCATTCACTTATCTGTGCCCCTTTTTTTCAAACTCAATCACTGCTTTTTAATTGCAAAAGGTTTGGGGGCTTTAGCTGTCCTATGTTCATCTTTATTCTGTGTTTCTCATTCATGATTCCGGGGTTCAGTTATCATCTCTAGCCAGGTGACTTTCCGATTAGTCTCCAACTCTGCTCTTCCACATTTCCCACTAGATGGCCCATCACTGTAAAGTGAACACAGCCCCAAAGAAACTCATCTTTTCCTGAAAAACAAGTTTCCCTTGAACTTTGATTCCTGTTTCTATATTATTTCATTTCTTTTATAATTAGTTCATTTTTTTCCTGTCTTGTGCCGCTGCTTAAATGCAGACCCAACCCCTATGTAGCTGCCTTTTAATTCCTCCTACTTCAATCCAGTCTATATTCTACTGATGTGAGATCTGTCTTTCACATTCCTGATTTAAATATGTGCTCCCCAACTGAAACTAGGATTGCCGGTAGGAATGTACAATGGTATAACCACTCTGGGAAGTTCTATGGCAGTTTCCTATAAGATGAAACATGCACCTCTCCTATCACCCTTTCACTCCTAGGTATCGACTCAAAGAAAATGTGACCATATGTCTGCGAAAAAGACCTATGCAGGAATATTTATAGTGCCTTTATGCATAATAACCCCAACCTGGAAACAACCCTCATGTTAACAATGTGTTCTTATAGTGGAATACTAAGCAAGTGAGAAGGTCATGTGCAACGTCATGCATGAACCTCAAAAACATGGTGTTCAAAACCATCACAGCCTGGTCACAGTGTTTATTAGTTTCATAGTCTCCTCCTCATTAATCATACTATGGCCTACTTTATTTCCAGAAAATCAATGATATTTTATCAAGCATTAAAGTTCTGATGTCTCTTTATCCTACTGTAGCAAAATAGTCTCCCTTAAATGTGTAGCATTTTCCTATATCCAAACCTTTTCCCACACTTTTCTTTCTGCCTAGAATGGCCCTGTTGCTTTTCTCTGAATATCTAAACCCTTATCTGCACTTACCCATCAAAATGCCTTCTCTTTGGGGCTGCCATAGCATTCACTCTATGTGGCACTCCGTCACTAAAATGCCCTATGTGGTGAGGTCTTTTTAACCCATGTGTATTTTTTCAGTTAGCAGCTCCCTGCAGATGGAGACTGTGTCCCTTGGATGTTTTATACCCTGGGTGTGTCTGGGGTTCCTTAGTAGGTACTCAGAAAGGCAGGGTGATTAACTGACTTTGCTTTTTCTTTATTAGTGATTGATTCAGACTTGTAGTCTTTTAAAATTTTATACTTCTTACAGGAGCTTGTCCATTAGGGAGAGATTTCTTGGCTGTAGAGGCATCCCATGAACCAAGAGACCATTCATATTTGGCTGGTGACCACTTGCTTGACAGAAACTCATCTAAATGTCAAGAGAAGATGTTACTCGTTATTGGTTGGTTAAGATACCTGCTTGATTTCCCAACTTTGTCAGGAGTTAGTATTTCCAAGTAGGTCATTTATACATTTTCCCTCTTTGCCTTAATTTTTATAACATCTTAGCCATAGTCCTGAGGATAGGGCCCTTTTCTTTCCTCTCTATGTCTAAGTGACAGCAGGTTGGAGATATCCTATGAAGCTAAATGAAAGCAGTTAGCCACTTTCATAGAAGAGAGATGACCATTGTGGTGTTTACATTACAATAAAAAACAACCTAAGTAGAAAATTCACAAAAAAAATAGGGAACAATAATAGAAATAAAACAAGGGTAAACTCTTAATCTCCCTCATCATCACCTAATCCTGAACTCAAATCCAGCACCCTACCTCCTGGGCTACAACTACAGGTTAATCATAAACTGTATACAAATTTAACCCCTTTTCTTTTACTACCCTGGGAGCCGTCAGCTCTCTCTCTCTCTTTTCCCCCATAAGTAAGGCTGGGAAAACCATCATGTGGGAAACTGGACTACATGAATCATTATACAGAGATGAGACCAAGCTCATTTGCCTCCTGCAAGAAATAGTTAACTTTGTCCTTGTTCACAAATTTACTTTAGGTAGGTTTTCTCTTGGCTTGCTTTTTATACATCGGCTATGAGGTAAACATCCAAAGACAAAAAAAGTCATTCAAATATTAAAGAACAAAAGAGTATAGTGTGAGTTAAGGGAGGAAAAAAAGAGACAAAAAGGAGTTTAAGGGGCAGATGTTAAAACCACAGAAAATCTGTTAATAGCCCCTCTTTTCATCATAACTATATCCTTCATTCTTCCCAAAATAGATGGAGGCTGACCACATAGTTGAATCTAGACTGCACAACTTACAGATGCCTCTTCCAAAGAGCTAGCTAAGAATTATTTATCAACCCTTAATTTGCTATTAAACTGAAACTGATCATTGCAAAGAATCATTGTGTTATCATAATAAAGACACAAATGTACTAAAGAGTACTGAGTGATATAAAGTACTCTGAGCAAATTTCCTCCGGCAAGAACATCCTAAGTCTCCTTTAGCACTTACTAGATTTGAGGTAATGGACAGCATCTTAGACTGTGGTACTTGGGGTAACACCAAAGGATGTGGTTCATTCAGCACACAGGGACTTTCCATATCCAGTCTGGTGGTTCCAACATTATTCTCATCATCTGAGTAAAGGAACAGAATTATTTTTACCCATGAGTGTCTTCTGACGCACAGCAATGATAATGGCAAAAAAAATTCCCCCAGACTCTGTAATCTTAAGCAAGGCTTCCTTCATCTTTGCAGCACAGTTTCATACCATCACATGGTTCCAGATAAACCCCTCAAACTGAGAGTTTGTTTTAGAGTGGTTTTCCAGGATGGTGATGCCTGGTGGTACCCAGCAGAAGGAAATGGAAAAAACAGTGAGAGCCAAGCTATGTGACGGAGCCTTTGGAGTTGATAGAACTTTTACACCTGTGCTGTCCAGTGTTACAGTCACTTGTAGCTATAGAACACTTAAGATGTGGCTACTACGATTGAGGAACTACATTTTATTTAATTTTTAATATTTATTTATTTAGGTTTTTTGAGACAGGGTCTTGCTATGTAGTCTAGACTGCCCTTGAACTCACTGTGTAGCCCAGGCTGGCCTCCAGCTCTCAGTGATCCTCCTCCTCAGCTTCCTGAGTGCTGGGATTACAGGTGTGCACCACCATACCTGGTTAATTTTATTTATTTATTTATTTATTTTGGTACTGGGGATCGAACTCAGGACCTCATGCTTGCCAGGCAGGTGCTGTGCTGCAGAGCTAAATCCCTAGCCCTATTTAATTTTAATTAAATTTAAATAGGCACATATTACTAGTGCCTAGTGGACAGTATAACTCCAGGAGAACCTTTAGATCATTAATCTAAACCTCAGTTCCTACAGATGAAGTTATGAAATTGGAAAGTATTGTTAAAATCACATGACCTAAAGCCGGGTATGGTGGTGGGTACCTGTAATCCCAGCACTTGGGAGGTTGAGGTAGGAAGATCACTGAGAGTTCAAGCCAGCCTGGGCTACTTAGCAAGACCCTGTCTCAAAAAATCAAAAATAAGTAAATAAATAATGTTTTTTTAAAATCACGTGATCTATAAGGAAATGAAGGTACCATGAAAAAGAGCAAGCAGAAGCAATATAATTCAGGTTTGCAAAGATTTTAGAAATTGGAATGAAGCCAGGCGTGGTGGTGCACACCTGTAATCCCAGCACTCAGGAGGCTGAGGCAGGAGGATTGCCTCAAGTTCGAGGTCAGCCTGGGCTACACAATGAGTTCAAGGCTAGCCTTGGCTACATAACAAGACCTTCTCTCAAAAACCAAAACCAAAACAAAAAAATTGAATGAATAGATACAGAATATAAAGTAAAAGAGATTGAAAATATGAGTAAGAACAAGCAGATTTTAAAGAGCACAATAATTTTTTAAAAAGAGCCCAATAAAACCACAAAAGATAATTAAAATTAAAATCTCAGCCAGAAGTTAACAGCAGAAATAGTGAACCAGAGAAAAAAATCTGAAGAAATTATCATGAATTCAAGGAAAGAAGAAGATATAAAATATGAGGTTGAACACTGAAAGGGATGTGTTTTACTGTATACAAATTATTGATTTTTAAAATGTAGAAATAAAAGTTCAGGAAAATACTCTTTTACATATTGACAAAAAAATTAAAATTGCACAGTAAGTGTCAGTAAGACTGTGAGCATAGGAACTCATGTCCTGGTGATGGGGACAGGAACTGTGCAGTCACTTTGGGTACACACTTACAGCCCATCAGTTTCACTCTGTGGCTCACACCCTACAGAAGCTTTTACATATATGAACCAGGAGAAATAGTCAACAATGTTATAGCATCACTGGTCATAACTGTCAAACACTGCACTTTCGTATTCCTAAAGCACACTGGGATTTTAGTACTCATCATCAGTTGGCTACAAAATAAACTCAAAAGGAGAAATCATGTTTCTGAGTAAAATCATTACGAACTCTTTTGGTCTTTATTGTTTCTAAGTCATTTCCATTGTTACTCTTTGATTTACTGTTGTTTTATTCAAAGAAGGTATAGCTTCTTTTGAAAAAAATTACCAGTGAAGCTTGTTTCCCGGTTAGCATATTAGGGTTAAAAATAATAATAATAATAATTTTAAAATAAATAGTGTTTTTCTTCCATAATTTGTTTTTAAAATTGTCTTGATTAAAAGTTAAAATGATCATTAAAAATAACAAGTTATAGGCCAGGGATTTAGCTCAGTGGTGCTGCTGCCTGCCTCACAAGCACAAGGTCCTGAGTTCAATCCCTGGTACCAAAAAAAACCCAGAAAACAAAAAATAACAAGTTATAGAGGCTAGAGGATAGGCTCAATGGTAAAGCCCTTTTCTGGCATGCAAAAGGCCTGTGTTTGAGCCTCAGTACCCCACACAGACACACAGATGCATGCATACCCTTAAATTATAAAGGCAAATGAGTACATTTATTCAATTTTATATAATTTTGGGTTATAGTTGACAAAACTTAAAATATCATAAGTGGTTCCATAGTTCTGTTGCACATGACTAGCTTGTAGGTTGGCTTTCTTCCTCACGTAGGAGTAGTAAGGATAGATTTGTACAAGTGCCTGGATGTCGGTTCTCACAAAAACTAACTAACCAACTGGTCCATACCAAAGCCAAAAATTCATACTTCCAGGTATAATTAAGCAATGATGCTCAGCATAAAGGACCTGGTTTCAACTCCAAGAATGGAAAGAAAAAAAAAGGAATGATAACCACTAACATTTATGGAGCGCTTCATATTCTAGGAACTAACTGCTTATGTGTTTTCATGTAATTTGTTTATTCCTTAAACAACCTTCTGATGTAGCATTATACTCCTTTTATGGATAAGGAAACTGCAGCACAGAGAGGTTAAGCAACTTGTCAAGGATCTAAAGTTAGTGCTAGAGCCAGGTGTGGTGATGCATGCCTGTAATCCCAGCACTCCGGAAGCTGAGGTGGGAAGATTGCTGTATGAGCCAAGCCTGGACTACATAGTGATGAACTTAATAGATTTGACATTGTGGAAGAAAAGATTAGAGAACATGAAGGCACAAAAATAGAAATTATCCAAAATGAAATAGAGAAAAAAGAATGCCAAAAAACTTTCAAAATATCACTTATTTGAAGGATCAGTGATCAAATGGACTAGTTTATGGAAAACAATTCCTGACAAATGATGGGAGACAGAAAAAGTATCTGAATAAATAATGGGTAAAAACTTTTACAGTGAAAGCAATAAACTTTCAGATCCAGGAAGTTCAACAAACTCTAAGAAGAAGAAACATAAGAACCACATCAAGGCATGTCATAATCAAGTTGCTCAAAACCAGTGATACAAAGAAAGTCTTTAAAAGCAGCCAGAGGAGAAAAAGATGTACACAGGAACAAAGATATGGGTGAAATCCAGTTACTTGTCAGAAATAATGCGAAAAGAAAGACTTTAAAATAGTATGAGACAATTGTTGACATAGAATTTGTAAAACTATTTTGCAAAAAATGAAAGCCAAAGAAATTTGCATCTATACAAAAGAAACAATCACCAGTGGACCCACAGACAAGGAATATTATAGGACATTCTTCAGGATAGAAGAATTTTTTTAAAAGTTTGTGTGTGTGTGTGTGTGTGAGAGAGAGAGAGAGAGAGAGACAGAGAGACAGAGAGAGAGAGAAGATTCATTTAACATTAAATTTACCATTTAAACTATTTTGACTTTTTTGCGGGGTGGGATACTGGGGATCGAACTCAGGACCTTGAGCTTGTGAGCCAGGCGGCAGAACCACTAAGCTAAATTCCCAGCCCCTAAGCTATTTTAAAGTGTATAATTCAGCAGTCTTTAATATATTCACAATGTTGTGCAATCATCACCACTGTGTAATTTCAGAAAATTTCCATTATCCCAATTCCCCACGTTCTCTATCTGCTGGTGACACTACTTTTTGTCTCTATGGCTCTGCCTATTCTGGACACTTCATATAAATGGAATCATATAATATTTGGCCTTTCATGTTTGGCTCCTTTCATTTAGCATTTTCAAGGTTTATCCATGTTGTACCGTGTATCAGTACTTAATCCATTTATGCTGAAGGTTGCCATTTTTTGAATTTTTGCATGAAATTCATATATATTACCTAAAAAAATTCAAGGAACAAGAATTTGAAGAAAAAAATTTATTATGTTCCATTGTTATGTGCCATTCCAAAAATGGATTACTAGGCATAAAAGGATTAATTCCTTTTTATGACCAAATACTATTCCATTGCGTGGTGCATTAGTCTTCTACACCGGACTGGTATTACACAATAGACACTTTTTCACAGTTCTGGAATCCAAGATCAATCACATCTGGGCTGGTCTCTGGTGAGGCCTCTCTTCCTGGCTTGTAGGTGTTCATCTCCTTGCAGTGTTCTCACATGACCTCCTCTCTGTGTATGTGTGGAAAGAGATGGATCTCTGGTGTGTCTACTGGACTAGAGCCTGTGCTGTCCCACTCCCACGGCCTCGCTTAACCTTAAAATCCTTGTCAAATACAGTCTCATTAATGGTTAGGGCTTCTACATTTGAATTTTAGGGGATACACAATTCAGTCTATAACACATGGATATACTAAATTTTGTTTATCCATTCACTAGTTGATGGACATTTGAGTTGTTTCTACTTTTTGGCTATTACAAAAAAATATATGGTTGTGAATATTCATTCATGTACAAGGTGGATTCAGAGCTGTGGCACTTGGGTACAGCACTGAGCTGCTCTGCTCTGCCGCAACAGTATGAGTCCTCTAACTTTTGTTTTTCAATGTTGTTATTCACTTGCAATAACAATAACACTAATATTGTTATTCAATATTGTCATTCAAAATTGGTTATTCAACCCCTCTGTATTCTATACGAATTTCAGGATCAGCTTGTTCATTTCTGCAAAAAAGGTGGTTTTTTTGTTTTGTTTGTGTGTTCGTGTGGTGCTGGAGATAGAACCCAAGGCCTCGCACATAGTAGGTAGGTAAGTACTCTACCACTGAGCTGCATCCCTAGCCCAGTGGTTGGATTTCTGAGTGAAACTGCATTGAACCTATGTATCTATTTGGGGAGTATGGTCACCTTAATATTTATGTCTTCTGATTCACGAACATGGGATGTCTTTCCATTTCTTTACAATTTCTTTAGGTCTTCACTAATTTCTCTCTACACTGCCCAACTCTTGAACTTCCCTGGTTAAATTTATTTCTAAATATCTTATTTTTTGATACTATTTAAATAAGTTATTTTCCTAATTTCATTTTTGATTGGTTGGCTTTGAAAAATAAGGCTGCTGTGAATAACATAGCTACAAAGAATTTTATGTTTCTGAGAACTCAAAAGGAGCAGTGGATCCTTTCTGAGCTGAGCCTCTACATGAGTACCCAGCACTCTCCTGTTACCTTAACACAGTCTTGTGAAACCCTCAGCAGAGAATTAGCCAAGTTGTTCCAGGACTTCTGACTTGAAAATGTGTGAGATAGGGCTGGGGATTTAGCTCAGTGGTTCTGCCGCCTGCCTCGCAAGTGAAAGGACCCGAGTTTGATCCCCGGTACCAAAAAAAAAAAAAAATGTATGACATAGTAAGCATGTGTTTAAAGCTGTTATTTGTGATAATTTGTTGAACAATTACAGAAAAACCTATATAAATAATTCTTAACAAATTAAATATGTATCTAACCATATAACCCAGCCATTCTACTACTAGGGATTTACCTAAGAGAAACAGAAATATATGACCCCCAATTTTTGTACACTATTCTTCATAATAGCTTTACAATTAAATACTACTTAGAAATAAAAGGAATAAATTATTGACACAATGAAATAGATGAATCTCAAAATCATTATGCTGAATGAAAGAGGTACAGAGCAGTACATACCATATGATTCCAGTCACACAAACCTCTACAGACCTCAAACTAATCTGTAGAGGCAAAAAGCAAATCACTTGTTCTGTCTGGACTCTTCATTCAGCATAACAATGAGGATTGGGTTGGATAAGGGCAGGAAAGAGGGATTACCAAAGGCATGAACTTTTGAGGGTGATGGATATGTTCACTATTGACTGTGATGATGGTTTCATGGGTGTACTTATAGGACAGAACTTACCAAACTGTATACTTTAAACACATGTAGTTTATTGTATGTCAGGTTCTCTTTAGCACAGCAGTTTGAAAGCATATACGCCACTTGCACATGGCTTTTTCTGACAGATCATTATACTCAGGAAGAAAGTACAAGCTGTTTGATCATCATAGACTAGGCCTTGTTATTCATCCACCCATTCTCAAGTATTTACTAAATACTTGTTAGTTTCTGTGGGAAATACACGAATCAGACCTAGTGTGATGTGATATAATAATAATAAATATATACTTGGACTCTGTCCTGGTTTCTGGCTTATAATTCTGAAAAATCCTTGAAATCTCCAATCCTTGTATCTTTTTGTATGCTAATAACTGGTGGTTGGGAAATCCCGAGTAGTTTCCAGTGCACTGACTGCTAAGGAAAATCAACTCTGTGATTAGGTTTGGAACTTCCAGCGCTACCACAGCCCCTGACCTCTGTGGAGGGGAGAAAGGCTGAAAGTTGAATTGATCGCCAGTTGCCAATGATTTAATTATATATGCTTATATAATAAATTTTCCATAAAAACCCAAAAGGACTAGTAGAGAGAGTTTCAAGGTTGCTGAACATGAGAGGTACCTGGAGGGTGGCATATCCAGAGAGGGTTCTACACACTTTTGCCCGTACTTTGCCCTGGGAATCTCTTCATCTGGCTATTCACCTGTATCCTTTGTAATAGTCTCCCTTTCTCTCTCTCTTTTCTTTTCTTTCTTTCTCTCTCTTTCTCTCTTTCTTTCTTTGCAGTATAGGAAACTAAATCAAGGGCTTTGCACATGCTAGGCAAGTGCTCTGCCACTGAGCTATATCCCTACCCTTTTATATTTTATTTGGAGACAGAATCTCACTAAGTTGCTCATGCTGGCCTTGAACTTGGGATCCCCCTGCCTCAGCCTCCTGAGTACTGTAATATTCTTTATAATAAACTAGTTAACCTAAGTGTTTTCCTGAGTTCTGTGAAACGTCCTAGCAAATCAGTCAAGCCTGAGGAGGAAGTCATGGGAATCCTGGTTTATAGCTGCTCAGTCAGAGGCACAGGTCACAGTCAGTGGCTTGCAATCGTCATGTGAAATGGAGCTGTCTTGTGGGACTGAGCCCTTAACTTGTGGGACCTGATGCTCTCTCCAGGCAGATAGAGTCAGAATTGAACTCAATCAGAGGACACCCAGTTGCTGTCCACTAGAGAAGTCTGGTGTGTGGGAAAAGCCCCTACATACCTGGCATTGGAATTGTGCTGTATGAATAGGAAAAAGCACTTTGGTTTTCCTATCTCTTATACCCACCATGTGCAATAATAAAGCATATAATCTAATACACTTGTTTAGGGTGTGGAAATAATGAAGAATTATTTTTGACATTTTTTTCACAAAGATCCTTACCAGAAGCAGATCCCTCCCAGTGACTATGTGTCAACTGCTCCAAACAGGCCACAACCTTGCTCCAGACTTTGTCAAACACATAAGCAAGGACATCCTCTTTCATGCAGTAAAACGGAGCAATGGGAGGGTACCCTAACTTCTGTTTCTCTGCAGCTGCTTCTGACTTCTTTTCATGAAATCTCTCTTCCCTGGAACAGAAGCAAGAGGGAAAGACTTCATGATTACTCTTCACTGAGTGTCCACCACTGTCCTCTGTGCTTCTTAGGAATGTGAGTGGTGCCCACTCCCCTCCCATGTGGCCCATGTATGAAGCTGCCTTGTGAGAAAAGGAGCTCTCAACAGAGGAAACCGCATTTCCCTTTTTATCCCCATCTCACCCCACTGTTCTGCAAAAAAGTCAGGAGCTAAAAGCACAGATGCTCCTCTAGGGAGCTTCTAAGATGCTGTGTGCAGAACCAGAGACCCTGCTTGGCCAACTCTGTCTGCTTCTCCCACAGGGAGCACCAACAGCCCTGGGGTTCAGGGGAAGAAAATCTCGCTGGTGGACATACTCACCTATCATAGATGTATTAGGAACTGAGACAAAGCAAATTCTGGAACTGGCTTGGGATAGGAAGAACTATCTCCAGGCTTCTACAGTGAAAGTTTCCCTGAGGTAGCAGAGGTCTTAAGAATCAAATAGGAGAGTTTGATCCCCAGTACCAAAAAAAAAAAGAATCAAATAGGAAACCGTGGCATAAAGAAGGGTGTGAGGAATTTTATACAGGGCAGCTACAGACTCTCTGCCTTCTGGGAGAAGAGCTGGTCTGGCATTAAGTGGAGGAGTAAGCTGTAGAGTTATTTGTATTTAAATTTACTTTTCTTTCTAGAAGAGATAATACACTCATGTTTATGGAAAAAATTCAAATCAAAAGAAGGACATACAGTGAAAAAGAAGTCCCCTACATCTCTTTTCCCTGGTCTCCATCCCCACAAGTACACTGTTCCAGAGAAATAGTTATGTCATACAATATAATGTACCTTGTTCTTTTATTTAATAATTTATCTTGGTCTTTCATCTCTGTCAATATTAATGTGCCTCTTAAAAATAGCTACAGTATTCCACTGGGTACATTATAACATATTAAATGAGTCCCTTATTGATCAAGAGTCAATATTGCACTTACTATAGTTTCTTAGTTTCATGAGTGCTATATGATCATGGTATATGATTTATGTAGGATAAATTCCTATAAATGCAATAGTTAAGAGACATTTTTTTCAATTTGAACGATATTGCCCAGCTTCCTCTAAAAAGGGCCTGTGGTCCAATGGTGAAAGAATGTACCTGTTTACATACTTAAGGAATCATCAAATGTCTTTATCTTTTGTTCTCTGCCAATCTGACAAATAATAACAGAATCTTATCATAGTTTTAATTTGCATCTCTAATGTAAATGGAGTGGAATTTCATGTGTTTATATCTATTTTCTTTTTATATGAACTTAATCCACATCCTTTGATTGTTTGTCCTTAGTCTTTTCCTTACTGATGTACAACATATTAAGGAAATAAACTTGGTGCAGATATTTTTGCCAGTTTGTCATTTGTTTTTTGACCTTATGAGATCCAACTTGGGACCTTGCGCTTGCAAGGCAGGTGGCAGAACCACTAAGCTAAATCGCCAGCCCCTTATGAGTTTTTTTCCTATGTAGAAATTTCACCTTATGCACTCATTTAAGAATTTGTCGGGCTGGGGATTTAGCTCAGTGGTTTTGCCACCTCCTGCACAAGCGCAAGGACCTGAGTTCGATCCCTGGTACCAAAAAAAAAGAATTTCTCATATGAATTAAAGGTTTTGTGTTATGGTTTTAAAGGCCTTCCCAATTCTCAAATCAATTTTTATACATATATTTTTAAATTTTTATTTTGTTAGTACATGTTTGCAATTCACACAGTTTAGGATCATCTTGGGGAGTGGTTACGTGTACATATTACACTTCTTTTTTTCTAATCCCTTTCCCCTTCTCTACCCTTCCCCTCTCCTCCTCTGGTTCCCCTGCAATCTTTTACATACTTGTTGGTATTATTTGTCATAGCTCATGTTTAAAGTATACTTTATTTTTTCTAAACGTATACCATTTGTCATACATAAATTTTTTATATATGTGAAATTTATTTTTTATGGAAAGAAAAAACCTTAATATAAAAAAATAAGTTATAAACCTTATTTTTCCAGGTGGTTTTTCCATTTGCACCAAAACAATTTGCTGAAATTATTGTATATACTAATTTCCAACAGGGTTTATTTCTTGACCTTCAATCTTGTCCATTAGTAACATTCTAAAAGTCCTGCTACTCTGTCACTTCACTACAAGATATCTTCAAGATATCTTGGTAATTTGTTTGTTTGTTATGAGTCAAGGTCGCACTATGTAGTTCAGGCTGGCCTGGAATTCGAGGCAATCCTCCTGTCTCAGCCTCTGAGCACTGGGATTACAAGCATTGCATACCACCATCCCCAGCAGTAGTATATTTTTAAAAAGGCCGCCTTCCTAAAAATCCTTATCTTATCTCAAAATTCATTTGGGTTTCTACCAGAAAGTGGAAAAGGGATGCTCTTGGGACACTTATCAGCCATTTATGTCACATCTTAAACTTTTTTCTTATAAGTTTAAAGCAAAGAAGACTTTTGAGGAAAAAGAAATAAGTTGACACAAGCCAAGAGAATTGAGGGGGAAAGGAACATTCTCTGAAAAACCAAAAAGAATTTACTTATGAGTCTTTTGTAACAGTGAGTTGGCTCAGTGGTGTTATATCTAAAAATCTGCCTCTTGTTAGCTGGCTCTCGGCTGTGGTGCACAGGAGTAAACACATGTGTGATCACAGTTCAGTGGGAAATAAATACAGTGGGAAGAAAAGAAGTCCAGAGCCATGTGACACAATACTAACTGCACAGCCTTGCAGCCTAAAATGAAATTCTCACCGCTTCAGACATGCTGCCATGACTGTCAGTTCTAAACTTTTAAAGACTTAGAAGAATAGGTTAAGAAGTTCATGTTTCAGAGTGGGGAGTGGTGGTGCATACCTGTAATCCCAGCACTTGGGAGGCTGAGGCAGGAGGATCACCTTGAGTTTGAGGCCAGCTTGGTCTACATAGTGAGTTCAGGGCCAGTCTGAACTACAAAGGGAGACCCTGCCTCAAAAACCAAAAGCCAAAACCAAAACCAAAAAACAAACAAAAAGAAGTTCATGTTTCAGAAAAGTAGTGTGAAATAGTGAAGACAACATGTATTTAGAATCAGATGAACAGGGTTTTGGTTTTAGTTTTACCTCAAATTATTTAACCATTCTGAGTCCCACCTATCCTGTAAAGAAGGTAAATAATATCTGTCATAGGACTATGTCAGAATACAATGAGAATAGATATAAATAAGCATTATTAACTATAAAGTCTGTGTCAAGCATAAGGTTTTATAGAGATTGACTATACTTCAAACAGAATTTATATTAAAAAATTCACACCTTTTCAAGTGCTCTTTGAAAAAGTTTCAGCATTTCCAATGGTAATAATTTGCAAAAGGATAAAATCAAATCATGTGGAGAAAAAACGAACTCATTTAAAAATCTCTGATCTCAGGAACAGGCAAATGATGTGTGAAGAAGAAAATACAGAAGGAAGCCTAGGATGTGGAGGGAATAGCTAGGAACATGAACTCTGGATATCTTAGCCAACTGAAAATAAATAAAGAACTGGTGTAGACTTGTAAGAGGTAGTATTGATAGCATAATTTAGAATAAAAAGCTTAAAGAACAATACTTACATATCTGTGAGGTCAAAAGCTAGGTATTCCTCGATTATTCCTTCTGAGATTATACAGTCTTCTTTTTCTGTTTCCATAGCACACAAGCCAGGGGATTCGGCAATAGAAGATGCTTTATGAGCATAAGAAGATGAAAACTGTAACCTTTTCCCCCTTATACCATGTCTGAGAGAGAGAAAAAAGCTAATGTTAATTATGTACAATCTAAACTGTTCTCACAGCAGTATCACGTGACCTTTGGGTCAAAACCCCTTGCCCTGCAGCACCCTCCTAGGCTAGTCTAGGCCTTAATAGCCTAGTATTTCTCAGAACAGGAAGACTGAACACTAGCCATAGACCTGTTTGGCTTAGGAGTACTGTGCATTGTCTAAAATTGCTTGCTGTCTTCTCAGACACAAATAGCTACAGCTGTATGCTCTTTAAAAATGAAGAATATTTACATTCATAATCATATTTTTAAGGTAACTTCAGAGGTTATGTCATCATTGTTCAAAATGAATGTTCTTTAAGGGAGAGATCTTAATTAATACTAAAATTTCTATTTACACCCAGACATGCAGTAAATATGTGATGAGTCATTCTGAATTTGAACAAGTTTGCTTTGGAGAACATCAATCACATGTGAGCAATACAATTTTTGTTGTTGTTGTTGGTACCGGGGATCGAACTTGGGACCTTGTGCTTGGGAGGCAGGTGGCAGAACCACTGAGCTAAATCCCTGGCCCAATACAATTTTTAAAAATGGCTCTCAGTTTAACCAACTGTTTAATATAACCAATTTATGCTTTGTATTACTTTTTATTCTTTTTGTGTGCCTTAAATACATTCTTCTCTAGGAAAAGAATAAACCTGTGGCACTTTTCAACAAGTCTGGTGGGAAAATCTTTTAGAAGACATTTTGGAATTATGTATTAGGAGACTTAAACATACCCTTTGATTCAGTGGTTTCATCTGCAAGAATATCCTTTAAGGATACAACTGATAAAGATTTACTTATAAGAATTATCATCATGGGGGAACGAGAGAGCACATGCTCAGCATGCTCAAAGCCCTGGGTTCAACTCTCAGAACCAACAAAACAAAAAACAAACAAAAACCTTACAGAACTACATATTTGTTTACAACTACCAAAAAAAAATCAAAATTACCCTAGTTGTTCCAAAATAGAGGATTCGAGGATGGGTGGTTTAAATATTGGTATATCCATAAACTACGAAATCATTAAGTTAATGTTGAAGAAAATGGAAGATGTCCACAATAAAATGTTATGGATCAAAAGATTACAAAATGTATATAGTAATTTCATAAAAACTATATACATATGTAGCAGAGAATGCTAGATGCTTCTCAATATACATTCTCCCTTTCTCTTCCTGGTAAAATCATTCTGATTTAATTCAGGCAGGTATTACATCCTCAAAGACTTCATTTCCCAGCTACCCTGCAGCCAGATCTAGTCAATGAAATATGAGCATAATTATTATGTGAGACTCTAGAACGGCTGTTTAAGGGGAACTGCTTAGCTCCAAGGGATGCCTTCTGCAGTTCTCCCTTTCCTTCTCTCTGGTACCTGGAAAGTGAGCAACATATTAGGAGCTGTCACCCATGCCGGACTATAATGAAAACCTCAGGGAAAATACTGTGGGCTAGGATGGTGCAGCAGAAAGATGAAAGCAGTCTAGATCCTTGAAAACATCATGCTACCACTGTGCTATCTTTATACTGCCTTCATCCAGACTTCTTTCCACAAAGAGAAATTAACTTCTTAAGTCATTAAATAGAACATAGGGTTCATAGGAAGTAGTTCACAGTGTGGTGAGGCTTTGGGTATTAATTTGGCTACTTTATAGCAATGGAAAGTAAAGTTTCAAAGAAGGGGAGTGTCTTTGTCACTTTTCTGTCACTGGACACAATACCCAACATCTGGAACTTAAAGGAAGAGTAGTTTATTTTGGCTCATGGTTTCAGTCCATGGTGATAAAGTTCTCAGGAGGAAACAGGATAGCAAAGGGGCAGAGCAGAAGGAAAGGTGCTCAGTCCATGGCAGCCAAGAAGCAGAGAAAGAGAGGAACTCGAGAGGGAGAGCTACCTTTCCAGGTCACATCCCCAGTGACCCACGTCTAATTAGGCCCCACTTCCTAACAGCAAGTTAGCTATGAACTCATCAGCGGAGGCTTTGGGTGACATTTTAGATCTAAACCATAAGAGGGGTTGCCAAGGTCTTTACATTAGAAGATGACCATGGTAGTGGTGAAGAGGATAATGGAGTTAAAAGGCTGCTGCAGAAGATGTGGCAGGGCTGGTAAGCCGATAAGAGCCTGGACAATAGCAGGAAGCAAAGAGATGAAGAGAGGGTAAGAGTTAAGAGTAACAGTCTGGCCCACAAACACATCTAAACCAGCTTGTATTAGTATTTATAAGTCTTTAAATTTGAGACTTAAGGTTGTTTAAATCTCTGTTTTGAAATTCAAAAACAGTGGTTTCCAAATCCCCGGCTCTAAAAATAGGCATTTCTACTAAGTCTAGGTCTAATTGCTACTAAAAGAAATTCTGGCTAGAGAAAAATGTTTTCATTTCATCTAAAGCTGCAACAAAAAGCAAGATAGAATTCTGTGTTGGGTGGGAGATTTAGCTCAGTGGCACCACGGCTGCCTTGCAAGCGCAAGGTCCTGAGTTCGATCCCAGTACTGGAGAAAAAAAAAAAAAAGGTAGACTTCTGTGTCATAAACTTGTCTTGCAAATGTTACTTCTAACAAAAGAATCTTTCAAGTCATCAGACTAGAGGTTATCAAGTCTGGAAAATAACTTTTAACTTCTAAAAATCTGTAATTCTTGCTTTTAAAAAAATAACAGTGGTCTTACCCAATAATATGTTGTCCTGGTAGTAATGTTCACATTGAGATTATTTACTTGTGAGGAAAAAAACTCACTGGCACTTTATTCTCCTTCATGTGTGGAGGATAAAATGATTTTGCTAGTTTTTTGTTTTTGTTTTCTGACAAGGTCTTTCTTTTTTTGGACTGGGGATCCAACTCGGGTCCTTGCACTTGCACAGCAGGCGGCGAAACCACTGAGCTAAATCCCTGGCCCTGACAGGGTCTTGCTATGTAGTTTAGGCTGGTCCTGAACTCACAAAGTAGCCCAGGCTGGCCTTGAACTTGGGGAGATCCTCCTGCTTCCGTCTCCAGAATGCCAGGATTATTGGCATGTACTACCACATCCAGCTTTTGGTAGGTTTCTTATTTATACAGTTTAATGTGGAACCAGTCCCTGCAAGGCTTTAGGAGGGCGAGTTCTTCAGCCTTCCAGAGTGGTTGGGAGGAACAAGTAGCCAAAAGCCCTCCTTCCTGCCTAACATCTGAAAAGCACAGATGGCCACTCGGCTCCATTTTGGACCCACCTTATCTCCCAGCGGACTCTGGAGATGACCGCAGTAAGGAGAATTACATGAAGGTGTGATTGCATGATGCCAAAAGAAAGAAAACATAACCCTGGAAAGGAAATATGATTGTGCATGGCTCTACAAAGAAGAACTGAAATAGAGGGTTGGGGATTTAGCTCAGTGGTTTCGCCGCCTGGTGCGCAAGCACAAGGACCCGAGTTCGATCCCCCATACCAAAAAAAAAAAAAAAGAACTGAAACAGATTATTTCCCTGGCTTTGGAGAGTTTCAGAAAGCTCTTCATCTAAAAAGAAATTGATTTGTAATTAGCTTCATCAGCTCTTGCATTTAGGACAACTGTAAAATAGAAAATCAAAGCAAATGAAAGGGAAATCTATAATTTGTAATGAGTAACATGAGGGAGCAGGACTTAGGACAAACAGCTGCTATATTATATCACTTTAATAACTTGTTTTGAGGTTTAAAAAAACCCCACAACATTAGATTTATCATCTTTATCATTTAAGTGTATGGTTCATTAGTGTTAAGTAGATTCACATTGTTATGCAGCAGATCTCTATAGCTCATCTTGTGAACTGAAACTCTAATTACCTTCTCTTCTCTCCCCAGCCCTTGACAACCACCTTCTACTTTGTATTGCTCTGATTTCTGACTGCTTCAGATACTTCATGTGAGTGCAATCACAGTATTTTTCATTTTGTGACTGCATATTTCACTCAGAATAATGTCTTTGAGGTTCATCCATGTTGTAGCGTGTGGCAGAATTTCCTTTCATAAGGTGCATAATATTCATATATTTATATGTGTAAAAATCCACTCATCTTTCAGTACACATTTAGAGTGCCTCTACCTCCTTGCTCTGAATAATGTTGCAGTGAACACAAGTGTGCAAGAGTCTATTTAAGATCCCATTGGGTTTTTTTTTTTCTTTTTTTGGTACCGCGGATCGAACTCAGGACCTTACACTTGCGAGGCAGGCACTGGAGTCACTGAGCTAAATCCTCGGCATGCAAGAGTCTATTTAAGATGTGGCTTTCAATTCTTTTGGATATATATACCCAGAGGAGGGATTCCTGGGTCATACGGCAATTACTGTTGTAATCTTTTTAGGAGTCTCCACATTGTTTTCCATAATGGCTGTACCATTTTATATGCCTACTAAGGATAACCCAAGGGTTGCACTTTTTCTGCATCCTTGTCAGTATTTATTTGCTGTTCCTTTGGTAGTGCCTGTCCTGTCTGATGGATATGTGGTGTGACCTCACATGGTTTTGATTTTTTTTTTTTTTGGTGGTGGTGGGGATCGAACTCAGGACCTTGTGCTTGCAAGGCAGGTGGTGGCACCACTGAGCTCAATCCCCAGCCCTGATTTCTTTCATGATTACAATAATGAGTGTCTTTACATGAGTGTCATGGCCATTTGCATATCTTTGGTTAATTCTCCTTTCAAGTACTTTGTCAACTTTTCAATGTGGTTACTTCTTTTTGTTTTTGTTGTTGTTGTTGTTGTTTCTTCTTACCGGAACTCAGGCCTTTGCGCTTGCAAGGCAGGTGCTGGAACCACTGAGCTAAATCCCTGGCCCTGTTGTTGTTGAGCTGTAGAAATTACTTATGTAACCCCTTATCAAACATACATTTTGCAAATAATTTCTCCTATTTCATATGTTGCCTTTTCATATTTATTATTTCTTTGATACACAGAAGTGCTTCTTTGATATAATCCCATTTGTCTGTTTTTGCTTTTGTTGTTTGTGCTTCTAGTGTTATATCCAAGATGTTATTGTCAAATTCAATATCCTAAAGCTTTTCTCTCTTTTTTTTTTTTTCCTTGGTACTGGCGATCAAACTCAGGACCTTGCAGTTGTGAGGCAGGCAGTGGCACCACTGAGCTACATCCCCAGCCCTTTTCTGTTATGTTTTATTATAGAAGTTTTATAATTGTGGGTATTATGTTTAGGTTTTTAATTTATTTTGAGTTAATAATTTTATATGGTAGAAGATAAATGTCCAACTTCATTCTTTTGAGTGTGTATGTCTAGTTTTCCCCATCATTTGTAGAAGAGATTGCCCTTTCTCCATTATGTAGTCTCAGCACTTTTGTCAAAAATCATTTAACCATATATGCAAGGGTTTATTTCTGGAATCTGTTCTTTTAATAATTTTTAAAGGGTTGTAATTACACATATAATGACACACTTTAGTGGGTTTTTGTTGACTCTTATAGTTAGTTTTTTGTTGAAATACTTATTTAAACTAAGTATAGATAAGCTTCTTAAACTAACTTGAAGGAGCAGAGATAGTTTCTTTTTTTTAAGTGGAAATGTCCTCAAATTCATTTTTCAGAGTCCCTTTTAAGCTTATGTTTCACTTTATGCTGCCATCATCTTCTAATGTTTTAACTTCCTGGAATTTCATTTTGACCTTAACACTATTTGTTTTAATTGCTAACTGTTTTGCAACCATAATTTCAATTTTTATGTTAGTTAATTTTGTATATTTTGTTATCATGTGAATATGGTCTGTCTTTATTTAGTAAAAAAAGAAAAAGAAAAAGAAAAGAAAGTTAATACTACTAGTTTGAGATACTGTGGTTAAGTTTTAGAGATACAAAAAAGTAAGATACTATATTGTTGTGTTGCATATTGTACCACTTCCCTCTGTCCTGGGAGCTTCTCAATAATAGAAACTGAACCAGATACCTAGTAGAATACATTTAGACATGAAAGAAAATCAGTGTTGGGAAAATTACTCAATGAAAGAAAGAAAGTCACAGAAGATAAAGGTAGAGAAGTAGACAAGGGCTAGCTTATGATATAATTTTAGATTTTATCTTAAAGTCAATGGGGAGCTTTTGAAAGTTTTAAGTGAGAAACAGAAGAATTCAATCCTGAATTTCTAAAAATTCTGATATGATATGAAAAAAAGGAATATAATTTGAAATGTTATTTTTGTAGAAAGTCTTAGTGGTTGATAAACCTCATATTTATGGCAGCCTGATTTGTACCTCCAACTTATACCCTCACTACCCAAATTTTGTTCTTTAATACTGTTTGCCTCTCAAAGAAATCAGGACTCCTATTTTAGTATATGTGCTGCTGAAGCGAGCAAGAAATCAGGACTCCTTAAAGTTCAGCTGATTCCATGTCTTAAAGGAGAAAACAAACAAACAAAAAAACAAAATAAGGATGGGCCCGAAATATCTTACTGTAATCAGAAACCAAAGAGATAATCAAAACAAAGACAAAGGTACTAGCTTGAAGTGGCCAAGTGGTAGCAATTAGAGCATTAAAAACAATTATGGTTAAATATTTAAGTATTTGAGATGTTATGAGTTCATAATGGTACTCAAGAGAGTAAATATCAAGTATAGACAAAACAGTTATTACATGAAAGGAGTGAATATAGATGTTTAATATTTATTGCTTATATAAGTAGGAGTATGCTAACAGAGGTGGATAATTTTTTGTCTAAGTACATGTCTATGTATATAGGTATTTATTTTTTCTATGTAAGTAGCTATTGAGAATTGAAGTCAAATCTGTAGAAAAAGTAGATCCCAAAATAAAAAGACTCATCAGCAGTGGTGGTAGGAAGATGAAAGGGTGTCAGTAGCATGTTACAGAATGAAGTTAGCCAGATATCCTAAGGAGGAAGAGTTCAGACTTGAATTTTTATTTCTTCGGAGGTAAAATCTCTAAATGGACCTACTTCTCATTGTTATAAAATAAGGCTCACAATGAAGTTTATACAAACAGATGAGAAAACAATATTCTAAAGACAGGATATGAGTTACATAATTTTGTTCAGAGGAAATGAAAGAATAAATCATTTCTATGGGTGACATTGTAAAAAGTTTAAATTTATGTAAAAGAATAAATTTTAAAAGCCTTATTGATGTCATACATGATGTTTAAATTGAAGAAGAAAGCTACAAACTTGAGTTTAAATCAGTTTGAGAAAAATAAATCCAATTCTCTGGACAAAAATCAGTTGACAATGCAGATCCCCCAACCCTGATTGGCATAAAACAGTATGTTTTACTTTTGTAGTCTGGTGAGATTTTTTTTTTTTGGTAGCAGGGATCAAACTCAGGACCTTGTGTTTGTGAGGCAGGAAGCGGCACCATTGGGCTAAATCCCTGGCCCCTGGTGAGATTATTGAAAGCTCAAAAGAGACACAAATTAAGTTCTGTTACTACAACTCTTGGGAGGTATCAAGTAAAACTACAGCCTTTGCAAAAAATATAGGAATAATTTTAAAAACGAATTAAAATATAATATTATGTTTTACAATAGATTTAAGTATAAGCATAGGTTTAGAAATAATACTTGGATATTGCACTGTTTAAAGTGCTCAAGGCATTCAAAAGATTTAGCCATTTAAAAATTATTTTGATTGCAAGCATAAGGGCCTGAGTTCGATCCCTGGTACCAAAAAAAAAAAATTATTTTGAGCTGAGCATGGTGGCAAATGCCTGTAATCCCAGTACTTGGGAGGCTGAGGCAGGGGGATTACTGTGAGTTCGAGGCCAGCCTAGGCTATGTAGTGAATTCAAGACCAGCCTGAACTACATAGTGAGATCCTGTCTCAAAAAGACAAAAAACAAAAAACAAAAGTATTTGGAAGTTTAATTCTCTTAAGAGATTAAGTTGTAATTAGCATCACATATTTTTTAAAACATCATGTTTAACATTAAGAAAATTAAGTCTGTTTCTTAAACTCTTAAAAATTTAAAAACTGTTCTGTCTACAGACTTATGCCAAGAGAGACGTGCCTATATTTATAAGTATAGGTAGATGTAGGGATAGATAGATAGGAAGCGATAGTTCTAAATAACAAAACTATCCTCAATTTCCAGGAAATATATTAACTTTTGAACAACAAATTATATAACAAAAATCTTAATATACACAAAGGCTACTACCAATCCAATAGCATTTTCTGTGCTTTACCAGTAAGTAGAAAGAAGTGTCTTAATCCCTTAATTCAGTTGGCAGAATGCAATACGTAAATACTAGGATACTAAAACACATAATGGAATACTTACATAATAAAATCTCTTTCTTGAGACAAGACTGCTTCATGTGAAACTGAAACAGCAGAAGGGGATCTAGGATATAATTCATAACCTTCACTTGGAGTAATTATCTGCCTACCCAGAATCCTTCAAAATGAAAAAAACAGACAATTAACCACTTTCACTTGGCATACATACAAAATCTAGGCATTTTTGGAACAAGTCTGATGGTTCTACATAGAAGTCCAATAGACACTAAGTTTGATACTGATTAAGAATTATTCTTGGGCCGGGGATTTAGCTCAGTGGTTTCACCACCTGCTGCGCAAGCGCAAGGACCCAAGGTTCAATCCCCAGTACCAAAAAAAAAAAGAATTATTCTTGAAAGAAAATGGCCTATATCTTCAAGAGAATAGAGATGGAAAAGAAAAGCTATAACCTGGAAGTTTAAAAAAATCCAAGGAAAATTGAAGCTAATAAAGAGAAAAGAAAAAGAAATCCAAGGAAACCAAGCAAACATTTGTAATTTGCCCTTCATCCTAATAATCAGCATTAAATCAGCCATAATAGGATAAAAGCCCAACCAAATTGGTGACAACTATGAATTACACTCTTAAAACATGAAGCTTTATGAATTTTAATTATGTGCAGTGAGCGTACTATCGTGGCTTCTGAGAGAAGCTCCTAATAGCCGTCTGCTTTCAAGTACACCTAAGAATTTAGTTGTAGACAACAATGTCAACAAATATATATTCTGACCATCTTGTTCAAAAGAAGGGCTCATGCCAGGGATGGTGGCTTGCACCTGTAATGCCAGAACTTGGGAGGCTGAGGCAGGAGGATTGCTGCGAGTTTGAGGCCAGCCTGAGCTTCATAGTGAGTTCAAGGCCAGTCTGAACTGCATAGCAAGACCTTGTTTTAAAAAACAAAAAACAACACCAAAAAGGAAGGGTTCTTTGGATAGCCCTGATACCCAGACCTGTTACTGGTAAAGAAATAGTTTTACTCAATTAGGGTGACATATTTGGTGGTTATGGATAAATACTTCAAGAAACTTCCATCACCTGAAATCTTCTCTTAGCTGAAGCTTATACCATATGGCTTTACTTATGTTTATTAAAATCATACCCATAGCTGGGGATTTAGCTCAGTGGTTCCGCTCCTTACCCTGCAAGCACAAGGACCCGAGTTCAATCCCTGGTACCAAAAAAAAAAAATCATACCCATAAAGATTTCAAAATATAAGCTTTTTTTTGAAATCTGCTTTTTAAATGTTCACTTTCACCATGAGCACAAGTCAACAGTGGGGCTTTGTACCTGAGGTGGGGAAAGCTGGATGTCCACTGTTGGCACTCGTCATGGAGACTTCTCGTGTGCACACTCAACTTCTGCTCATACAGGAGCTCGTCAATGGCTGTGAACATCACCTGAACTTTTTCAGTGGCATTTTGATCAAGTTCCTAGAGGAAAATATCCCCCCAAAATATTTAGGTGAGCTTCAACCTCTGTTAACAAAGTTTAAAAGTAATCAGGTTTAAATGTTTAGTCCGTTTGAGACAATATTATCTTTACACGAAAGAAAAGTTAAATTAAGGAAGTTTTCAGATCTCATGGAATTTTCAGATGATCTTTCTATTCCTATTTAAAGAAATAATCTATTTTTAATAAAGTAACATTTTCTTCATCATAAACTATGTTTATTGTAAGAATTTTGAAAAATATAAAGTATAAAAATTAAAATTACCTATAGTTTCGGCATGCAAAGTTAATGTTATTTATTTATTTATAAAAGACAAGGGCTTGCTCTGTTGCCCAGGCTGGCCCCAAACTTCTGGGCTCCCACAATCTTCCTGCCTTACCTTCCTGAGTGTAGGCGCATGCCACGGTGCTGGGTCTAATGATTGCTAATTTCAGTACAGTTGCTAAGTTCTGATACTTTTTTTTTCTGAGTAGAAGTCAGACAATTCTGTATATATTACTTTGCATTCTGCACCTTTCATTTGACAATTTATATTAAAACCTTGCCTTGTGTAATCTATCCTTTAAGAACAGTCAGAGGGATAGCTATAAAATGTGAATCTGAGTGGAGTGTGCTGGTACACATCTGTAATCCCAGCACTCTTGGGAGGCTGAGGCAGGAGGATCACAAGTTCAAGCCCAGCAGGGACAACTTAACTAGTCAAGACCTGTCTCAAAAAGAGGGGTGGGGGAGTGGCTAGAGATGTAGTTCAGTGCAATTGTCCTGGGTTCAATCCACAAAAAGAATCAGATCAGATCAGCAAATCTGATCATATTATCATGTTTTCTGATTCCCTACTGTTTTTGTTTTTTTGGTTTTTGGTACTGGGGATCAAGCTTGGGACCTTGCGCTTTCGAGGCAGGTGGCAGAACCACTGGGCTAAATCCCCCGCCCTTCTGACTCCCTACTAACCCTCTACTGCATCTACATTTATATACTCTTCTACATTCCACTGAAAGAAAAGTTACAAGTTCTTTTTAAAGTATGACAACTATGTATTTTTCACTGTAAGAATGAAAGCCTGTACCAAGTAGAAATTTATCTATCTGGGAACGTTTTCCAAAAAATATTCTGCACTTAATATCTTTTGAATATGTCATGTAGATATAATATAATATTCCTTGGAATATTACTTTTCTAATTCTTTCTAAAACTTCTGTTCATATTTACATTGCTGTATCCTGATCCATCTTCCATGTCTCCTAACTACTCTTCGAATTCTCAGTTCTAGGTTCCCTGGTTCAAGGTGATTTTCTTTTTTCTTTTTTTCCCCTGGTACCAGGGATCAAACTCAGGACCTTGAGCTTTCAAGGCAGGCGCCGCACCTCTGAGCTAAATCCCTGGCCTGATTTTCTTTGTTTGGTTGGTTTTTTTTGGTACCGAGGATCAAACTCAGGACCCTGTGCCTGCAAGGCAGGCAGCGGAACCACTGAGCCAAACCCCTGGCCCCTAATTTTCTCATTTCTATGATTAAATTCACTATTTTTTTTTATGGTACCAGGGATCAAACTCAGGACCTTGCGTTTGTGAGGCAGGAGGCAGAACCACTGAACTAAATCCCTGGCCCAACTATTTTTTTTTTTTACTGGGTCCACTTTAACTATCTGTTGAGATATTTCAAATGCTATTTATTCCCAAGATTTTTAATTGGCTCTTCATATCTATCTGCCTGTTCTTAAATTAAAATCTCTACCTACTTTGTCTTAAAATCTCCAATAACTTTAAAAGGTGTTATTTTGTCCTTTAATTCTGAAGATTTGAAAATGTGAATCAGCTGTGCTGAGGAATTTACATGCAAGAAATTGCAGACATGTTAAGTGA
>NW_004624754.1:6854046-6866894 GCF_000247695.1 Heterocephalus glaber | reverse complement strand
TTGGGAAATAAGGATGATGTTGTTGCTATTAGCTATTTCAGAGTGAAAATTGAATGGTACTGAAAACTTATTGATTGACTGATTTTTTTTTTTTTTTTTGGTACCAGGGATGGAACTCAGAACCTTGTAATTAGGAGGCAGGTGCCGGAACCACTGAGCTAAATCCCTGGCCCCCTGATTGACTGATTTTTGACATGAGGTCTCACTATGTTGCTCAGGTTGGCTTTGAACTCCTGGGCTCAAGCAGTCCTCTTGCCTCAGCTGCCCAAGGTGATAAAAATTCTTGTTTTGCTTCATCAGCATAGGCTTGATATCAAAAAACAAAACCTCTGCCATTAGCAAGTACAATAAGCAAACAAGTACACTTTTTGAGTTATTACCTTTGGGAACTTGTGTCTTTTTCATGACTGTCACTGGCAGAGGAAGTTTCATCTAGTCGCTCTGGAAGAGGATGATGATTAAGAGCCTGTTTTGTTATTCCTTTCCTGTGAAAAGTAAAGTTATATTTCCTGTGAGGAGGAGATAAATACTTTTCAGTAACTTGACCTAGATGTTAGTCTCTCTGGAAGTGTGTGTCCACTGGGGTAACCACTAGCCACTAACAGCTACAATGTGACTCACTGGAACTGTGTTTTAAGTGTATAATACTTTGAGTTTCAAAGTCTTAGGACAGCAAGAAGAATGTGCAATTATCTCATTAATATGATTATTTTGATTACATATTAGGATATATACTGGGTTAAACAAAATATATTCTTAAAATTAATGTCAGTGAAAATTGAAAATACAATAAAATATTACCACATTCCTATTAGAAGAGCTAAAACAAAAAACAGATAATACTAAATAAAGGTGAAAATGTAGAGTAATTTGGATGTCTAAAGAAGTGTTGGTGAGATTGCCAAGTAGGATAGCCACTCTGGAATAGTTTGACAATTTCTTATAAAACAGAACACATGCATTTAACCAAAAGACCTAGTAGTTGCACTCTTGGGCATGTGAATCCAGAAAAATAAAAATTTATGTTCACACCAAAAACTGTATACATATTTTCACAGCAGTTTTACTTATATTTGAAAAAGAACTGGAAACAACTTGAATTTTCCTCAATGTGCGAATAATTATACTCTGGTAATAGGATATTACTCAATTTAAAAATTAACTATTGATACATGCAATAACCTAGATGGCTCTCAAGGTGGTCACACTTAAGTGAAAAAATCCAAAGCCAACTGTAAAAGGTTACATACTATATGTAACATTCCATTTACTTAACATTCACAAACAGCAAAACTATAGGGATGGAGAACAGCTTAGTAGTTGCCAGAGGGTAAGATAGAGTGGATATGATAGATGGATAGAGTGGATAGAGTGGCTACACAGGGAAGTTCCTTGGTGGTGAAGAAATAAATGTCTATCTTGATTGTAGTGGTAGCTACATACAAATAAATGGGACCAAATTGCATATAATTATTTGTACACACACACACATGAGAAGTGGATGTAAAAACTAGTGAAAATTGAGTAAGGTCTATAGTCTAGTGTAGACTATTATTATTATTATTATTTTTAGTGTAGACTATTATTGTCAATTTCCTTGCTTTGGAATTATACTACCTACAATTAGGTTAACTTAATGTTATCATTAGGAGGAAACTGGGGAAAGGTTCATGGGACTCTATATTTTTGCAACTCTTGAGTTTTTTTTTTTTTTTTGGTACCAGGGATCGAACTTGGGACCTTGCACTTGCAAGGCAGGCGGCAGAACCACTGAGCTAAATCCCCGGCCCCAGCAACTCTAAGTCTTTAAGTTTTTCAAATTAAGAAAATTAAAAGGTAACATTTTTTTTTGATGGGACCACATTAAAATGACATGTGGCTTATATTTATATTGGACACTGCTGCTCTGGAATTTTTATTTCTTTTTGATCATGTGCACTAGAATAAACTGGGGTCAATTATATTTTCCAGTCCTATTTATCTACATAGACTTTCCTTCCCAACAAAATTGTGTAAATAAACTTAGGAGACATGGTAGGATAAACAAAGCTACACAAATTTCCTTCTAAGAGCTTTTCCCAGGGCCTTTAATATGGAAAGATATAAATCTCCAATACCTTTATTTCACAGGAAAGGAAACTGAAGCATGAGGGATCAAGTAATATGGTTATGATTACTAAGTAGGAGTCGGGATTCAAATTCAAGTAGTTTGGCTCCAGGGCCTCTCAAAGGAAATGAACAGTTTCAGATTTTAGAGAATTGTACTATTTTTGTATATAAAGTTAGAGCTAGGGAGGCTGGGGATTTAGCTCAGTGGTTCTGCTACCTGCCCTGCAAGCGCAAGGAGTTCAATCCCCAGTACAAAAAAAGAAAAAAGATAGAGCTAAAGACCAGTCAGTGGAGCCTGCACTGTAAATTTTTCCTTGAGCGGGGTTGGATTTGCAAAGGCCTATCAGTGCTTATCTATAGAACTATGAGCTTGTCTTTAGGGATGTGAAATATAGATTCTAGTTATAACAAAGAGACTTACACATTTTTTAGCCTATCATTGAAATCTGTTTACGAAGTAACAATTAGATAACAAATACATATTATTAATTTTTTTTTTCTGTACCAGGGATCGAACTCAGGACCTTGCGCTTATGAGGCAGGCACAGTGCCACTGAGCCAAATTCCGGCCGATTAAATTTGATAATAGCATTGTGATTACATAACAAAATGTCCATAATTTTTAGAGATACATACTGACACACACACACACACACAAATATGGATGAAATGATACTGTATATGGTTTTGCTTTCCTTATGTCCAAGACAAACTAAAAAAGAGATAAAGAAGATAAATGAAGCAAATATATTAAAACTTTGATAACTTGAATGTGGGACGATGGGTGATTCGTTATATTATTCTCTATATATTTATGTTTGAAATTTTTCATTTAAAAATGTTAAAGTATGTGTTGAAAATCACTTGTTTCAAACTCTTTTCACCACCTATAACTGCAATCGATAGGAAGAAAATTACTTACTGCTTCAAAGTAATTGTAACATTTAAAGTAAAAATTCCTTTGTCATTTATATGCATTTTATTTTCATTATCTTCATTATTCACTTTATCATGAATGATTCCAGCTAGAGAATCATCTTTTGGGAGAATTATCTTTAGGAAATGTCAAATCAACAACTGAGAACAAGTAGTATAACTACACTGGGTCAATAGTTCTGCCTAATATGTGACTGTTAACATTCTTTCATAGAAGATTTTTAAAAACTCTCAGTATGAGCTGGGTGTGGTGGTGCATGCCTATAATCTCAGTACTCAGGAGGCAGAGGCAGGAGGATCGCCATGAGTTTGAGGCTAGCCTGGGCTACACAGTGAGTTCAGGGACAGCCTGAACTACAAAGTGAGACCCTGTCTCAAAAAACAAAACAAAACAAAACAAAACAAGAAACCCTCTCAGTATGGCTGGAATATAATTATTTTTATTAATTATAAAAGCAGATTACAAACTAAGCATGTTGATTGAGAAATGAGTTTCCTCATCCACGTTCCTAAAGAGCTTCTTGTCTGAATTACTCCTGGGGAGATATCCTATTCCTTAACAGAAAAAAAGCTTTTGGAAGGCAAGGAGATTTTAGATTTATTTTCTTTGTGTCTGTTGTACCAAGTAAAAGTGGAAAGAGACAAGGAAATTATCACTTACTAAGAACTTACTAGGTGTCAAGGCCTATGCCATCATGTTAGATATGCTTTTAGGTAAGAGGGTCTTAGTCTTATGTTACAAAAATGAAGGCAAAGAGATTTGGTAATTGGCTTAAAAGTTACATGATTAGTAAAGAATCCAGCCAGAAACCAAGGTGACTTAAAATATGCTTGCTATTACCATGTATAGTTAATTAATTAGTAAGTGAATGGGAGGGGTCAGGATTTAGCTCAGTGGTTCCGCTACCTGCCTCAAAAGCAGAAGAGTTCGATTCCTAGTACCAGAAAAAGAAAAAAAAAAGTGAATGGCTACTTAAATTACATAGCTCAATGAAGGGGAAAAATAGAATTTTATTTTAAAGCCCATGCTCAAATTCTGACTCTAATGGCTACATAATCTTTTTATATAAACTTAAAATGTGTAACCTTTCTAATATAATTTCATCTTCTGAAAAACTAAAGATAATTACACCTATCTTACGGAGTTCTTACAACGATCAAAAAGTGAAAGTCCTTTTGAAAGTGTAAAACATAAGTAAATGTAAAATTATCACTATAGTACTTGCTAAACTACAAACTTTACAAAGGGTAAAAGATGAGTCTTTAAACAAGAAATACTTGTTTTCTACAGGGGCAGAAGCAAAACTGATATTTATATGTTCTGATGCTTAACTGCAGAGGTGGGGAGGTAGTGTAATGGTTTTGACTAAGGCCAAAGAATTAGACTGACATTAAATTTGTACCTCTCAGCTCCACTCCCTCCTAGCCGTGTGACCATTGACAAATTACAATCTTTTTTTTTCTTCTCGGTACTGAGGAATGAGTCCAAGGCTTTCACCCTGATCAACATCTCCAGCCCCTCTCTCTCTTTTTTTTGAGACAGAGTCTCGACAATTCGTTGAGTTGTCCAAGCTGGGCTCGAATTTGTGATCCTCCCGCCTCAGCCTCCCCAATAGCTGGGATTACAGGCAGGTACCACCACGCCCAGCTGCATGCTACAATCTTTTAAGATCTGGGGTCATTATCTGTTGAATATGCAAATTACATTCTCGATCTGCTTTCCTTGCGGACAGGATTAAATGAGCTAAAGAATGCAAAAAAGTTTTGCACGGTGTCTGGCACTAGATGTATTCAACTGTATTGTACCTCTCAGCTATTAGTAACTTTTCCAGTTGTTGATGACCATCGACAGTGGGGCCTGAAGCACTGCGGGCACTACAAATGCCTTAGAAGACCCAGTCCCTAAATTCAGTTAGTACAACCCAAGATGAGGCCAAGCCTCGGTACTATATAGTAAGGGTGACACGCCCTCAACTGGAAATGGAGGGACAGGGGGCAGTGTTCGCCCGGGCTGGAGGGAGAGAATTCCAATGAATATTTTCTTTCTCCAGCCCAGGGAAAGGAAAGGAGCGAAGCGCGCCGCTCCAGGAGGGTCCCAGGGCGCCCGCGGCCCGCCTCAGCCTCCTGCGGCCCGTGCTGGGGCTGGCAGGCTGAGCAGCGCACTCACAGCTCCAAGCTCTGTGGCACGGCCTTCCGAGTGTATCTGGAGATCATCCTCCTCCTCCTGAACCGGGACGGGTACGCCAGGATGGGGGCCTCCGGGCCAGGCGCTCTCGCTGGCTCCGGTTCGGCCCCCTCCTGCCACCTACCGGCCCCGTCTCGCCCCGTCGCCTAGACTCCGGACAGCCACTGCCCCAGGGTTCCCACCTCTCCGGGCCTCCGACCTCCCAGCATTCCCTCGAGGACGGAAGTGACGAAGGCACCCGGGCGCTCGCTAAACGGTTCCGCCGCCTTGCAGCCAAAGATAACCAACAAGGTTCCGGAAACTGGCGGGTTTCAAGACCTTATCACAGGGCTTCCGGTGATCTGGAGCTCTGGGAGCGTCGGGAGCCTAACTGGTTCGGATTTTGGCGGCTGATTGTAGTTTCCAAATAACAGTGAAACAGACGACCGAGGAAAGGTGCCTCGGCAGAGTTGCGCAGGAGAGGACCTAAAACCGTAAGAGGAATTGGCTTCATTTTGTCGGATGGAAGGAGGGAGCCTCGTTTGGGCAGAGAGCACGAGACTTAGTCAGGCTCGCTGCTGCTCGGTCACTTCTTTCTGTGCATTCGGTGTTCTCATTTGTACAGTGAGGGGTTTGTGAGTCAAGTCCAGTTCTGACGCTGTAAATTCCGCATAAGGTGCGCTTGGCGATATAAGGTGTGTGAGTAGGATATTGTTTGTTCTTCTGTTTTAAATGGCAAACTGATTAAGTCTAGGTGAGTGGTGTCTGGATGGAAGACGCAGGCTCCTTTTTAGCCCATTAGAAAGCCAAGTGCTAAGCTTAAGCATCCGAATCGCGGCGTTAGGGTGTCCATCCAGTGCGGTGCCTGCCTGGTACCAAGCTTCACCTGGCAGCAGTCGTAGGCTAGTACTCGTTTCTCAGAAAACCCCTTAGAAAATAAGGAGTTTTCTGCAAGCCCTTAGTTTACCAGAGGTATATCCCCTGACTTGAAAAAGGGACACATTTAGATCAGTTGTAGGATCAAGAGCTATGGGCAAATTATTTTGAGGTGAGATAATGAGACATGGATTTTTGTAGTTTTTGAACTCTACTATGCCATATAATGTTCATAAAGGGAGAAATTTAAATTCTGTAGAACAATAACAATTTTAAAGCAGGGAGGGATTTTAGAGTAACACTCCCATTCTACAATTAAGGAGAACTCTCCAGAAAGAGAAAGTGAAGTGCCCAGAGTGATGCAACTAATTAGTGGCGGAACTGGGGCGTTTGGTAGTAAACGGTGGATATTAGTGTCATGTTGCTCACGGTGTGTTACATATTTATTTAAGAGACAGGGTCTTCCTTTGTTGCTCAAGCAGGCCTGAACTGTTTTCAAGTGATCCTTCTACCTCGGCTTCCGGAGTAGCTAGGACTACATGTGTGCACATCATATCCAGCCACATTTAAAATTTTATTCTTATTTACTTGGAAATGTGACATTGGATTTCCATTAACTGTATATCAAGATTTCCTTTTAACATAAAGTGTAAAGAACAGAGTTGTAAGTATAAAATGTTATTGAGCAAGAAATATTAAATAAATATTATATGGTGATATATGATCAAGGCAAAAACCATATGATGATGGTATGTGAATAACAGAGTTTTGGAAAACATTGTTAATGGAATCACCTATAAGAGCTCAGGAAATGCGATGTTATTTCCACATTGTTCTTCATGGTTTATATTACTGAAACTTTACATATAGTTTTCAAAGAAGAATGGAGGAAAATATGATGCTCACTACAGTGGAAGACACTGTGGAGTACCACCTGTTCCTGATACCAGATGAATCAAAGGACCCAGGAAAACACAGAGAAATTCTTGAGAAGTATATTGAGAGAATAATGACCCAGTTTGCACCTATGCTGGCTCCCTACATCTGGCAGAATCAGCCTTTTAATCTCAGATATAAACCTGGCAAAGGTAAATAGTTCATACTTCATTCATTGTTGTGAAAAATGTTTATATCTTTAACTTTTTAGATTAATGGTGCTTGGCCATATTCATTTAAGCCCCTAAATTGAAAAAAATGTTAAATTCTGGGCTGGAGGTTTAGTTCAGTGGTGCCAGCGCCTGCCTGGCAAGCACAAGGTCCTGAGTTCCATCCCTGGTTCCGCAAAAACAAACAAACAAACAAAAATGTTAAATTCATATTGATAAAAATTATAGTAGTCATTACCTTAGGAACTAGCTTATACTAAACATTAAATTCATGGTTATTGTTTTGAACTTTACTTACTATCCCATAGTGTACCTAAGTACCTATGCCAAACAGGTTCAGATATGGCTTCCTTAATCATAGTTCCTTTTGCTGTTTCTCAATGCTTATCTTGATAATGTATTTAGTAGGTGGCTTGTTTCACATAATTGTTTTGGTGAGGATCTAAGAGTGGGTTTGCCTTGCTTATAATGAGAAATAATTGGATTTTATGATCAGGTTTTGCTACTCAGAACCATTTTGAACTTCCTTTCACTGACTTGGTGTGTTTTGGTGTTTGAGGTCTGACCCCTAGCAAAATATGCCACTCTGACCTATTTCTTGCAGCTTTGTGGCAGTGGATAGCGACCAAGCCTCTGCTCATACAGTGAATTATTTAGGTCTTCTTGTAGGATTGGGACCCTAGGATCTTGTGATACTATCAGTTTTGCAAACAATTGAATGCTTATGTGTTATCTTTGGCTAGCAATTGCTAAATGTATTTCCTGCTATTAATTTTACTGAATTTATTCACTGGAATACTTGTGACATTTATTGGTAAGAACACTGTCACATTAGCACAGCACATCTTATCTGTGGTCTAGAAAATAATTTTTACCCCGTGTTTTCTCATTTTTAGTGGCATTGACATATATCCAGTTATCCAAGCTAGTTATTATTTCAAAATCATACTCACTATGTCCAGTAAGGCACTAAATCCTGGTGTGATAACCCCTGAAGTAATGATCCCTTTTCTATATTGTTTGACTTTTGTGTAGGCCCCTTTTAGCTCTTAATTTATATTTATTTATTTTGGTACCAGGGATCGAACTCAGGACCTTGTGCTTGCAAGGCGGGCGGCAGAACCACTGAGCTAAATCCCCGGCTCCTAGCTCTTAATTTAGAAAACTACAATAGCTTCCTAACTTCTCTGGTTCTAGTCTCTCTAGTTCTTCACATTGTTGCCTGTTACCTTTATAAAACACAAATTTGATCATGTTATTTTCGTGCTTAACAACCTTCAACATTTCCCCATTGCTTCAAGAAGAGGTTTAAATTGAGGTCTGCTATCTAAGGTAGATAAAAATAGGTACTCTTAAGTGTAGCTTCTCTAATTGAAGAAACTTGGGAGGTACTATATTGTGTAGGAAGAAGAAGAGTTCAGTGGGCTGTTCTTCTCACCTTTGCTTTTTTTGTGTGTGTCCTGGCTGCTCTGGAGACTTTCAGCATTGTATTTGTTTGACCTTCTTTTTGTTAATATTACTTTGATTGATTTTTGTATGTTGACCCATTCTTGAATTACAGGAATAAATCTTACTTAGTCTTACAATCCTTTTAATGTGCTGTCAAGTTTGATTGCTAGTATTTTGTTGAGGATTTCTGCATCAATATTTATCAGTGATATTGGTCTGTAGGTTTCTTGTCTTATATTTTCTTTGTCTGATTTAATATTAGGGTAATGCCAGCATCAGAATGAGTTTGGGAATATGTCCTTCCCTTCATATTTCTGGTAGACTTTGAGAAGGATTAGTATTAACTTCTTTAAATGTTTGATAGAATTCTCCACTGTAGCCATATGTCCCTGAGCTTTTCTTTGTTAGGAAGTTTTTGATTGCTGATTCCATCCCCTTACTAATTATACTTGTGTTCAGATTTTCTGTTTTTTCATGATCTAGTGAAGACTAGGATTAGGCTTTGTATTTTTTAGGAATTTATCCATTTCTTACAGTTGTCTCAATTCATTGATAGACAACTATTCATAGTATTCTCTTGTGATTCTTTTTATTTCTGTGGCGTGGGTTATAATGTCTCCTTTCATTTATTTTAGTCTTTTATTTATAGTTAATCTAATGATTATCAATTTTGTTGATCTTTTAAAAACTCAGTTTTTAATGTTGTTTTTCTGTACTTTATTTCATTTATCTCTGCTGTAATTGTTATTTCCTTTCTTTTGCTGGCTTTAGGCTTAGTTATTTTCTGGTTCCTTGAGGTATAAGGTTAGATTGCTGATCTGAAATCTTTCAAAACTATGCACTTCTCTTAGCACTGCTACGCATCCCAGGGTTGGTATGTTGTGCTTTCATTTTCATTTGTTTCAAAATATTTTCTAATTTCCCTTGTGGTTTCCTCTTTGACTTACCAGTTGTTTGAAAATGGGTTGTTTAAGGTGGGCATGGTTACACATGGCTGTAATCCAAGCACTCTAGAAGGCTGAAGCAGGAAGATTGCAAGTTTAAGTTCAGTCTGAGAAACTTAGCAAGACTCTTTCTTAAAATAAAGTAATAAAACAACTGGGGATGTGGCTCAGTGTGAAGGCCCTGGGTTGAATCTCCAGTACTGGAAAAGCAACAAGAAGAAGAACAACATAAAAAACTATGTTTAATTTTGTTGTTTAATTTTCATGCATTTGTAGATAGGGTAATTGTTTGAAATTTTCTGTACCTGCAAGTCCAGCTACCTGGCATTTCCAGAGCACTCAGTGGTCTGTTACAGCTCTGTGCCTTTGCATGTGCAGCTCCCTCTTTCTGGACCATCCAGCTCAGACTACTCTTCTGGATACTCTTCCTCCAGATGATTGCATTTCACACGGCCTTTCATGCATACCACTGTTCTAGGTTCACTTTTTGTGTGGAAATGGCTTGGTTGTCTCTTACTATAGAGCCCGAACTCCTCAGGAACAGGCTTCTTGTATCTCATTCAGAATTGCAACCCAGCTCCTAGAATGGTCTTCGGGAACATAGTGAACATTTGTTTAATGGAATGATTACATGTATTTTTATTGCAGTGACAAATTTATCTGATTATATGGTTGCTTTTCTCTTGTTTTTAGGAGGTGTTCCTGCTCATATGTATGGCATGACAAAGTTTGGGGACAATATTGAGGATGAATGGTTTATTGTTTATTTAATAAAAGAGATTACAAAGGAATTTCCAGAGTTAGTAGCCAGGTAATGTAATTATTTATTCTAAAATAATTCTATTTTTGAAAACTAATTGACTACATTTTTACCCACTTAGTAAGTTTTCTTCTGTGGCCTGGTGGAAGTTGTTCATATTTGTTATTTAAAAAGTGACCATATTTTCTTATTCTCTTGTGACATCTTTTTCTTGAGAAAGAAAGTATTATTGGAGATTTTAATTTCTAAAATATTTAAATAAAATACATAGGTTTTATTTTTAAAATTCTAATTATGAAAGAATAAGTGCAGTAAATAAAATTCAAAAAAGTTTGTACTACTTTGCTTTCCCATAAGTAATCACCATTACATTTTCTCTTGGATCTTTAAAGAAAATATGCATTCAAATACATATTTCACAAATTTTTCTAATATGTCTCCCTTTACTCACTCATTGCTGTAATATTTGGAGAAATTACATACAGAAATATAAAGGAGCCAGATGTGGTTGCACATGCCTGTAATCCCAGCACTTTGGTGGCAGAGGCAGGAGGATAACAAAAATAAGTTCAGGCCCAAACTGGACAACTTAGTGAGACCCTGTCTAAAAATTTTAAAAAGGCTGGCCTTGTAGCTCAGTGTGAGGCCCTATGTTTAATCTCTAGTAACACACACACATACACACACACACACACACACAAACTTGCATGCACATACACACACAAAGAAATTGCTATAGGAAGCAAGGAAGGCAACCTTGCAATTGTAATTCAGTCTTTAAAGGTACTGATAGTTCTCTGTGCTTATGTAGTTATGTCAGCAGAGGGTGTTTCGCCATATTAGTATATTTTTTACTAGTTTTTCTAGACAGCCCCCCACCCCCAAGCTAATCTTTTTCTTCTTTCCCAGCAGAACAAAAGAGAAAAAAATTTGGAAACGTTTTATTATTGAAATTTTAAACATACATAAAAGTAGAGAGAATGAACCCACATGTACCTATCATCCAGCTTCAACAATTATCAATTTATGGTCATTATTATTTTATCTATACTTTCTTTATTCCTCCATCACGAAGCAGATCTCCAAAATTATGCCATTTGACCCCTAAATAATTCAGGATGTAAATCTAAGAGATAAGAGCTCTTTTTAAAATTTTATCTTGTTTAAATAAGGGCTAGGATTTAGCTCAGTGGCACCGCGCCTGCCTTGCAAGCGCAAGATCCTGGGGGGGGGGGGCTTTTAAGACAGTCTCTCTCTATTGCCTAGACATGTTTTAAACTCTTAGCCTTAAGTGATCCTCTCAGCCTCCTGAGTAGCTAGGGTTACAGGCATTTGCCACTGTACTTTTTGGACGTTATTTTAAGTTTATTTTTAATTGACCAATAAAAGTGTATATATTTATCAGGTACAGCCTGTTTTGAAATATGTGTACATTGTGAAATGACTGAATTGAGCTAATTAATGTATGCATTACTTCATATACTGTATTTATCATTTTTTGTGGTGAGAACACTTAAAATCTCTGGTAATTTTAAAGAAAATAATACATTATTAACTGTAGTCATTATGTTGTACAGGAACAATAAGGAACTTTTATTTATTTATTTTTGAAGCAAAACATTTATTGGTACATTTTACTATTATTTTTTTTGGTACTGGAGATCAAACTCAGGACCTTGCACTTTCGAGGTAGACATTGGAACCACTGAGCTAAATCCCTGGCCCTATTGGTACATTTTAGATACACATAATGATAATATTCACCATAGGGAATTTGTACCTATATATGATATATCTTGCTTCTTTTTTCTCCACCCCCCTTTGAACCCTCGTCCCCTCCTTATTACAAAGGCTTTATTTCCATTTTTTCTTTCTATTTGCTTTTTTTCTTGTCCCTTCTTTCCTCCCCCTCTTTATTCCTCTTCTCATTTGAGCATTTTCTTCCCATTTCCCAATATCTGTTATACCTTTTAGACCTCATTTTCATGGTATTTAAACATGGGTGTCCAAATTATTTCAGTGGTTTCAAGGTGCATCCATTTAGCTAGAAATGTCTCAAACTTATCCTTCTTTATGGCAGAGTAGTACTCCATTGTATAAAAAACCCTATATCTTCTTTATGCATTCATTAGTTGATGGGCATTTGGGCTGTTTCCAAGATTTAGCTATTACAAACTATGCCACTATAAACATGGATGGTGTGCATATATTGCTATGGTATGATGTTTTTAATTCTTTTGGGAAGCTACCAAGAAGGAATAGCTGGGTTGAGTGGAACCTCTAGTTTTAGTTTTTTGAGGAATCTCCACATTGATTTCCACAGTGGTTGCACCAGTCTACACTCCCACCAATAGTAGAGAAGGGTTTGTTTTTCCCCACAGCCCTTCTAGCATTTATTATTGGCTAATTTCTTTTTTTTTTAATTTTATTTTATTGGTACATTTTAGGTATACAATATAATGACATTCATCATTGGAAATTTGCACCTCTACATAATCTCTCTT
>NW_004624754.1:6804348-6853626 GCF_000247695.1 Heterocephalus glaber | reverse complement strand
ATATATATAAATTTTTTTGGTACGGGGGATTGAACTTGGGACCTTGCACTTGTGAGCCAGGCACTGGAACCACTAAGCTAAATACCTGGCCCCTGCAATATTTTATTTTTTTGGTACTGGGGATCGAACTCTGGTCCTTGCACTTGCGAGGCAAGTGGTGGAACAACTGAGCTAAATCCCCAGCCCAGCAATGATATTTTAAATGATAGATTTTTCAATGCATAAAAATTAAAATACTGGTTTATGTCTTTACAGAGATAATAAGGAGGGGCAGAACCTTTTGTGTGCAGATCCTGGATATTCATAAAACAGTGGCTTATACTTATACACTAGGTCAATAAAGCTTTTTAAATCCTAGGCATCATGGCGGGGCATGTAGCTCAGTGCTAGAGCACTTGCCTGGTATTCATGAGGCCCTGGGGTCCATGCCTAGCACTGCAAAACAAACGGAAATTGCATGCTAAGTCCTAGGCATCTAATGGCTTGTCACTTTTTAAAACCATTCAAACAAAACAAATAGTTCCTCTGTATTCTTGCCACATTAATCTTCCTAAAGTAAAGTTCTAACCATTTTAATACATTGCTTGAAAACCTTTTTTTCTTTTATGCCTAGGAAATTAAGTTCATTCTCATTGATTCTCAAAGCTCTTCAAAAAAAAATTACAGAACTCTGCTTTTCTAGTCTTTTTTTTTTTTTTTTGTACCAGGGATTGAACTCGGGTCCTTGTGCTTGTGCAGCAGGCAACGAAACCACTGAGCTAAATCCCCGGCCCTCTAGTTGTTTTTTACTATTTGTCATTCTCCAAATAGCCACATTAAGTTGTGCCACCTATGTGATTTGGCTTGTGCTGTTCCCTCCCAAGAACACTTTCCTTTCTCCCTATATCTCTATCCATTAAAAAAAAACACAAACAAAAAACTAAAGGGCTGGGCCGGGGATTTAGCTCAGTGGTTTCAACGCCTGCTATGCAAGCGCAAGGACCGGAGTTCGATCCCCGGTACCAAAAAAAAAAAAAAAAAATTACAGCAGCATATAAAATGTGCGTCTTTTGTGTAAAAAGAGAAAATAATATATACTCCTGCTCACTAGGCCATACATAAGCAAACTCTAGAAGGATATACAGGAAACAATGAGGAGGGTAGGAATTGTGCAGACAGAGGCAAAAATAGGAGGAAGACTTTTTCATTCTGTAATTTTTTATATATTTTAAAAAATTAACTATGTGTGCTGGGCATGGTGGTACATGCCTGTAGTCCCAGCAGTTGAGAGGCCGAGGCAGGAGGGTCACTGCAAGTTTGAGACCAGCCTCAACTACATAGTTCAAGACTGTCTCTCACACACACAAAAAAGCCCAAAATCCAAAATAAATTATGTGTTACCTATTCAAAAATTTAAATAAAAATTGAGTGATGCAAGTGAGGTTCCCCTCCAAAAAAATTTTTCAAGGCCCAAATAAGACTTCCTACTTGACTCTACTAATCTCAGCTGTATGTGATTTTTTTTTCTTCTGAAAGCCTGTAGGACCTTGCATCTTTTCATATTTTTGTCTAATATTTATATGCTTATTTCCTCTCCTTATCTTGAGCTACACCTTACAATCTATATTATCCTTTAGAGCTTAGTGTTATCTTATTTTGCTTTCTTGTATAAATCTGCAAATAGTACATATTCAGATATCTACTAAGATGCTAATACATCTAAGCTACTAAGCTGCTAATATAGCTAAGACATAAAGCTGTCTTAATAATTAGCAAAAATGTGATTTTTGAATGCAAAATTGAATCTTTTCTTTCGTTAGGATTGAAGACAATGATGGTGAATTCTTGTTAATAGAAGCTGCCGACTTTCTTCCTAAATGGTTAGATCCTGATAATAGTGCCAATAGGGTAAGTATACCCAAAAGTAGAAATTTGACAGAGATGAAATCATGCTGCATTATTTTCATATGTACCTAGAGTTTGCCAGTGCCTGTTATGAAAATTAAAACGTGCCATTTTGCAGGTGTTTTTCCACCATGGGGAGTTGTGCATTATTCCTGTACCAAGGAAATCTGAGACAGTATCCTGGTTACCCACCACCCCCCCAACAATCCCACAAGCATTGAATATAATTTCAACACACCCAGAAAAAGTTTTGGCTTCAGAATCCATACGAGCTGCTGTTAATAGGCGCATCAGGGGGTAAGAAAAATAACACTGATATTGATAATTGTGAAGCCTTTTGAGTTAGTGCAGTGCAGATCTCATTAAATGTGGAGTGCCTTTTAACTACATGAATGCTCATTTTTATTTTATATGTATCCCTCTTCATGAAGTTGACTAACAAGTTAAATTTGTGGATTTTAAAGTGAAGAAGCAGAGGCTTTGTTTTATTTTGTTTTCAAATAGGATCTTGCTATGTTGCCCAGGCCGACATTTAACTGTGCTCAAGCAACCTTCTTGCCTCAGCCTGCCATGTAGCTGGGATTACAGGCACCATTGTAACCAGCTAAGGTGTATCTTTTACTTCCCATTCCAAAGTGTTAGGATCTAGTCCTAGCATTTTGCATTTATTTATCATAGGGATTGTAGCTGTTAATAACATCCATTGATAAAAATTTGAGGCCTTTAAAAATGGAAACGTAAGGAAATGTCATTTTTTTCTTTGGTTCTGGGGCAACATGTTGGATTCTTTGACCTATGTGAAATACTTTAGGCTTTATTCAGAAGAAAAGGTTAAGGCTTAATGACATCTGAGTTCAACCCATTTAAATTTGAGTATCTATTAAATGTTTAACATTCAGGTCTTAACAGTATTCAAACTCTTAGCTCTGTTTCAGAATGCTTAATACCATTTTTTGGAAAAATAAATTCTAATTTTATCTTATTCCAGAATATAGTAGGTTTTGTTTTTATTGAACTACCATAATCCCTTTTATTTGTTTTCCATTTCTTCCCACTTTTTCCCCCCCTCTCTATGATACTATAGTCTTAAAGTATGTATAGTATCTTTTTCTCACCTCTCGTCACTTTCTTTTTTTTTTGGTTACAGAGATTGAACTTAGGACCTTGGGCTTATGAGGCAGGCGGCAGAACCACTGAGCTAAATCCCCGGCCCTCTCATGTCACTTTCTACTCACTCTTGATAAACCAAGACAAAATAAGATGATAAAGGGGAAGTGAGTGGTACAGGAATTGTAAATATTTCCATATATAATAAAAGCAGTTATGTTTCCTGTCATAGGTACCCAGAAAAAATTCAGGCCTCCTTGCACCGAGCACACTGCTTCCTCCCAGCTGGCATTGCAGTGGTACTAAAGCAGAGGCCCAGATTGGTGGCTGCTGCTGTCCAGGCTTTTTACCTGCGGGACCCCATTGACCTGCGAGCCTGTCGTGTCTTCAAGACATTCTTGCCGGAAACACAAATAATGACATCAGTAAGATACCACTCTTGATCATTTGTCTCACTGGAAAGAGGGTTAAAATATTATTTTTCTCTAGAAAAAATTGAAAATATTTTGTTTCCTCATGCTAGTTAATGCACATTTTTATCCTTTCTTTTCTCCTACCCATTGGAGGGAGTTTGCAAGAGACCTGACCCCCCAGTTTATATCTCAGTGCTTCCAAACTATGTTTGACCATATTTTCCTTATTTCTGTAACTATTTCCTTAACACTAAAACGTTTCATCTCTTCCAGAGAATTAAGAATTATCCTTGGGGCCGGGGATTTAGCTTAGTGGCGCTACGCCTGCCTGACAAGTGCAGGGTCCTGAGTTTGATCCCTGGTACCAGGAAAAAAATAAAAAAGAATTATTCTTTATTTCCCAACCCCCAAACTGCAATATACTATAATTAGTGATAAGAATTCCACTAGTGATAACTGAAAGGTAGGCAGTAGCATAAATTTTATAATATGTGAGTTTTAACTCAATGAAGCTATTCCTATAAGTAAATAGGTAGTGAATAGGTTGGATCTTCTTTTGCATTTCATCTACGAATATGTGAATATGAAGTTCATTAGTGGACTTATTGTTAGTTTTAACTATGAAATAATATTCAGATTTTCAACTTCAAGGAAAGACTCAAGTATTTTGTGTCCCAATGTCCAGGTTACTTTCACTAAATGTCTCTACGCACAATTGATACAACAGAGGTTTGTGCCAGACCGGCGGAGTGGATACAGGCTGCCACCTCCATCTCATCCCCAGTACCGAGCCCATGAATTGGGCATGAAGTTGGTAAAGTTAAACCAGAACGACATTTTTGTTCCTTTATATGAAAGTGCTCTTAACAGAATGACACAGTGTAGAAAGTGTAGAAATATGCCTTATTTGTATGAGAATGTAGTAAAATGTAGTATTTCAAATTAGAAGGAAAAAATGGATTATTCATTAAATGGTGATAGGGGGCTAGGAAGCCATCTGAAAAATTAAAGTTGGTTGCCTCACACCTATACCACAATTTCCAGTTGGATCACATATGTAAATGTAAAAATTGAAACCATAAAATTCAAAAGAAAATACAGGAGAACCTTTTATAATCCAAATAGGAAAAACCTTTTAAAGCATGACTTGAAACCAGAAGTGATAAAAGAAAATACTGATAAATTTGATTATGTAAAAATTTCTAGCTGGGGTGCATGCTTATATTCCCAGGTACTCAAGAGGCTGAGGCAGGAGGACTGCTTGAGCCTAGGAGTTAAGAGACCAGCCTAGACAGTGTAGCAAAACTCCATCTCAGATTTGGGAAAAAAACAGAAAACAAAAAATACCTCTTTAATGTCAAAAGACAGCAAGCCTGGAGAAAATAATATATTTGCAGTATAAATTTTTTAAAAGGCTGATTTCTCTCTATATAAAGCTTTCCTTTAAGTCAATATGAAAAAGATAATACTAGCCAGTTAATTAAAAACTGTTAATCCATTTAACCATATAGTCCACAGAAAAGAAAGTATATAGGACTTTTAATTTAAATATGAAAATGTTCACCCTTGTTCACAATAAACAAATGCAATTTAAAGCTACAAAATAGTGTTTTTCACTGTTACATTGGCAAGTTTCAAAAATTTGAACATTGTTGATAGAAATATAAATTGATTCAACTTCTCTTGGGAGAAAAATTGGCATTATGTATCAACATTTAAATTGCACAGACCTTTTTGGACAAGAATTTTACTTCTAGAAATGTTATTTTCAAGGTATACAAAGATATATACACAAGCATACTCATGACAGCATTGTTTGTAACTGCAAAAGATTAGAAACTACTTCAGTGTTTGTTAAATTGTGGCCTGTCTATCATGTGAGGTAGATAAATTTATATGTGTTTATATGCGGTGATCTTCAAGAGTAAAAAGCAAGTTGAATAGTGTGTATGCTGCTGTCAAGTGACAAAAGGGATAGGATAGGAAAATACACATACATAGGTATGTGAGTTTTTAGAGTGGCCAAGAAAGCTTCCTGTTTGAATTATTTTGCTGTGTAAATCTGTAATATTTTTAAATTAAAGAATCTTAAAATGAAATAATTCTCTTGCTTTCCTATGTCTGAAACCATGCTCAATATGTTTATAATTTCTTTTAGAGAAGAAATGTCATAAATAAATGTTTAAATTTCTGGTTTTATAGTCAGCAGGAAAAAAGAATCTTTTTTTTGAAGCAAAACATTGGACATTTTAGATGAACATAATGATAACATTCATCATAGGAAATTTGTACCTTTAAATGATATATCTTGCTGCTGCTTCCCCCCCCACCACTTATTTGCAAAAGTTTTGTTTCCATTTTTTCCTTCCGTTTTCTTTTTTTTCTTGTCCCTTCTTTTCTTTTGCCCTTCCCCCTCCCTTGTTCCTTTCTCATTTGAATCCTTTCTTCCCATTTCCCAATATCTATTATATATTTTAGTCTTTATTTCCATCTTTGGTTTCTTACATCAGAGAAACAATGTGATATTTAAATATGTAAAAAGAATCTCTTTAAAGAAGACAGGAATCTTTTTAATATTATTTTCTTTCCCTTTGTGGTTTTTAGTAGGGGTTGAGAAGTTTGGAAATTTCATATTTTTCATAAAATTCAAAAAGGACTTTAAATGTCCAAATGTCCTTGTGTTCAGTCACATGGACGTAAGTTCTTGAGCATGGCTAAGAAAGTAACTTAGATGATATGGAGAAAAAAGAAAGTAACAAAAATTCTACCTATCTCATCTAGGCTCATGGATTTGAGATCTTATGCTCCAAATGTAGCCCACATTTTTCAAACTCCAAGAAGTCCCTTGTGACTACCTCACCACTCTGGGCTAGCTTCCTTGAAAGTCTGAAAAAGAATGATTACTTTAAGGTAGGACTTGCACTGTATTTTTAAAAATGTAAAATCTGAGGAAAGTCAATGGTCCATATTTAAATGTGTAACATAATTATAGAAGCTCAAGTTAAAAGACACTTATTTCAGTGGTACTCAGGGTCTTTGAAAGAGTTTTGAAGGGTTTGTGAACTCTCTAGTATTTGAGAAATCAAATACTATTTGTATTAAATGATAACATTTATTTATATCAGATTTATAACTTGCAAAAATTGGTAAAACAAATATGAAGATACCAGATAGGAAAATTAGCAAAATTATACATAAAAAAAATTACAAAAAGGTAATTTAAGATTTCTCTTAAAATATTCAACCTCACAAGTAGTGAAAATAAGCATTTGAACACTTTTTCATATATATAAAAAGATATGAATGTTAGTACTGATTGGTAAAATTAATACTCCTATGCATTGTAAATTGATAGAACCTTAATTGAAAGTAACTTGGTAATATGTTCCAAAAGCTATAAAAAGTTCAAACTCAGAACCTTCCCTTGACTAACTTTTGTAAGGAAAGATCCGAGAAATGGGAAAATTCACAAGAATATGATAATTATAAAGATTGTGTAGCAATATAAAACTGTATAGTATTATACCATCATAAATAATATGTATGTATGTATATGTGTGTGTGTGTATTTTGTTTGGTTCTGGGAATTGAATCCGGGGCCTCATGCATGCTAGGTAGACACTCTATCAATGAGCTATATACTATCCTCCCCTGTCACTTATAGTGCATTTTTAAAATTTTGGTACTGGGGATCGAACTCAGGTCCTTGTGCCTGCAGGGCAGGCGGTAGAACCACTAAGCTAAATCCCTGGCCCTTTAGTGCATTTTTTAAAAATGTAAAATATTAAATATTAACAGCACTATAAATGTGGATGTAGAAAATAAAAATGATACTTAATAGTTGGATTAGGTTACTTTGGGGTCTGTTTGGCAAACTTTCTGTACCATGTTTTATAAATCAATTACTAGTTCATTAATTACATCTTAGTAAATAATATAATTGGTAGAAAACCTTCCAAATTGAAAAGATGCCTTGAATATTGAAAAAAGATTAAAAACCGGTACATCATAGCCTAGTCCTCTCATTGGAAGAAAAAACTAGAGCCCAAATAGGTACATTAATGACAAAACAGGGCCTAGGACTAGGCCTTGCGAATCCTGAACAATACATCATACAGTGCTTCCATGAAAGTTGCTGGTAAGCAGGTTATTGACAGGTGAACAAGTTTAATGGCACTCTGTAAGTAATATTCTTATGGTCTCTTGCTATTTTTTAAAGGGACTAATAGAAGGTTCTGCTCAATACCGTGAAAGACTAGAAATGGCAAAGAACTACTTCCAACTCTCAGTAGACCGGCCAGAAAGGTGAGTTATGGTTAGGACATCTATTACAAAATAAGATAGGATGATGATTGGGTTGTTCTCTTCAATAAGTTTGTTGTTGTTGATAATAATTCATTATAGTAAATACAGAAAAATTTGAGATGAGAAAATGTATGTAAGAGTTGACCACTTTTATCATTTTGATTTATTGGCTTCCAAGGTTTTTTTTTCTTTTTTTTTTGGTACTGGGGATAGAACTCTGGACCCTTTGCACTTGGGAGACAGGCGGCGGAACCACTGAGCTAAATCCCCAGCCCTCCAAGGGTTTTTTAACCACTTGTTCTTCTTGTAGACATTTTGTCTTCCTCTATACAATTTTTACTCATTGTAATCTAATGTTTCTCTTGAATGTTACAATATCTCTATGAACATAATTTGTTTTTTCTTTTTTGAGACGGGGTCTTGCTGTGTAGTTCAGGCTGGCCTGGAACTCCCTATGTAGCCCAGGCTGGCCTTGAACTTGCAGTTACTCTCTTGCCTGAGCCTCCCAAGTGCTGGGATTACAGGCATGTACCCCCATATCTGGCTATAAACATAATTTTAAGTAGGTGCACAATATTTCAGGAAATGGATATAGCATAACTTATTCAAATGTTTTGCTATCAGAAAACAAAATACAAGTAGCTTAAATATATAACATTTTAATTAATGTTGCAGTAGAGATTCCCATTCTAAGATAATTTTTAAACAAATTTAAACCAAACTCATGTCTCCCATCAGACCTGTTAAATTTCTAATGTTTAGAGTTGTTTTTTCTAAATTAGTATCATAGACTTTTTTTTTTATCATAGACTTTTCCCCAGTATCTTCTAACAGTACCTGGCTGCCCTTGGATCCAGTTGTAGAGCTATTACTTATCTGTATCTTGCATTCTTTTTTACTGTCCTACCACTCTAGTTACTTCTTTTTTTTTTTTGAGACAGGGTCTTGCTATTAGTTCAGGCTGGTCTTGAACTCACTGTGTTGCTCAGGCTGGCCTCGAACTCATGGCAATCCTCCTGCCTCAGCCTTCCAAGTGCTAGGATTACACCACACCCGGCTGTTCTTAAATTATGTCAATACCCAAACTTGTTTTTCAACTTCTGACTCTTTGATTCAACCATTAAAGCCAAGAAAATCTGCTTAAAATATATCTCTAATCATGCTATTCTCTTTTCTCCTAAAAATTACTACAAATTGTCATAGTGAAAAATGGCAAGCACCTGAAGTATCCATCAGTGATGGATATATGAATACAGTATATTTTTCAGATGTTTTACGTTAATAGATAAAATTATATATACTTACTGTGTATATATGTTTTGAAGTATATGTACATTGCAGAATGGTTAAATCTAATTATACATTACTAGGCTACTTGACAATATATTTTTTTAAATGCAGATTATTAATGTTCTCACCACAAAAATGTAATTATAGGACTGGGGATTTAGCTCAGTGGTTTTGCCGCCTGATGTGCAAGTGCAAGGACTGGAGTTCTATCCCCGGTACCAAAAAAAAAATGTGCCACAATTTAATTATATCTTTACACTATGAACATTTGCTTTGAATTTGTTGTAATAATATTGCAGTAAACATCCTCATTGGCCGGGATGTAGCTCAGTGGCTCCATGCCAGCCTGGCAAGTGCAAGGTCCTAAGTTTGATACCGAGTACCAAAAAATAAAAAAAAAATAAAATAAAAATAAACATCTTATGTATTTTTCGGGGGGGAGGTGGGTACCAGGGATTGAACTCAGGACCTTGTGCTTATGAGGCAGGCAGCAGAACCACTGAGCTAAATCCCCAGGCCTGCATCTTCTTTCTTCACATATAAAATATATGTAAGTGGAAAGGATTGTACTAAATCAGCAGTTTTACGGTGGCTTTCCATGGAGCCTGCTGCAGAGCCCAAGGGGAAGTCAAAATGGTACCTCAGCCTTCATCCTTAACAAATTTTAATAAAAGCTATTTTACTTTGAACGCTTCATTATCTTAAAGTTCCTGGTAAAATTTGATTTGAGACAAAGAGGTCTGCAACCTAAAAAGAAAAAGTTTGAAAACAAATTAGTTAATCCCTTTTAGTTTTAAAATTTTGTGTCTTGATGATTACTGTTCTGGGCTGTCTTATAAAGAAATACGTCTTTTATTTTTGATAGTTCACTTGCTATGAGCCCAGGTGAAGAAATCTTGACCATGTTACAGACAGTGACATTTGATATAGAAGAGCTTAAAAAAGAAGACGCTAACCTTCCCCCAGAGGATGGTAAGTGATGGATCGAGATAGAGCAGGAAAGTTGGGAAGAATTTTTAAATCCCATGGGCTGGCGATTTAGCTCAATGGTGTGCTGCCTGCCTTACAAACACAATGTCCTGAGTTCCATCCCTGGTACCCAAAAAAAAAAAAAAAAATCCCACTAAGTTGCTTGGTGTATTTCCTGGGAGTACCTCTCACATGACTGTAAGACGGCAGCATCATGCTTTCTTCTTTTTCAGATGACCAGTGGTTAGAGCTTTCACCAGATCAGCTGGATCAGCTACTGCAGAAAGCTGCTGGCACAAAAGAATCACAACCCATTTCCAAGAAGGAGGAAGAGCAGAACTATGAATTAACTCAAGTCACAGATAGCATGAAAGCTTTCATATCCAAAGTTTCAACCCATAAGGGAGCAGAGCTGCCTCGGTAATTTCTGTCAAAATAAAAATATCTAAATAGTTATATCCTAAATGTTGAAGTCTTCCAGTCAAAAGAAAGTACCACTTCCACTATCTTTTCCAAATAAAAGATTAATACTGTTTTATTTCCCTTTTTTGGTGCCTGATATGATGATAATTTACTTATCTGAAGTCAGACCTCTAATAGCCTGAACCTTTGCAATCCTTTAAGTAAGCTAGAAAGACTCCTCAGTAGATTTAAAATCCACTCCCCAGAACCATGGCAGGAAACTGTGCACTTTACAACTTTGATTTATCTATGGATTCTTACCATCCATCTCTCCACAAACTCAGACTTCAAATCTACTATACAAGCAGACGAATCTGCAAACTCAAAAGAGGATAAAGGGGCTCCTCAGAGGCAGAAATAAACATAGAAGAAATATGAAATTACATTGGCAAGTAGCGAGGAAAAATAGGTAGATAGAAATGTTATTTACACTGCAAATCTGTCTTCTATGCGTGTTGATGCTCTTGAGCTTCATGAAAAGATTAAATATAAAATTACTTTTTCTCTTTAAGAAAGGAGTAAGGGAAGTTTTTAAGTTTTAGTTCTTAAATGAGTAAGCTTTATGTAAATAAATTTATAAATAACTTCCTTATTAATACTGGATATATTCTGTAGGGGATACAGTGTGGGTGGGTCCCTAAACACATAAGCTAAATATGCATAAACAAGGTGCAATTTTTATTTTTCTTTCATTAGACTTTCCTCTTTCTGTTGCCCTGCAAGGCAAAAATGCAAGCACAAAGATTTTTTTAAAATTTAAACTACAGCCGGGGATTTAGCTCAGTGGTTCCGGCACCTGCCTCGCAAGTGCAAGGTCCCGAGTTCGATCTCCGGTACTAAAAAAAAAAATATTTAAACTACAATTTTCCTTGCTGTTTCTCTTTTGAGATATTTCTGATAGTTTTCCTAAGAATGGCACCACTTTAGAAAAAAGTTTCAAAGAGTTGTATTCAGTATAAATAATTTTCTTTTCCCTTTAATCTTGCAGAGAACCCTCTGAGGCTCCAATCACTTTTGATGCAGATTCCTTTTTAAATTATTTTGATAAAATTTTAGGTGAGTTATAGTGTAATGGTTACTCTCATTTTGAAACTGTAAGGAGTATCGTGGTTGTTGGATCATTATGTCATGCCGAAGTCAAAATATCTGCTTTCTCTTTGTGGTTTTGAGTTGCTTTCAACCATTATTTACTGCCCTATCAAATGATACTTACTGCTGAGGAAAGTAGCTGCTCATTACATAGTTGAAAGAATGAATGATATGAGTGTGTGGACATGGTTTTACCTTGAGTCTTTATTGTATTTTGTTTTTCCTTTCACACTATATTTACAAATCAACCCTTTGAGGGCCTGGCATTTAGCTCAGTGGTGCTGTGCATTGCCTGCCTGACAAGTGCAAGGTTCTGAGTTCCATCCCTAGTACCAAAAACCAAACAAAAAACAAATCAACCCCTGAGATTCCATTTTTATACAAGAAATTCCAAGAAATATGACTTCTGAGTCAAAAGGTCTCTCTACTTTTAAGTTAATAAATACTATTAAGTTACCTTTCTCCATTTATGTTCTCACAAACAGTAAATTCAAAGTCTATTTTCCATATTATAACCAACATTTATATAGCCAACATTTTTATATATATCTCTCTCTATATATGTATAGGTATATAGATATATATACAAACATCTTATTGTTTCCTAATTTATGAGCCTGTGATGGCTTTAAATATTTATGGACTTTTATTTTTTTTCTGTGAAATGTCTAATTCCTTATTGATTCACAGCCATACTATATGCATGTATACTAATGCTGTCCTTTGTCTTTCAAATATCTTGTATAAGTTTTTCCAAAATAATTAGTGTTTTTTAACTTTGTTTTATAGAAAAAACAGATCAATTAAAAAATTATAAAAGCCCAATTAAAAAATCAGCACAGAATTTGAATAGGCAGTGCACTGAGAAGAAATACTGTCAGTAAATGTTTGAAAGTAGTTAACTCTTTCTAGCCAGAAAGTAAATACATAATAAAAATACAGACTTTTTGGCCTATCCTATTGGAAAAATTTTAAAGATTGATAATAATCAGGTTTTTTTAAGGGTTGAAAAAATAAACTCTGGGGGTAGAAGTGTTTTCTTTCACAGGAGAGCTTGGCACTCTAGAATGCTCATAGTTTTTTATTTAGCAATTTCATGTCCAGAGATTTACTCTGTGAAAAAGATAAATGTGCTAAGAAGGTTAGATGGTCACTGTAGCATTGTAGTAGCAAAAATTGGAATATCATAAATGTTCCCCAAGAAGGAAATGGTTAAATAAATCATATATACATATTATAAAATTTACTCAGCATAATAAAGAATGAAGTCCCTCCATATTCTGACAAAGCCCTCAACACATTTAAATAAGTAGGACATATGTGTGTATGTATAGAACTGTATAGAGTATGACTAGATACCACACTGTTAAAAGGCATCTCTTAGAGTGAGCCTCAGCTCACACAATGCTTCTGTGTGGCTTGAATGTTTACATCAAGATATATTAGTGTAAGCCAGGTGTGGTAGCCTATAATTCCAGCACTTGGGAGGCTGAGGCAGGATTGCTGGGAGTTTGAAGCCAGCCTGGGCTACATAGTGAGACCCTGTCTCAAAAAATAACAAAAACCAAAAACAATAAAAGAAGTATATATATATTTTTTTTTAATTAAATTCTTTTATTGATACATTGTAGGTATACAACACAATTACATTTCTCATTGGGAACTGTACCTTTACATAATGCATCTTGGTTCTTATTTTTTCCCCATTCCTAGCCCTCCCTTCACGCCCTCCACCCTTCCCTATTTACAAAGACTTTATTTCCATTTTTTCCATTTCTCATCATTTTTCCTTTCCCTTCTTTCCTTTCCCCTGCCCCTCCCATTACCCCTACCCCTTTGGACCTTTTCTTCCTATTTTACATTATCAATTATTGATTCTAATCATCGGTACATTTTAGGTATACAATATAATGACATTCATCATTGGAAATTTGCACCTTTACATAATCTCTCTTGGTTCTTATTTTTCACCCTTGCCCAGCCCTCCCTTCAACCCCTCCATTCCTCCCTGTTTACAAAGATTTTGTTCCTATTTTTCCATTTTCTCATATTAATTCCATTCTCTTCTATCCTTTCCCCTAGCCCTCCCACTTCCTTCCCCTTTGCCCCTTTTCTTCCTATTTCACATTACCTATTATACATTTAGTCCTTATTTACACTTTCAGTTTCTCACACCAGAGAAACTATTCGATATTTATTCATGTGTGTCCTATTTATTTCACTTAAGAGTATCGCCTCAATGTGTATCCACTTAGCTATAAATCTCTCTAATTTCTCATTTTTTATGGCTGAGTAGTACTCCATTTTATTAAAAAACCACATTTTCTTTATCCAGACTCCAGTTGATGGGCATTTGGGCTGTTTCCAAGTTTTAGCTATCACAAACTGTGCTGCAATGAACATGGGCGCACATATATCACTGTGGTATGATTCTTTTAACTCTTTGGGGAAGATCCTCAGCAGTGGAATAGCAGGGTCAAATGGGACTTCCAGTCCTAGTTCTTTGAGGTATCTCCATACTGATTTCCACAGTGCTTGCACCAGTCTACATTCCCACCAGCAGTGGAGCAGGGTTCCTCTTTCCCCACAGCCCCACCAGCATTTGTTATTGGTTGATTTCATGATAGCAGCCATTCTTTCTGGAGTGAAGTGGAATCTCAGCGTTGTTTTCATTTGCATCTCTCGAATGACCAGTGATGTTGAACATTTTTTCATGTATTTATTTGCTATTTCTACTTCTTTGTCTGAGAAATGTCTGTTCATTTCAGATGCCCATTTTTGGATTGGGTCTTTAAATTTGGGAGGTCTGATCTTTTTAAGTTCTTTATAGATTCGAGATAGTAGACCTTTGTCTGAGGAAGAGCAGGTGAAGATTTTTTCCCACATTGTGGGTTGTCTCTTCACACTGCTGGTGGTTTCTCTTGCTGTGCAGAAGCCTTTTAATAAGAAGAGATCCCACTTGTTGATTGTTTGTGCTAGTTCACGGGCAACTGAGGTTTTGTTCATAAAATCTTTTCCTACACCGATGTCTTCAAGGGTTCTACCTAACCTCTGTTCCAAGAAGTATATATTATATAATTCATTTTCCTCCCCTGCCCATGTCTGGGGTCAAACCCAGGTCTTTGTGCATGCTGGGCAAGTGCTCTGCCACTGAGCTACACCCCCAGCCCAGTTTTTTAAGTTTTTAAGAAGAAACTTTGGATTCATCCAGGCATGGTGGAACACACCTGTTATTTCACCACTCTGGGAAGCTGAGGCAGGAGAATCACAAGTTTGGGCCTAGCCTGGGCAATTTAGTGACTTAATGAGACCCTGTTTCCAAAAAAACCAGAAAACAAAAAACAAGGTTGGGGCAGGGGATATAGTCAGTGGAAAGGCCCTGGGTTTAATTCCCAGTACCACCACAAAATAATTATATAACTGAATTCACTTTTAAATAAAAAAGTTCAGTCAGCTGGCCCAGCACGTGAAGTTTTCTGTAAATGTCTGTGAGCATTACTATTTCTTGAAAGGATTTTTGTGAAGTAGTTTGACTCTCTTGTCATTTTCTGTGTGCAATATTTAATTTTTTTTAATATTCTAATTTTTTTGAGAAAAGAGGTAATCACTCAAAAAAGTTTACAAGTGGCTCTTCTTATTTTGGGGTCTGTACAGGGCCAAAGGCTCAGGAGTCAGACTCTGATGATCTGGATGAGGAAGACTTTGAATATTTAGACAGTGATGATGACTTGGACCTCAAGATGCAGGAACCTGGTGAAGAAGCTTCTCTGAAAGGAACTCTTGATGACCTCAAATCATACATGGCCCAAATGGACCAAGAACTGGCACACACCAGCATGGGCAAAAGTTTTACCACTAAGAAGCAAATGGTGAGTGTTTTTAACCTCTTTCCCGTTCCAGTCTATCATATAGGATAGCTAAAGTGGTGTTTTATGTTAGGTTTTCTTTTATTTTAATTTGTGAGTTTTGAAATAAGATTGCTAATTTCTTTTTTTAATATGGACTGGGGATGGGACTCAGAGCCTTGTGGATGGTAAACTCACATTACCATTGAGCTATGTCCCCAGCCCCAAGAAAGCTAATTTTTTCCTTAGGAAAAAATAATTCCTTAGGAATCATTTATCATTAGGATAAATGATATGCATAAATATGCACAAAGTTGCACATACTCTATTTCTAACTACTCAAGAGGCTAAGCCTGGAAGATCACTTGAGGCCAAGAGTTTGAGGCCATTCTGGGCAACATGATGAGACCTTGCCTCAAAAAAAGGTGGGCTCCTAGGGTGTAGCTCCGTAGTAAAACAGGTGCTTAACATGAATGAGGCCTGTGGTTCAATCTTTAGCACCAGGGAAAAAAAAGCTTAATAAACTTTACTTCCTAAATCTAAATTATATTATGCTATGATATATATAAAATAAAAGATCATATAGTAGGCTCAAATTAATATGTGGCTGCATACTGTTACTACTACGGCCATAATAAATGGATTCTGAAAGAGAGAGGATTTTAAATATTCAAATAATTTCAGATCTCAGTAGTTTGCTTTGTATATTTTCCTAATATAGAACCAAATTCAGAATTCCTCTCCCATTCACATTTTTACCCTATTTTTTATGCCAACACTGTCTATCTCTAGATAGAGACATTATGAAAAGAACATGTACCCCAGAGTTTCATAGGATTGGTTTGAAATCCGAATCAGCCATCCACTGTGAATGTATCCATTAGCCAGTAATCCTCCTGTCATAGAATTAATAATGAGACCCAAAGGAGGAAATGGTAAAGCCCAAACATAATAGGCTTCCTAATTAATGTTAGTTCCCCTTGCTTTCATCATCTAAACCCCATTTAAAAGTTATCATCTTCAGGGCCGGGGATTTAGCTCAGTGGTTTCACTGCCTGCTGAGCAAGTGCAAGGACCCAAGTTCGATCCCTAGTACCAAAAAACATAATAAAATAAAATTATCATCTTTAGTATTGTCAAACCCTATTAGAAACCACGTATTAAGATTTATTTAAAACAATATATCTTAGAATTCTTTGTGATTATAAATCACAGCTCTTTTTACCATATAGATTTTGATATAAGCAAGTCTGAGGAGAAGCCTAAGATTTTCTGTTTCTAGCAAGACTAGAAGGATGCAGATACTGCTGGTCCATGGATTGCACTTTGAGTCCAGTCATATAAAAGTCTATAGATCAGGCTGAAATCTTTCAGATCCTTTCCCCAACCTGTGAAATCACAGGCCACATAATAATTTAGTCTTTGTGGTTGGACTCCACAAAGCTTTAGTTTTTACTTTAAACTTTGTCACTGGGGGAGAAAAAGAAATCTAGCTTCTTTCATTTAGAAGAAAATTTAGATTCTTGTGTTTTTTTAATGTTCTTTTTTTATGTTTCTTTTAAAAGTCAAGCAAACTGTGCTCGCTTTGGCAGCACATATATTAAAAGTCAAGCAAACTGTCTTTAATTCTAGTGATCTCCTTTGGGCTATTTCAAAATAAAGACAAAAGCATTCAATTTATAGTAGTTTTTTCTACAATGAAGTGTGTTGTAAACTTTAGGGGTAATGTTTAATATATGTGTTAAATCACATAAATTTATTGGATTTCATTTTTATATCACAAAGGATAAGAAACTTATTAATTTGGAATTCATATGTACATTGCTGCTTATAGCTTTTTATTGTAACTTCTGTCCAGTCTGAAGGGATATGATTCTGATTTTCTTTTCCTTCCAAAATAAGGACCCTTCATCCAAGACCACTAGTAACAATTCAGATGAGGAAGATTCTGGTGCCGGAGATTCTGTTATGGCCCCAGTGGATGTAGACCTGAACCTGGTTTCAAATATACTGGAATCCTACAGCTCCCAAGCTGGGCTGGCAGGGCCTGTCTCAAACCTTTTACAGAGCATGGGTGTGCAACTGCCTGACAACAGCGATCACAGAGCCACAAGTAAGCCAGTGAAAGGTTAGCCAACATATCTAGCTTTATTTTTCTCTTTAAATAAACAGTGAGTCTGAGTATATTCATTTATAGTTTACTCATTCAGTAAAAATATTTCTTCATTGCAAATTTCACAAGGTGTCTTCTCCCAAGTCCCAAATCTTGTCCTCTACAATTCTTTGTGATCTTAACTCAGTTATACATAGTTCTAAAATCAGCAGGATAGGATCAAGCCACAGGATGGCCTCTGAGATGAGATTTATACATTCTATGGTAAGAAAATATGTAATACGTAATTTCTTATGTATATTTATCTACAATTCAGAATTCCAATTTGACAAAATTCTAGCTTATTCTCTTTTTTCTAAACTTTAACGAGGCATAAAATGTACAGATCTTAAGTGTACAGTCAGTGAGTTTTTGCTTGTATACTCCTAAATTAAGATAAAGAACTTACTTTTTAAAACAGTAGCTCTACTGCAACATGATCACATACCAAAAATTTTTCGTTAAAGTGTACAATTCCACAGTTTTTAGTATATTTACAAAATTAGGCAGCCATCACCACCATCTGCTTCCATAGTATTTTCATCCACCTACAAAGAAACCTTGTACTCCTTAATGATTACTCCCTATTCCCTTCTTTTCAGCCCCTTGAAACCATTAACCTATTTTCTGTCTCTATGGATTTGCCTATTTTGGTTATTTCATACATTGATACTAGTTTAAATTGAGATTTGATATTTAATATAACTAATAAATCTGTTACTAGGAAAAAGTGATTATTTCATATGATCTTCATTTCCTCCTAAAATGAATCACATCTTATCTATAAAGAGCTCCATATACTGACCATGTTTTTGTAATGTCTCTGATTTTTCCTTTACTGCTATTAGCAAAACGATGCCCTTAGAATATTTTGCTTACGAAAGTAAAAACAATGGAAGTACAGTTGTCACTCAGGATCCACGGGATTCATTCCAGGACCTGCCTACATCAAAACCCACAGGTTCTCAAGTCCCTTATATAAAATGGCATAGTATTTATATATAATCTATGCACATCCTCCTCTGTATTCATCTCTGGATTACTTATATTAATGCAATGTGTGTGCTATGTAAATAAGTGTTATACTGTATTACTTAGAGAATAATTACAGGAAAATACATGTGCTGTATTTTGCCAAATATTTTCAATCCACAGTTGAATCCACGAATGCAGAGCCCATGGATACAGAAAGCCACACTGGCCCCTGTTCCACAACCAAGGGAGGAATTAGAACGGTGTGGTAGAGTTCCTCTTTGGGGGTCTCCTATCACAAACTAATACCATACCCCGCCCAGTCCTTCCTCTTCTTATTTTCACAGTGATGTTGACTAAAATGAGTTGAGAAACAGGAAGAGTATTGGACATTGATTTAAGAAAGCATTGGATGTAAATGTTTCTTTTTACTGCATAAGGCAACACTTTGATAGGGGCCGGGGATTTAGCTCAGTGGTTCTGCTGCCTGCCCCGCAAGCGCAAGGACCCAAGTTCGGTCCCCGGTACCAAAAAAAAAAGAAAAGAAAAAAAAAAAGGCAACACTTTGACATTTTAATTAATATTTTAAATAATGTTAATAATTTAAAATGTTTTGGGTAAATACATTCTTATACTTTGTTTTGAAGGTACATTTCATATGTTAAGAATGTTATCCCAGGGCAGGGGATGTAGCTCAGTGGTACCTGCTCCTGCCTCGCAAGTGGAAGGTCCTGAGTTCGATCCCCAGTACCAAAAAAAAAGAATGCTATCCCGGCTTGATTTTAAGAAAATAGCTTTCCCACAATGTACTTTTGGTATATTGTTTATCTTCATTGAGAATGAAATGTTGGGTAAAGGGAAATAGGCAGAAGTAAGAAATCAATGAGTTGGGTTTTTATTTCCATTATGATGGTTAACTGACCTTGAGGCAGGCTCCCTCTGGTGACAAATATATTTATTTTAAGGTTTTGCTTGTTTTTGCTAGTCTGCATCATAGTCTCAGCTGGGTTCTATTTGTCCATACGTAGCACCTTCATAATTCTTTGCCATATATATGTCCTCTCCACTGAGGTAACCCTGTATGAGTTTATCTGCCATTTTCAGTACAACAACCCTCCCTTGTTCTGCCTCAGCTTTCACATATTCTATAGCAATGCCCTCTTACTGCTGGTGCTGGGAAAACAAACTTCAGTGTTGCAGCTTCTATTAGTCACTCTCATTTTGCTTTTCCAAAAAACACATTAATCAAAAAGCAAACAGTTACTCCATGGTAAGTTTGAGAAATTCATAACCAGAAACCCTGCACTCCCTCCCCCTTCTATCAGTATTTTCAGACTAGGGATGTGTACACATGTGCTCACAAACACAGTCAGAGAGACAGAAACGATTGGGAGACAGTAATACACATGGACCCTGAACTGTTTTCTTCTGACTGCAAGATATGAAGAAATCTCAGGCTCTCTCTTTCATGAATGTGTTTTCCTTCTAAATGCAGAGTTCACCCCAGGTAAAGGCAGGCTGCCAACCTAAGACAGTCAAGTCCTAGCACATATTATCCCTCAAGGATTCTAGCTGAAGGCACTTTTATTTCCCCAAAGCAATGATGGCTTTCTGGTAATGAAGATAGCAGTAAACTTTTGGGATCAAAAGGAGATTCTCTGCTTTAATTTTTCTATTTCTGGAATTTCTTTTGCTTAGTTCTACAGGACTCTAATAAGTGAATAATCTTAAGATTCCTTAAGATTCCCGGGGCTTGTGCCTTTTGATCACAAATTGGTGCCTAGAACCATCTCCTCCAGCTATTCTTTTCAACTGGACCTATAAGAGTATTGCTTCTGCACATTCAGTACCACAAACTTGGAATCTAGATTTAAACATTTTATTATTGCACCAAAAGAGATTGTACCTGCTCTACCCCCAATTTTTTTTGTGGGGGGCAGTGTTTTGAGACAGGGTCTTGCTATGTATTCCAGGCTGGCCTTGAACATACTATGTACCCCAGGCTGGTCTTGAACTCATGGCATTCCTCCTGCCTCAGCCTCCGGAATGTTGAGACTATTGGCATGTGCCACCACACTCAGCTCTACCTCTGATTCTTACTTTCCAAAATTTCCTTGATTGATAGAGCAAAAAAACAAAACAACAACAAAAAACCCATCTGAACAAAGGTATGGAGATTTATTTCCCTCAAATAAACACTTCCATTATGACAAGGTATGAATGATGAATCTTAAATTTAGTTTATCCCATAAGGTTCAAGAACTGTTTCAGTTTTTTCTCTCACATTGTTTGTTTTTAAAACATGGGGTCTGGCAGCTTTGTCTAGATAGTCCCTGAACTCATAGACTCAAGCAGTTCTCCTACCTCAGCCTCCCAAGTGGTGGCGACCATAGGCATGTGCCACCACATGTTGCTTACACTGGTATTTTTAATTGCTCACACTGGTATTTTTAATTGCTCATTAGTAGGAAACACTGCTGACAAAGTCTTGCCAAGACCCAGGGATTTAGCTCAGCGGTTCTGCCACCTGCCTCACAAGCACGGGGACCCATGTTCAATCCCCGGTACCAAAAAAAAAAAGGTCTTGCCTTAGGCTCACCTATTCTGCCTTACTATGAGTTGGTTTGGTTTTTTTTTTTGAGACAGCATCTTTCTAAGTCCCTAAGTTGCCCAGGCTGGGTTTAAACTTACAATCATTCCTGTCTTAGCCTCCCACAGGCATGTGCCATCATGTCTGGCTTAGAGCCAGTCCTTTTGTCACCTCCCCTTTATTTGTTTTTTGTTTTGTTTTTTTGGTGTCGGAGATCGAACTCAGGACCTTGTGCTTGCAAGGCAGGCACAATGCCACTGAGCTACATCCCCAGCCCCACCTCCCCTTTACAGTAGGTCTCCAGTATGTCCTTCAGCAATATCCAGGAGAGATCTCGATGGCTTGAGCTAAGCAGGCAGGGAAGCACATGTCTGTTTTTCCACCCACTCCTTAATCAGTTGGTGGGCAATGGCTAACTTTGGGGGCATCAAGAATGGGAAAGTCTCATTCTGTTGCTGAATATAGGGGCCCTTTCTCCCCAGTGCTGTGGTCACCTCATCATAAGTAAACCAGGAAGCTGCCTCTAGTTCCCTCAAGTTCACCTGGATCTGAAAGACAAAGAATACAAGAAAGTACAATTAGAAACTATAAAATGTAAAATACTATGGTCAAAGGTAAGAAAATTGTTATAGAACCTAGTAGTCTTAGGAAATAACACCTGGGCTTTACAGGTGATTGAAAATTAGTTCTAGATATATCCCAGAAACAAAAGAAGCATAACTAATAAATGAGAATTAAATGCATTTTTTTTTTTACATAGTGAAAAAAAAGATACATTAAAAAGTCCTAGGAACACAAGACTAGAGGTGCAGCTCAGTAGTACAGTGTGGGTTTAGCAATGCATGAGGCCCTGAGTCCAGTCTCCCAACACCAAAAAAACCCCCAAAATAATAAAACCTGGAAGTACAAATATTAAAATATTAAGAGTAGTAACACTGGGCTGGGGATTTAGCTCAGTGGTTTTGTCGCCTGTTGCACAAGTGCAAGGACCCGAGTTCGATCTCCGGTACCAAAAAAAAAAAAAAAAAGAGTAGTAACACTGAATGCTAAATTGTGAACAATACTTGTTTTTCTTTGTGCTTCCATTGATTGTGTAATTCTATGAATTATAAAAGAACCTACTTTAAGAATGAGTTATTGATAAAAAGCAAAGTAATGCAAACTTTGTCCACAGTAAGTTGAAATAGATTAGATATCCTATAAAGTCAATACACACAATAGGCAGACATTGGCAATCAGGGACTACAGTATTTGTCGGGGATGCTGCAGAAGAGCAAGATGAGATTAGACAACATGCAAGTCCCTTTAAACCAGAAGTTCCAGTAATTGTATCATTAATCCCTAACATCCCTGATTAACTTAATAAAACCAATCCTGAAGTTGGCCATTAAATTTGATATATGTATTGTATGTGTACTATATGTACAATTCTGAAGGTGAAAGGTAAATTGCTTCATAAACAGTGTTGTGACAATTGCACATCCACATACAAATGAATTCAATTGGACTCTTACACCATATACCAAGAAACAATTCAAAATGGATTAAATGCTTAAAGGTAAAACTTTAATCATACACATTTTAGAAGAAAACATAGGGAGTGAACTTCTAGACACTGGACTGGGCAATGATTTTTTTAGATATGGCACCAAAATCACAGGCAAGAAAAGTAAGAAATAGGATTACATCAAACTAAAAAGGAAAAGAAACAACAAAATGAAAAGGCATTCTACAGAATGAGAGAAAATATTTGAAGACCATATATATCTATAAAGGATTCATGTGAGGAACTACAACTCAATAGCAAATAATCCAACTGAAAGTGCAAAATACCTCTATAGACATTTCTCAAGAGAGTACAACTGACCAATAGACACATGAAAAAGTATTCACACTGCTAAAACCACAATCAGATAGTGCCTCATACCTTCCAGAATGATTATAAAAAAAATTTTTTTAAAGGACAACAAATGTTGGCAAGGGTATGGAGAAAAGGGAACCTTGTATACTGTTAAGGGGAATGTAAATTTGTGTAGTTACTAAGCAATATGGAGGGCCCTAAAAAATTTAAAATGGAATTAACATCTGATCCAGCAATCTCTCTTCTGGGTGAATATATCCAAATGAATTGAAATCTGGATCTCAGAGGAATATCTGTACTCCTATGTTCAAGGCAGCATTATTCACAACAGCCAAGATACGGAAACAACCTAAATGTCCATCAATAAATGAATAATAAAGTATGTGGCAGATACATATGGAATATTATTGAGTCTTAAAAAAGATCCTGCATTTTTGACAGACAATATAATGGAAGATATGCTGAGTGAGATAAATCAGATACATAAAGACAAATTCTGCATGATCCCACTTACACGTGGAATCTAAAGAGAAACAAGGAGGTGTTGGTCAAAGAATATAAAGTTTTACTTATACAAAATAAGTTCTGGAGACCTGAACAACATGGGGGTTATAATTAATAATACTGTGTTGAATATATTAAAACTTACTACAAGGATAAATCTTATGTTGTTCTTACCACAAAAGAAAAAATAAAGGGGGCAGGAGAAAACTTGAAAGTGATGAATTTAGCATATTGATAATGATGGGTGGTTTTATAGGTATGTACTAATCTCCAAATCCATCAGGTTGTATATATACTTTAACAATAGCTTTTGTATGTTAATTTTACTTCAATAAAATGGTTAAAAAGCAAAAAGTTGTCATGATTGAGATACGTGTAAGGGAGAATGGTGATTATTTACTACAATGGAAGCAGAAGGGAAGTGTGAGCACTTACCTCTGTCTGCCCTGGTTTCACAGTTGCATGACAAGCAATCATGAGCGAGCTGTTAGGAAAGGGCCAGTGCTGAGATGCAGAGTACTGCATGCTTTCCACCTCCAGTCCCACCTCTTCTGCAACTTCCCGCTGCACAGCCTCTTCCACACTTTCCCCTGTAAGCACTCAGATTAAGTTAGGACAGCCAGGGAGCAGAAAAGTTGTATCTGTATCACGATAGCCCATTTGTGAAAGGAATACAAAACTTGGGATGTCCGAAATCTGAGTCTCCAACAATAGGAGTCAAATGTAGAGTTGTACATTGAACTGAGTGCTTAAGCCTGCTGGGTTAGTTATAAAACACCGGAAGAATAGCAGTGGGAGAGGGTACTGCTACCCTTAGCTGTAATAAAATTTCTCTTTTCATCATTTGTAGATTTTACCCAATAAACTAAAAAACATCAAAACAAAACTAAATATGGAATTTTAGTATTATGCATGCTGAAATTATTTAGAAGTATACTGTTTGCACTCTGTACCTCAAAAAATAAGATGAGTAGATGAAAAATACATGACGAAGTTAGTGTTAAAATTATCGACCAAGTGGTAGGTGTTATGGGTTTATGTGTAATTCTTCCAACTCTGCTATGTGTTTGAAATTTTACCCAATATAATATTGGGAAATCAGAATGCAGAATGATAGGAAAGAATGTGCTTGACAAGACAGAGAAATACCTGCTATAGATTCTCTGCCCTCCACTATCACCTGTATATACCCTGTAATACTTACCTATATCACAAAAGCCTGCCAAGGCAGAATATACTCCTTTGGGAAAGGAGCTCTGGCGCGCAAGTAGGCATCGGGTCCCATCTGACACCAGAGTAATCACAACAGGAGCCATCTGGGAAAGGAGGATGGAAATTGAGGCCTCCCAGTGTACAGAAGCAATGGATAATTAAGGAAGCCCTTTAATTATGCAGACTTTCTTCCCCAGGACATACAAGTACAGCCTTTCAGATTACTGTCCTCTTATAGCAACTCTTACCTGTGGGTAATAGATGATGTTATTGGAAGGACACACACGCTTGCTGCCAGCGATATTCTTCTTGGTGGGCTGCCCACTTCTGCTGCAGAACTGATGACCATCATGCCATCGGAGAAGAGCCTGGGCCTAGGAATAAATACAAAGATGGACCTGCATTCATGAAATGCAAATTAAAACAATGCTGAGATCCCACCTCACTCGAGAGAATGGCTGCTATCAAGAAATCAGCCAATAACAAATGCTGGAGGGGCTGTGGGGGAAAAGGAAGCCTTCTCCAGTGTTGGTGGGAGTGTAGACTGGTACAACCACTGTGGAAATCAGTTTAGAGATTTTACAAAGAACTAAAACTAGAGGTTCCATTTGACTCCTTGGTATCTTCCCGAAAGAATTAAAACCATCATAACACAGCGATATATGCACACCCATGTTTATAACAGCACAGTTTGTAATAGCTAAATCTTGGAAACAGCCCAAGTGCCCATCAACTGATGAGTGAATAAAGAAGATGTGGGTTTTTTTATACAATGGAATACTACTCTGCCATAAAGGATGAACTTCAGACATTTATAGCTAAATGGATGGACCTTGAGACCATACTCTTAAGTGAAATAAATTGGACACACATGTTTAAATACAGGATTGTTTCTCTGGTGTGAGAAACTGAAAGTGGAAATAAAGAATGAAATGTATTACAGATGTTAGGAAATAGGAAGAAAGTGTTCAAATGGGAAGGGGAACAAGGGAGGAGCAAGGGAGGAAGGAAGGGACAAGAAAAAAAGTGAAAATAGAAGGAAAAAATGCAAACAAAGCTTTTTACATAGGGACTGGGGGGGTTGGGGGGAAGGAGAAAATAAAATTTATTTTAAAAAAAGGAAGCCAAGGGCCTGGGATTTAGCTCAGTGGTGCCACCGCCTGCCTCGTAAGCACAAGGTCTTGAGTTTGATCTCCGGTACCAAAAAAAAAGAAATGCCAAACAACAAATCCAGTCAACAAATGGGATTATAATAAATAAAACAAGAACTGTTTTAAAATTAAAAAAGAAGGGCCAGACATTTAGCTTAGTGGTTCCAGCACCTGTCTCGCAAGCACAAGGTCCGGAGTTCGATCCCTAGTATCAAAATAAAGAAAAAAAGAAAAAAGAAAAACAAAGACGGACCTGGTTTCATTTGGAGAAAACATGGGCTTTATCCATAACAGCACTAGGCCTAGAATCTAGAGCAAGTCATGGGGAAAAGCCAGAATCTTTCCACCTCATTTACCTTTAAATGGTTGCTGTTTAAGATAAGGAAACTATATGAACATTCCCTTAGCATTGGAAATCTGAATAAAAGAGGCATATTTTAAAATGCGTTATGAGTCCTTTAAAATATAAGAAATATTATAAAATAATATGATAAACACCCATGTACTTTAACCCAACTTAAAAAGAAAAAATTTCCAGGCCCGGGATTTAGCTCAGTGGTTCCACCGCCTGCCTCGTAACCCAAGGACCCGAGTTTGATCCCTGATACCAAAAAAAAAAGAAAAAATTTTCAGTGCAACCAAATGTATTCTTCCTTAATATAGCTGGAATAATTTTGCAACTAAAAAATATTTATAAGTATCTCTTTCAATAGACAATCAAAATACCATACCAAATAAAATCTAAAGCTTGAGGATGATTCATTAATGCAATGTAAAATTATTTCTTATATGAAAAACATGATTATGTCATTAAAAATGTTTATTGGGTTATTGCCATAGACCTGCATATCCTTAGGAGAAAATAGTCTTGACAGCAATTCTGCCAAAATAAGGGCAAAACAAGGTAGAATAAGCAATCTTACCTACAGCTCGTTGTCTCGTCTGTTGAGGTCTTAGGAAGGACTATGATTTGCAAAGAAAGAAATTAAATGTCACTCTAGCCTTGTGTATGCACCCATGGATTTGCCCATATACACAACTTTACTAAACTTCCTATAGAATTGAGAAATTTGAATCTACCGTGAATAGCAAGGATGAATCCATTGAATTCAGCTGAAAGACAGCCTTCCTCAGCTCAATGAAAGACCCCTTGAGCTCTGTCTCCATTTCTGATTTTGGTAAGGAGTCTAGAAAATTAGAAAAGAGAATGAAATTAAATGTCAAGCTTTGCCTCTGGGCCCCCTCTATCTTGTTATATAGCACTTGTTTCCTAAATTTGCCTAATAAAAGGGTCAGCTGGAGAAAGGAAAAACTATACAGGTCCTCAAGCCCCTACCTGGATATTCTGAAGTGGCAGATGTGGAGTAAGCCCCAGAAATCTTTCTTTTTTATTTTGATTTTTTGTTTGCTTGTTTTGGTATTGGGGATGAAACTCGAGACCTTGAGCTTGTGAGGCAGGCAGCAGAACCACTGAGCTAAATCCCTGGCCCAATCTTTCTTTTTTAAAGACGTACAAGGTGATTTTTTTTTTTGTACCAGGGATCGAACTTGGGACCTGGCCCTTGCACAGCAGGCGCTGGAACCACTGAGCTAAATCCCTGGTCCCACCAGGTGATTCTTATAGTCAGGCCAGTTTGGGAAACATTGGAACAGTATTTCTCAAGATCTTCTTCAGGGAAGTTAGACCATTTGCACTATCCCTGGAAAAGAGATGAAATGGGACCTCTAAACTCTACCTGAAGCCCATTCCAGCATCATTACATTTACACCCACACACCTTGAAGGGTAAAGGAAAATCTAAGAGGAACCATGAATCTAGAGGGAAGTGGTTCCCAAATGCAGGTCTGAGAACCCAGAGCTATACCTGGTAACATTTTCATTTCCCTGCATTGGTAAGAAAAAGAAGAATAATGTCAATTTCTTATGAAATATTTAAGACCTACAATATAAATAAATAAATAAATAAATATAAAATGATTTGGAGAATACTACTACTACTTAGGTTAGAAAGAAAGCATTAAAATGTCCTTTATTTTAAATGATGGTAGTAGATGATAGTGTTATGTCCTTATTAAAAAAATTGAAAACATTTTTTGTATTCTCACAATTTTCTTAGAAATATTATGTGAAATCCCAAAGTCTGAGAACAACTGGTGTCCATTAAAATGATGTTATATATACCATGTATGGAAAAGGAGCCATTGAGACCTAGATCCAGAGCAAACCATGCTTCATGCTGTTCAGAGCATCCAATCAGCACAGAATCTTCTATTCTTTGTGCATCCTGTCCAAACTTATCCAGGAGTCTTTTTACCTCTAAGAAACAGGAAGAAGGGGAATAAATAAGGATTTCAGTTATATCACCACAGCCACGTTAGACTTACAAGAAATGATCTACTTTAGTTTAAACAAAGTAGCCAGTTGCCTCACAGTATCTGTGTGGGACGGGCTGCCCCTCAGGTATCAAGATAGCCAGGTGCTGAAGTCCCTTATGTAAAATGGTATATTTGCATACAACCTACATGCATCCTCCCATATACTTTAATTCATTTCTAGATTGCCTATAATATCTAATACAATCCATATCCTATGTAAACAGTTGTTATATTGTATTGTTTAAAGATTGATGGCAAGAAAAAAGTCTGTATATGTTCAGTACAGACAGAATGTTTTTCCAAATACTTTTGATCTGCAGTTGGTTGAACCTGAGGATATGGAGGCCAGCTGTACTTGGCTTAAGGCAGTGATGGCCAACTGCTTAGAGCTTTCAATGATACAGATAGCCTACTGTGGCAGGCGTGCCATAGGTTCGCCTCCCTTGGCTTAAGGTATAAACAGCCCTGCAGCTAATTACCTGTATAACATAGGTCTAGTCATTTAATCTCTCTAGGCATCTGTCTTCTCTTCAGTAATCTCAGGAGTTTAGAACAAAGGAGGAATTATATCTGTGTAATTGATTACTCTGTAATTCCATGTTGGAAGGGACATAGGCCCTTGTTCAGAAGATGCATAATAGTTAACTTATTAAGGCATTGAAAAAATACATAATAAATTTAAATTGGTAGAGACCAATTCAGTTCTATTTCCAGACTGTTGCTTTGGTGGGCCAAAGTGGAATAGTTATCTGAGATCCTGGTCTGTAAATGGTAAATGCTGTATAGGAAGAAAGCCTGTCATATCCATGAAGGACTCATTTATTTGTTCATAACATAACATTATTAAATCTCTAAATAATGTTTAATGCCTTCTAACAGAGTCCTTGTATTATTCTGCATTGGTGGAAACTAATCATTCAAATACTCCAAAATCTGACCTATGAGAGAAATCCACTGGCAATGTTTTTAGAAGTATATACTGACTAACTATATTTATATGCTATATTTATATATCAATTTAAAACTGAAAGTTAATTATTTAAATAGCAAATCCCAAGCAGGTGTGGTGGCATAAGCTATTGTCCCAAATATTCAGGATTCTCAGGCAGAAGGATTTCTTGAGCCTAGGTGTTCAAGACCAGCCTGGGCAACAAAGTGAGACCTTGTCTCAAAAACAAACAAAAAAACCCAAATCCCACTGGCTTAGATACCTCTAAAAAGGCTCTCAAAATAAATTAATTTTAATTCACTTTAAATTTTGATCTTCTAGTAAAAATCAAGTTAGGATGCAAAGCTAACACTCTTCTAGGATAACAATGTGTACCTCTATGGAGGCTAGAAATCACTAATTGAAGGTACAAGTTGGCAAACTTTCTCTGTAAAGAGATACTAATTATTTTAGGCTTTCTGATCATACAGTCTCTGTCATAACTGCTTACTTGCCACTAGTGCAAGAGCAGCCATAGACAATATGTCAACAAATAAGTGTGGCTGTGTTCCAATAAAAATATATTTACAAAGCAAGCTGCAAGTCTAGTCTGGATAGCAGTATTGTTGAGGCATAAGTGGCTTATATCATCACCAAATAATATCTGACTGGACAACTAAGGTTCACAAAAGAAATTATTAATTGGCAGAAGCAGTTATACAAGCTTGAGACTCAGCAGCTATTTGAAAAAATCTGGACTCTATATAGTTCAAGGATATTTCTCAGTGATCCAGAATGTGCTGAAATCAGCTTAGTGGTCACCAGTCTTTGAGCTTACCTAGTAGGCTAAGCCGGGGTACTGTGTATCGATGTTCTGCTGTCTGAAGCAAAGGAGCCAGTCTATGAAAGAGGTAAAATGCTCCTTTCTGTTGGGCTTTTTTACATGCATCATCATCTTCTTTTAGTTCAAATAAATACCTGTATTTGGGAAATAATTAAGCTATTACAAGACCACACTTAGTTGTACAGCATCCATTTTTGAGAACTCTACTCCTGCATCGCTCTCCTACTACTGTTATTTCCCTTTATTTATTTATATTCTTATTTGCTCTATAAAGGATGTGAGGTGGCTACAAGCAGTCACTCATTCCCTCTTTCATCCTACTATGCACCTTGCCCATACTTCTATGGTTGCATTATTGTACCATTTGTTCATTTGTCTGTCTCCCTGGGAAGACTATGAACTCCTTAAAAGCAGGGTCTACCTTTTTCCGCTCTGCATGCTCAGTAATTAGCAGGTTGAGTGGCTCAATTTAATAAATATTTATTGGGTTGAACTTCAAGGGTAATAAATATTTACTGAATTGAACCTCAAGGTACTTTGCCAATATACTATGAGGCAAGAATTTACAGGCAGTGGAGTGAAAGAAAAACAAGAACAATGATAACAATATCAACCACAGAATCTTAGAGATGGAAGTAAACACTATGCCTTCAGTAACTCTCATTCAGGCTAGAGAAGACCAGAAACATATTTTACCTTCAAAGCACCCTTCTTTCAAACATCTGACTCTCAAGGGGGACATCCTTAGATCCTTATCTATTTTTTATGCCATACATAATGATTACATCCTTGTAGGGAGTTGGCACATGTACATAACACATCTTAATTCTTTTTACTGCCCCATTCCTACCTTATCTATATTGAAGAGACCACTGATGAAGCCTATACTTGAACTGCTTAATAAAAATAATATTTTCAGAAGCCAAAATAAAAATGTGGACAAGAACATCCTCTTATTGGTTTCTCAAAAAGAAATAATAATGGAACAAGTTCTAGGCTTTTCCAGTACCTTTTAAGGTACTATCTTTTTAAGAGCCTTAGGAATCAAACCAGGGTCCATGTGATTCACTGGAAACTGAATACAGACTCTCCTTGCAGCCTAGGATTAACCATTTTTGCCTTTAAAAGCCCTAAAATAGGCTCTCAGAATTGTGACATACTTTGTTATGTAAGTGGAAAATACAATTTACAGGTGTTTTTGTAGAATCTGGGAATGTCCATAACACCCATAGGCAGAGCTGATGCAAATGAAAATACAAAGCAAAACAACAAACAAACCCAGTAGCCTTCTTTAGGAACCTATTTTGACTGTGCAGTCAAAGGAGTTACAATAAGCTCTTTATAAATAGAAAACAAAAGAAATCTGATCTTTTAAGACTGGTGATATTTTTAAACTTATTTTGAGTGATTACAGCCTCCTGGGGCAAAGACTCAACGTATGACAAAGGAGAGACATGTGCCACTCAGAAGTTACCAAATATGCACAATAGAATAAACACGGCTGCCCTCGTAAAAGAGATAGTGGTACAACCTGTGCTTTGCCCTAATGACCCTAAAATGCAAAACACCTACAAAAACATACAGGATAAGGTCTTAAACACAGGATCTTACTGGAACTGGAACTGAGATCCAAAAGTTCATAAACTCTTCTCAGTCAGAAATTCTAGTTTTTATTTATCTTTTTAGGAACTCTTTAAAAATTCATTTTCTCCCTTTAGTTATAATAGCATACAAGCTACTATACTGATTATCAAGGCTAAAAATATTTATTTTTAAATTTTAACTAGTAACAGTAAAAAATAGTCATTCTTTAAAAATTATAAAATGCAATTGCCAATCTTTATAAAAAAAAGAAAATCATTAGCAACCCCACCAGTTGGAGATAATCATTGTTTACAATCTGGAATACTCCAAACTATTAATATTATGTATCAATTTATATATTTAGAGTCAATCATGCCTTTTTTTCTTAAACACTTTTTTTTTTTCGGTGCCAGGGATCAAACTTAGGAACTTGCGTGCTTGGGAGGCAAAAGCAGTGCCACTGAGCTAAATCCCCAGCCCTTCTTAAACACTTTTTACATCATTGTTTATTGACAAACTTTTATTCTTTTCTCATGATTTTGATTCATTTTAAATATACTTAACCCCTTCAAGATTCTTATTTGTTACATTTTAGTCAACAATTCTGTTCTTGTTCTTAAATTTTCAACCCGAAGAAGCACAGGCAACCTTAATGCATCAATACCTAAAATAAATATTGTAATTTTGTTATTTGTTTACTCTTCCTCATGAAGGATTTTATGCTATGTACCACTAAATCTTGGACTGTGCCCTCAAGACTGTCTTTCTAAGTGGGAAGCCCTGGTTGTGTGTGTATTGTTCCTGAAGAGCTTGCATTTGCAAGGTGCCCCAGAGGTAGTCAGTCTAGGCTTCATAGCTAAAATTCATTTCTTTCAACCAATAACAAATGGTGGCGTGGGTGTGGGGAGAAAGGAACCCTTTTCTATTGTTGGTGGGAGTGCAGCCTGGTGCAACCACTGTGGAAATCAGTATGGAGATACCTCAAAGAACTAGGGCTAGAGGTCCCATTTGACCCAGCTACTCCCCTGCTGGGTATCTTCCCCAAAGAATTAAAAGAATCATACCACAGCGATATATGTGCACCCATGTTTATAGCGGCACAGTTTGTAATAGCTAAAGCTCGGAAACAGCCCAAGTGCCCGTCAGCTGGAAACTGGATAAAGAAAATGTGGTTTTTAAAAAATAAAATGGAGCACTACTCAGCCATAAAGAACGAGAAACTAGAGACATTTATAGCTAAATGGATGCACATTGAGGCCATACTCTTAAGTGAAATAAATAGGACACACGTGTAAATACCGAATAGTTTCTCTCATATGAGAAACTGAAAGTGTAAATAAGGATTAAAATGAATAATTGATAATTTGAAATAGGAAGAAAAGTCCAAAGGTGTAGGGATAGTAGGAGGGGAAGGGGAAAGGAAAGAAGGAAAAGGAAAAATTATAAGAAAAGAAAAAAATGGAAACAAAGTCTATGTAAATAGGGAAGGGTGCACAGGTAATGGGGAAAAAATAAAAACCAAGATACATCATGTACAGGTACAAGCACCCAGTGGTAAATGTAAATGTATTGTATACCTAAAATGTACCAAAGAATTTAAGCAAAAAAATAAAAAATAAAATTCATTTCTTAGGTTGAGGGTTCTTGGGCCACATCACACAGATAGTATAAATTTAAATCCTAAAACTGGGTGAAAGCAGGCTAGTGATTTCAAATGTCTCCAGGATTAGACAAAAATGTCTTTTATCATCTTCCTGTACTGCTGTAGATTTTTTAACCCTAGTCTACCTTTCCCTAAAGTTTAGTTCTTTGAGGGGGATGGAGGATGTTGGAGTTATCCACAGTATTTTTAGGAAACTTCATGAATATATAGCTTTCAATATAGCTTTTTATGTGTTTATTATTCCATTATATGTATGTACTTTATTTTCTCCCTTATTGTTCATTCCTTCAGCAATATTTCAGTGCATGTTATGTGGTAGGCACTGTTTTATGCACTAAGGGTACCACAGTAGAAAAGACAAAGTCTTGGCATTAGATATTGTAGGAAACTGTTAACATTTTTTTAAATTGTAAGCAACTTACAATGATCATCCTTATGGGCAGTTTTATCACACATCTTTGATATGGGATTTTGAGATATTTCACTTTTGTAATAGAACAAAACAACAGTAATCAGAGCTCAGGTTGGTCAAAAACTCACTGTGTCTTGTTGACATAGGTTGACAGCAACCTACAGCACCATAAAATTTTTCTCCCATAAGAAATTCCATAATACAAAGACATTGTCAGGTCCCTAAAGAAAAAAGGAGTTTTAAAAGTCATAGTATGCAATTTAAAGTAATGAATCACCAAGGGAGTTATATTTTAAGCCAGGATGGGATCACTTTGCAATACTAAGGAAAGAGAAACTAAATTGGAGTCAGGTGATTAGGCTTCTCCATTGCATTTCTACCATTAACTAGTGATGGGATCTCAAATTCTCAGTACTTCTTTCCAAACAGACAAAATTGAAATCTTTTCTGCCATGCTAATAAGTTGTGAGAATCAGCAAATAATCCACAAAAATGTAGACTCCTCTCTCATATTGTAGATTTATTAGTGGGAATTGGCTGCCAAGCCAAGGCCTCCATCTCCCTTGTATCTAGGAAGGGCTAAGACTGGAAGTGATATGTATCCCTTCTGAGTGAAGCAATTAAGAAGTAGGTATAAGTTGGGTATGGTGGTGCACACCTGTAATCCTATAGGACTCAGGGATGCTGAGGCTGGAGAACAGCAAATTTGGGCACAGCCTGGGGAATTTAGCAATTTGGTGGGAACTTGTCTTAAGACTTTAAGGGGCTGGGTATTTAGCTCAGTGGTTCCACCGCCTGCCTTGCAAGCACAAAGTCCTGAGTTCAATCCCGGGTACCAAAAAAAAAAAAAAGATTTTGAAAAGGGCAGGGAATGTAGCTCAGTGTGAAGGCCCTGGGTTCAATCCCCAGTACCAGGAGGGGCTGTGTATACCTTATTCACCCTCTTTCTTCCCTTTTTTTTTTGGTACCAGGGATCAAATTCGGGACCTTGTGCTTGCAAGGCAGGTGGTAGAACCACTGAGCTAAATCCCTGGGCTCTTTTTTCCCTTCTATTTGGAAGATTCCAAGAGAAAAGACAGAGTCATTAGAGTCAAGATAGACTCATAGAGGAGCCGGGGATTTAGCTCAGTGGTTCCGGCGCCTGCCTCGAAAGTGGAAGGACCTGAGTTGGATCCCCGGTACCAAAAAAAAAAAAAGAGTCATAGAGAACACTGCATCCTTGACTCACGCATGGAGAAAAGCCACCCACCAACCAAAGACCCTCTTCACTGCAGTATTTGTTAGTGAAACATCTACCAGGTTGGTTGGGAGGAGTAGCTCAGTGGTAGGGTGTTGCCTGGCATGTAAAAGGTCTTGGTTCAATCTCCAGCACCACAAAAGATAATAAAAACTTCTACCATATTGAGCCACTGAATTTTTAATTTTATTTTATGTTTTGGTGCTGGAGATTGAACCCAGGGCCTCATGAATACTAAATGTCGGCTCTACCACTGAGCTGTACTTCCAGCTCCTGGCTACTGAAATTCTGAAATTTGTGTTTCAGCAGCTAGTATCACTGTAACAAATAGATCAAGTAACAACCCTGGGATATCTCCAGAGTAATGAAGCCAAGTTTCTCTGAGCAGATAAAAACCAACAAACCTCTGAGAAGTAGATGATAATCTGGTAGGTAAGAAAAAATTTAAATCAAAGCCATTAGGAAAATATTTCAAAAGACAGCTATGATATTCATATGGATCAAAGAAATTTTTTGGGTTTTTTTCTAGCTCATTGGGAAAGAAAAAAATATCTGGCTGAAGAATTCATTGTGCAGAAGATGGTTTCTTTCTTTTCTTTTTTTTAAAGTGGTGCGGGGTACTGTACCTAGGGCCTCATACCTGCTAGGCAAGTGCTGTACCACTGAGCTATATCTTGATCCCAGTGGTTCCTTTCAATTTGTCTTAACACTAAGCGTTTTATTCCTTGTGAAAGGTGCCTTTCATATTAGTAGTGAAAAGTCAAGAAATTCCACTGAAAATATGAAAAAAAATCAGTACACTTAAAATAACCAACCACCCTTTTAACTGTGCCCAACAGAAGCAAGCTTTGACATTAACCTACCAAGGGAATACTGGAAGTTTAGGCCTTTTTCTTGAGGCATAATTATGAGTCACTGATGACTAATCCTTGAAAAGATTTGGCTGCAATCTGTGTGCTAGGCAAGGGTAAAATATATTTAGCAAATGAGAGTCAATGAAGTATTTATTGGCTACTGAATTTAGGCAAGGTCTCTTAAGGAACACAAAAATGTAAAGAATGAAAATCTCTGCCTCAAGGAACCCTAGCAGGTGAGAAAAAATCAAATATATAATTTTCAAAGAAAACTCTGTATGATATATAGGTTGCAAAGCACTCTGAGGCAGTATTAAAGGTATAATCCCTATTTTATTTTTTAATTAAAATTTTTTGTACTTAAATTCAGAGATTCTTTATTCAAAATATTAGTAATTTTCAAATACTGGAAAAACTCATGCCTATTAGCTAATGCATGGATAAACTAATAGTGGTACATCCATACAATGGAATATTATTCAGCAACAAACAGGAATGAACAGCTTTATAAAATGCAGTAACACAGATGTCCTCAGGTACTTTGTGTTAAGTGAGAGAAACCAGATGCAAAAGATTCCATTAATATTCTAGAAATTCTAGAAATTTCAGATTTCACTGATAAAAAGTAGATTAGAGTTGAAAAATGTCAGGAGGCAGGGGAAGGAGATTTTCTTTGCATTAATTATTTTTGAGACAGAGTCTCACTATGTAGTCCATCCAGGCTGGCTTCAGCCTCAGTGTTTCCAGTAGCTGGGATCACATGCATGCATCACCATGCCCAGCCATGCATAATCCCTATTTTTTAATAATCCAAGGATTTGTATGATATATTGAAAAAAATGTATTTAAAGCTAGTATTTCTAGCTCATCTATAACTCAGAAAATGTAAATTGGTACATATTTTTGGAGATTAATTTGTGGATACGTGTTAAAATGTTAAATAAGTACCACTTTCACCTAACAATTCCACTTCTAGGAATTTTTTCTAGGAAGTAATATGTACAAGAATGTTAATAAACTGGGCAAGATGATACACACCTATAATTCAGTACTTGGGTAGTTGAGGCAGGAGAATCATGAGTTTGAGGCCAGCTTCAGGTCTATAGCAAGTTCAAGGCTGGCCTGGACTACATTGCTAGATCCTATCTCAAAACAAACAAGAACAGAAAAGGAATGTTAATAAAAAATACAATAAATGGTGTAATACACAGCTGATAAAAATAAATACAAAATAATATAACAATGAAAAAATATACATGTAGCAGAGAAAGTTATTTAGAATATATTATTATTATTATTTGTATATCCATTTATTGGTACATTTTAGGTGTACAATATAATGACATTCATCACTGGAGATAGGCACCTTTACATACTCTCTTGGTTCTTGGGCCGGGGATTTAGCTCAGTGGTTTCGCTGCCTGTTGCACAAGCACAAGGACCCGAGTTTGATCCCCGGTACCAAAAAAAAAATACAAAAACAAAAAAAACTCTCTTGGTTCTTATTTTTTTCCCCCCTTCTCCTGTCCTCCCTTCAACCTCTCCATCCCTCCCTATTTACAAAGACTTTGTTTCCATTTTTTCATTTTCTCATATTAATTCCATTCCCTTCTTTCCTTTCCCCTACCCCTCCCACTTCTCCCTCCCCTTTGCCCCTTTTCTTCCTATTCCACATTATCTATTATACCTTTTAGTTAGAATACATTATTTAAAAAAGTACAGGGGGTAGTGGGGAGATGTTGGCCAAAGGATACAAAGTTTCAGTTATGATAAATTAATTCTGGAGATCTATTTATTGCATGGTGACTATAGTTAATAATAATGTATTATGTACTTGAAAATTACTAATAAAATCTTAAATGCCCTCACCACAATATGACAAGTATGTGAGGTGATGGATATTTAATCATTTCATAATGTATGCATATATCAAAATATCACATTGTGCTCAGTAAATACATACAATTTTTTTTGGCCAATTATTCCTGGAGGAGAAAAGAAAAGCATATAATGGTTGGTCAGAATGATCTAATTAATTTATAAAGAACATGACATATACATATATATTCTAATATATATAAATTGTGTATTAGTATTTTTCAAATACACATACTAAACTAGTATGACTAAGTTGGGATAAAGGGAAGGAGATATAGATTGAAAGGAGGTACTGGTGATTTTTTACTTTATTCATTTTATATTTTAAAAATTTAAGCTATAAATACATATTCTTTTTAAGATAAAAGAAAGTATAAGAAAATAATGGCTCCTGGGACTAACTGTTCAGTGAGGCTATTTCTAAGCCACTATTCCCAGAAACACCTCACCATATTTCCCATGAGCCACAAGAAATTCCTTTGGTGAATTCTTGGATCCTGGGAACTGCAAGTTATTTGGTTGTAGTTTGGCTGTAACTACTGATTAATATGTGTGGCCCACTGTACTTGGATGCCTATTGTTTCATCTATTGAAACAAACTGCTTCTACTATTAAATTAACCTTAGTCGTTTGTAGATTGTCATGACCTAAAGTATTTATGTTTTTTTAAAGTACAAAGCCTGATGGATTATGTTTTTTATCTAAAGCTAAAACAGTAAATGATGGAGCAGGGTCCTTAAGATTAGCAGTTTCTCAGAACCCTCTGTAATACCGTAAATGATTCACACACATTTCTTGTCCTGTTCATCTTGCCAGAAGGATTATGTGGCAAAAAAGCATGAAAAAAAAAAAAGTGAAGAGCACATCTCTCATCTTCATGGTTAACTTTCACTATGAAGAAGCGAGGTTCTCACTCATTTGGGGGAGCCCTTTTGAGATTCCATGTTTCCACGACTGTGGACCTCAATGGAATAGGAAAGTATGCAAAACTGAAGAATCACTGAAATACAGATTTCAAGGTTTCTGTGACCTTGCTTATATGAATAACTGTATGGTTTGTATTCTAAAAGATAATTTTTCCTCCCTTAATCCTTGTAGGGGACAAGGATTGTTAAGGCAAAAGGTGAGAAGTTAGTAAATTTAATTTAGTTTTAGTTAATGAGATAGCTCCACAAGAGCAAAGCTGATCATTCTCCTGGTTTTTGCAAGAGAAACAAAACTAAGCTAAAACTGTAAAATGCTGTAACCAAGAGCTTTTGTCAAGTTCTATTATTGCCTCCCTTCCTGAACTTAAAACCTGATAGGTTTGTTTCACTGTACTCACTTTGAATTCTTTTGGGGGTGAATTCCAGGGCCTCAAGAATCAGCAAAAACCAGGAAACACCAAACATTCAAGTTTAAACTGTTTTCCTTCCCAGGAGGGACCACTGTTTCTGCCACACTTCCCAGAATTCTAAAGACACATTCTGGGAAATGTAATTTAATCTTTATGCTGGCTAATGTTAACTACGATCCTTAAAAGTATACTTCTGCCACACTTCCCAGAATCCTCCTAGAGAAGCACTCTGGGAATAGTAGTTCAGTCCCCAGGCATGACACTGTGTCCTCCAACTGCATAGTTTACCATGACTATCAGATGCATGAGCATCTAAGATCTGAATACTAGGAAAACTACTATGTCTTTGGAAAAAGTGGCATTAGATCAGTTTTTTAATAACAAAATAATAAAGTCATTAAATCCACCGTCATAAATTCATATATTATCAGGGTGGGTAAAAGAGGCTCTGCCCATTTTAGAACTAGCTCTAACATTTCATGAAACTGGACAATTTAAAAGGACAGAAGGGCTGGAGATTTAGCTCAGTGGTTTCGCTGCCTGCTGTGCAAGCACAAGGACCTGAGTTCGATCCCCGGTACCAAAAACAAACACACAACAATAATAAAAGGACAGGAAAACTTTGTATGTTTGAGCTTTTGGTTTTTTTACATATATTATTAATTTTATTGGTACATTTTAGGTATACAATATAATGACATTCATCATTGGGAATTTGTACCTTTACATACTCTATCTTGGTTCTTATTTTTTTCCCCAATCTCCTGCCCTCCCTTCAACCCCTCCGCCCCTCCCTAATTACAAAGACTTTCTTTCCATTTTTTTTTCATTTTCTCATATTAATTCCATTCCTTTCTTTCCTTTCCTGTTTGAGCTTTTGGTAGAATTCATCCCTTGATCAAGAGAAAAGCCCTCCATCTAACTAAAAGTCTGTCCCCCAGTAAAACTACTTTGGTTCTGCCCTGTTCTTTTCTTACTACTAAAGCTGCTGGCCAACTTCTTACTACTAAACTCATTCAACATATCATCATTTTTTTTAAAGAACTCAATAAAAACTATTTTTTTATTTAAAATCATGTACAAAGTGTTATTTCTTCAAGGCTATCCTGTGGGTGTGGTACCCAGCTCTGCATTAAATATTTGCACATAGCTCCAGCAGGCCCACTGTTAGGTCACTTTGGGATCCTTATTGCACCTTAGCTTTGGTGGGCAGTCACTGAATAGTGCATCTCTGTTCAGTAGTTTCAGGGCACTTCTCACACATTGTCTGTTCCTATTTCATGGTTGAAAGAGGAGACAAGTGATCCATTACTTCCTGTAGGATATCCTTGCTTTCATTAGGAGGCAGATTACTGAAGTAGTATTGTGGTACCAGGTGCATAAATAGTTCAGGAGAGATTGCAATGGTAATCCTGATGTAGTTGTTCTCAGATATGCTGAACTGGTGGAAGAGGACCCACTCGGGCATTTTCTTGGTGATATCGTATCTTTTTTTTTTGGAACCAGGGATCAAACTCAGGATGACGGAACCACTGAGCTAAATCCCTGGCCCTCATTCAACATATATTTAATGAGCCTGAGACTCTTAAATGCACAGGATACATGAACATTTTTGTCCCTATGTGACTTATATTCTACAGAAGACATACAAATAAACAAGTGAATATACAATTTACCAAGTGGTTAGAAGTCCTAGAAAGAAAAATAAAACAGGAGAATTGATTTTGCCATTTTGTATAGGAAGGTCAGCCTCACTGTTAAGATGGTATTTGAGTAGACTCTGAAGGAAAAACACAGGAAGTAAAACTGATATCAATGGAAAGAGATTTGTAGACAAAACAAAATGAGTACTATACATGCAAAAGCTTTGGAGTGGGAATATGCCTGTCAGGTTTGAGGAAATGTTAGGACAGAGCATTGTACAAGAGATGAGGTCAAAGAGTTGTCAGACATTAGACCACATAAGATCTAATAATTCTTAAATTCTTATAAAGCTGTTGTGATGCTTTTGACTTTTACTTGGAGAGGGATATCACTAAAGGGCTTAAGCAGGAGATGATCTGATACACTTTTTTTTTTTTAAAGTACTGAAGGCCTCCATAGTGAACTATATTCCCAGCCATTTAAAAATTTTTAATTTAGAGACAGGGTCTCACTAAGTCACCAAGTTACCCAGGCTGGGCTCAAACTTACAATCCTCCTTTATCAGCCTCCCAGGATGTGGGGACTAAAAGTATTCACCACCATGCCTAGCTTGATTTACATTTTAAAAGAATCATCATGTATAGAGATTGGACTGTAGGGGACAAGGATGATTAATCCTTGAATATCATTGTTGACAAGTACTTAGATTACATGGGAACGAAGAGCATACCTGGTTAGTTGGCTAGCTATTTCTTTTTCATTTTTCCATTAGATATATACTGAAGCTTTTTATCAAATTCATTATCCTTAAGGAAGGCTCAGAAAATTTGAGAGAAACAAGATATAAAGTCAAGGATATAGGGAAGCATACTTAGGAAAAAATTTGGGCTCTGATAATTTAAAAAATATATAGCTACTAATAGTTAAGTGCAATAATAATAAATAGCAGTTAGTCACCTTTCTGTCACTGTGGCACAATACCTGAGAAAATCAACTTAAAGGAGGAGAGATTTATTTTGGCTTATGGTTTCAGAAGTTTCAGTCCATGGTCTCTGGGCCTTGGTGAGGCAGAACAGCAGTGTGTGGTAATGCAAAGCTGCTTACCTCACAGTGGCTGGAAAACAAAGAGAGAGAGAAAGGGACCTGAGACAAAATATAGCCTTCAAAGGCATGTGCTCAAGGACCTACTTTCTCCAACTAGGCTGCACTTCCTAGCTTTCTACCTCCCAGTATCCCATTAAAGTATGAATCCATCAGTGGATTAGTGCTTCGATGATTTTAGAAGACTCATATCCAATCACTTTCCAAAGGGCCCACCTTTGAACACTGCTGCACTGGGGACCAAGCCTTCAACACAGGAGATTTTGGGGGACATTTCAGATTCCAACCAGAACAATAGCTAAGACTTAGCATTTATTGGGTTCCAGATACAACAATGCTGTGTCTCACACATTTATTGTTAATCTTCACATCCTGTGAGATAGATATTAATATTTGCACTATACAGATGAGAAAATAGAGGCTAAGCAAAATTAATTTGTCCATATTTACATAGCTAGTCAGAAGATGTCTAAGGGATATGTGGTCTAATAGAAGCTGTGCTTTTGATCACCATAATGTATAATAGACCTGAGTTGTATCTCTGATGGGATATGGGACAGGAAAGCTGAATATAGTAAGTATTAAAGAATGTTGGATTAATAGAATCTCTTGATCATAGATTGTGATACAATTCCCTCCGATTTAGGGTGGGAGCTATATATAATAGCTGCCTTCTTCTTCCCATAATGCCCTGCTCCCCACCTAAAGCCACCCCAAGATGGCTTCTCCCACCAAAGGACAAACTCTTTTTCCAGCATGCCCCTATTCCCACCAAAAGAGTAACCTAATACTTGGTCTCCTCCTAGCAGCTAGTGATGTCACAGTCTCCTCTAGTCCCTAGCCACTACCTCACTCAACCCCACCCCAGCTCCTACAAGCCCCACCCCAGATGTGCTCCCTGTCCCCAGCCATATTGCTTTTGTCTCTCCTTTGTTGAGAGACAGCCCGGCAGATCGCCCTTGCCCTGATGTGGCCTGGTCTGGTCTTGATTTTTGGCTCTTTTACCTGACAGATCGTTTATACATTTTGTTAAGATAGTCATATTCCTCAAATTGATCTTCAGATTCAATGCAACTCCTAATGAAATCCCAGCCTGCTTTTTCATAGAAAGAGTAAAAAAAAAATAGGACTTTATTTAAATTTTAAAAACTTTTGTACTAAAACAATACTATAAAGAACATGCAATGAAGTCAGGCACAGTGGTGCACACCTATAATACCAGGTACTTGGGAGGGTGAGACAGAAGGATCACAAATTTGAGGCCAGGGCTGGGGATTTAGCTCAGTGGCACCGAGCCTGCCTTGCAAGTGCAAGGTCCTGAGTTTGATCCCTGGTACTGCAAAAAAACAAAACAAGTTTGAGGCCAGCCTGGACAATTTAATGAGCTTCTGTTTCAAAATAAAAAAAAACAAAAAAGGGACTGGGGAGGTAACTCAGCAGCCCTTGGGTTCAGTCCCTAGTACTACAAAAAATAAAAATAAAATAGAGTGAAAAGACATTCCAGGTATGTGAAAAAATTATTATATCTGATAAGGAACGTGTGCCCAAAATATATAAAGAAAACTTACAACTCAGTAGTAATAAGATAAACAATGCTACTTTTAAAATGAGCAAAGGATCTGAATAGGTATTTCTCAAAAATAATGAAAAAATGCTCAACATCATTAGCTATCAGGGAAAGGCAAATCAAAATTACAAGATACTATTTAATTCTAGGATGACTACAATCAAAAAGGCAAATGATGACAAGATGTGGTGAAGGTATGGAATAATCAGAACCTTCATTCAGGTGCAGCCACTTTTTTTTTCCGAGTGTGTGTGTGTGTGCGTGTGTGTGTGTGCGTGCGCGTGTGCATGGGTGTGTGTACACGTGTATGTGAAGGAGCATGTAAGGATGTGAAACTACAGCTCATTTACTCAGCCTTTGACCAGTTCCAGGAATGGATATTAGGAAGGAGGGCACACATTAACAATCTTGGAGAGAAATTAGAAGTGCAGTTAGTAAGCAGGTTTGTAGTTGGACACTGTTTTACTTTATGTGGGTCAAGAAAGAGATCTTAGCAAATATGGGCAGGAAAAGGCTTCCATGAGGGCCCCTCAACTGGCAAAGAGCCCAGTCCATTTGCAAAGCCAGCAATGTCATAAACACTGGTAGGACCTTATGCTTCTCTTCAAAAGTAAAGTATGGTAGGTTTCCCTGCCACCTCTTCCCAAACATGGAGTAAAGCTTAACACACAGCAGTGAACAGATCTAAGACTTAGTTAGAAGTCGAGATGAAAAAGAACAGTTAGAGCTTACCAAGGTCGAAACTAATTTGAATACATGAGTTTGTTAGGTACATACTGTTATGGCCATTTGATTGATGAAAAAATTTCAGCATAAAAGTTAAAGCAATTCCCTCAGGGACATCCTTCTGTATTTTATTGGTGGAGAGCCATCTGAACTACACTAGTGCTCCTTTCAAACCACTGTTCTTACTACTAAATACTGAATGAATTCCAGGTCCTAAACTCTGATTCTTACTTCACCAAACAAAGTTGAGATTTCTGGCATTCTTGCTGGGTGTGTTTGAGCTCTTGACAAGTTCATTTGGTTGGAAGAACACACAGACTGGCCAAGCTCTACAAATCTTTCAGACAGCCAAGTCAGATTCCATTTGTTTATAAACAGAAGCATTCTTCTCAAATGTAATTTATTATTTTCAGTAAAATATTTCTTTTTAATTTGTAAATATTTTTTATCCTTGTTAGAATAGTTGTTGGATATTCAAACTATAGAGCTTGAAAATATTTACTTATTTAGGTGTTTTTAGAACTGGGTCTTGTTTTGTAGTTCAGGCTGGCCTTGAACTTGTGGCAGTCCACCCACTTCAGTGCTGAGAGTAAAGGTGTGTGTCACCACTCCTGGTGAAAATATTTAATGTTCACAACTGAAACTATTTATATTCAAAGGGTAATGCATTACTAAGCAAAGATACTGTACCAGAAAATGGAAGAGGAACAAATGGAATCTGCTACAGTTGTCATGCTACTCATAAATTTTCATACACCAAAATTAATAAATGAGTGTGCCTTATTCACCAGTGTATTTCTAAAGCCAGGAAAGGTTCTAAGTTTTTTTGTTTGTTTTTTGTGGTTTTGTTTTTATTTTGGTGGTATTGGTGAACTCAGGACTTTTGCACTGAACTACATCTCCAGCCCTTAAAATTTTTTTTTTTTTTTTAAATTTTGAGACCAGTTCTTATTAAATTGCTGAGTCGCCCATGCTTGGCTTGAACCTTCAATCCTCCTGAATCAGCCTCCAAAGTGCCCAACTAGGTTCTCAGTTTTTTTTGGTACCAGGGATCGAACTCGGGTCCTTGTACTTGCAAGGTAGGCGGTGTAACCATTGAGCCAAATTCCCCGGTCCCTGGTTCTCACTTTTAAAGAATCCATGTAATCACATTGCACCCATCTGGATCATCCAGGCTAATCCTCCCACCTGAAGGTGCTTACTTACATCTGGTAACTTCTTTTGCTAGCAAGGTAACATATCCATGGGTTCCAGAGATTAGAATGTGGAGCAGTCATCATACTATCACTGTGAGCATCCCCTCCCTACTGAGGCCACACAAGGTGGGTGGATCTGGGTCTTCCAGTGCAGGGTGGATCTGGCCCTTCCAGTGCAGTGTCACAGCAGCAGGATGTTAGTGACTAGAATATTTTCCAGTTTCAGCTACATTCTAGAATCCCTCATCTCTTGATCTTCACGTGCAAAGAGAAAGATTCTATTAGTGCCGTTCCCAAAGCTTATTATTCCTATGTTCAGTGACACGTCATTCACAAGAAAACCTATTTTCTTACATTTTTCTTTGTTAAAGGTAAATAATACATGCATACCCATGTTTAAAGCAGTACAATTCACAATAGCTAAATCTTGGAACTCTAAATCTACTCAGCCATAAAAAAGACAAATTTGAGTCATCTGTAGGAAAATGGATGCACCTTGAGACAATAATGTTGAGTGAAATAAATCAGTCACAGAAACTTAAATATCACATGGTTGTATGAGAAATCAAAAGTACAGATAAATTATAGAGCTAAATAAGAGATAGATAATGGGATACAGGGAGATAGATCTTTTGCAAAGCCAAGAGATGGAGGGAGGGGAAGAGGAAGTAAAAATAATTAAGATGTGCCATGTTCATGTACCAACACCCTATGATGAATGTAATCATTATGTACTGCAAACATGTACTAATTTTATAAGAAGGGTAAATAATATGTTACTCTTTACTTAAAATACTTCCGTGCCTTCTCATTATACTTGTTATAGTACCAAAAAGTGTCCTGCATAAGCTAGACTGCATACCTTTCCAATGTTTCTCTACAAGTTTCTTCCTGTGTTACTGTACTACAGCCATACTGAATTTCTTTTGGCTTCTCAAATGCTCCAAGGTTTTTTTTTTTGGTATAGGGGATTGAACTCGGGTCCTTGCACTTGTGAGGCAAGCGGCGGAACCACTGAGCTAAATCCCTGGCCCCTCTCCAAGGTTTTCTTGCTACATATCACTTATTCTACTTCCTATCTTTAAACTGTTATTATTCACACACTCTAGTCAATTCAGGCTGTTTAAACAGCACCTCTTTAGTGACACTGCCTGCTATCAATCTAAATGATGTCCCTGATTCTCCCCCTTAACAATCTGATATTTTCCTTGTTATACTCACTTATCAAAATGTGTATCCAGCCTGGCATGGTAGTGCACACATTTAAATTTACTATAGTAAAAGACATTGCCATTAATCTTCCTCAAGATGCTACCCCCTTACTGCAAACACTCTTATTCCTATTACTCTTCCCACTTTCTGAAACAGTTCTAGAAATCCTCTTTTGGTTGTGCAGCAAGAAGCACAGTGCCAGATCCAGTGATTAAGGTGGATGAGGACACACTGTGGTGTTTTTACAAGCCTGCCTTTCTGTTGGATGACACTCAACAGCAGTATTCACTACATCTGTGACACAAAAGAGGACATCCAGAACTGTTTCAGAAAGCAGCAAGAATAATGGAATAAAAGTGTTTGAAGTGAGGGGAAGTTTAAGGGGGAATACTTTGAGGAGAATTAATGGCAATTTCTTTTACTGTAATAAATTTTTAAATTAAAAAATAACTGCATATTTGATCACACCTAGTGTGTGTACATGTGTATTTGCTAATTTTATATGTTGTCAGTTTCCCTAGGAGGATTTCAAGTTCTATGATGGTATGAGTTATACACCCAGAACTTTGCATAGTATAGCTCATCCAGACAGACAAATATTTATTGGATGAATGAATTTCTATTGCTGCAAGTGCAGGTTTTAACTCTATCTAGTAAGATTATAAATTCGTTTTTTGAGACAAGGTCTTGCTATGTAGTTCAGGTTGGTCTTGAACTCACTACTTAACCCAAGCTAGCCTTGAATTTGAGGTGCTCCTCCTGCTTTAGCCTCTCGGGTGCTGGGATTTTAGGCATGTACCATCACACCTGGCTATAAACGTCTTAAAAATAGATTGTCTAATTAAAGTTTTATTTTCTAAGTCCAGTAGGCAGTATCTCAGGCAGAGTAGGGTACTGTAAATATTCCATAAATATTTATTTAATGAACTTTAGATTAACTAGACTCCACTTTCTCTTGTAATTCATATAGCATATTTCTAAAATAGTTTTTTCATCATTTTTTGTTCTCTGCCAAAAAAGCTATTCACTATTACCCATTTGTCAAATTTAACTATTAAATCTAACTGTAAAGTACATAATATTTCATAATCCTTATAACACAATTAAATACTTTACTATCTCAAATGATTTTTAATCGTTTTATATACGTGCATGCCAGGTGTTTAAAACCAGCTTTGAGGGGCTGTGGATTTAGCTCAGTGACACCATGTTTGCCTGGCAAGTGCAAGGTCCTGAGTTTGATTCCCAGTACCAAAAAAAAAATCAGCTTTGGTAACAGGGTGTATATCTTGTATTTTTGTCTTCCCTTCCTTTGATCACATAAGTGCTCAATGTTAAAAGGAAAAACTCTCATTCAAAATGTGAAATAAGAAACTGACTTTTCTCTGTAGAAGTGGTGTGTTTGACAGCTTATGTGCCTGATCATATTCATATAGTATTTTGAGCAAGGAGGATTAGCTAACTTTCAAAGGTGGGTCAAGGTAGACATCATCCTCAGAAACACAGTTACTCTGGTGAGAAGACCACTGATGATTGGCTGACTTTCAGAGATGAGTTCACTAGAGTGGAACTGTTTGTATGTTTGGCTGACTTTTAAAAAGTGTTAAGTTGTCATTGATAGGCTGCTTTTTAGAGGCTGTTTCCTAAGTTGACTTGCCACTGATCTGTTAGTTGAAATTACTTCTACTTGTACCATAGATATAGAATTATCTTTCCCTAAGAACATATATAACTTTAAACATTTATCCATGAATATTGATGAGCACATCAAATGCAAGAGAAGAGATTTAGTGGAGGTTTACTGTGGGCTAGAGTAGCTCTGCTCTGCTGTTTGACCATTCAAAGGGGATCATGTCCATCTTTTTTTCTTCTTGTCCAGGCATCTCTCATGTTCATTCTCACCAAACAGGTGATTAGGTTAGATAGTAACATGAAGTATCTTTTCGTGGCAAACAAATATCAAATTTAAGAAAATGCTAGACACCACTGCCATTGTTTAATGTTTTGTCAGCCAAAGGTTCATGTGCTGGAGTTTTGGAACCCACTGCAACAGTATTGAGAGGTGATGGAACCTTCAACAGGTGGGGCTCAGTAGGAGGTGATTAGGTCATTGAGGCCACCACCCTTGGAAGGGATACATTTCTTTTCCTTATAATGTACCCTAAGGTATTTTACTGTAGCAACACTAAAGGGACTGACACAATCACAAACATCATAAAATTCAGAAAAGGAGCATAATAATGTTACTAATTAACTGCCTGACACACTTCTGTATTCTTTTTCTTTCCTTACATTTGTTTACACCTCATACTCTGTCTCTTCATATGATAACAATTTGTTAACAATTTTCTATAGAAAAGATTAAAAATTTAGCTTCTTCCGCTAGTGTTTATTATAACTTTTAGAGTTCAGGGAGCCAGGTGTGGTAGCACATGACTGCAATCCCAGGACTCAGGAGGCTGAGGCAAGAGGATCACTGTTAAGGTTGAGCTCAGCCTGGGCTACACAGGGAATTAAGGCTACCCAGAACTACATAGAGAGACCTTGCCTCAAAAAAGCAAAACCAAAAAACCAAAAAATTTCAGGGCATATCAGGTTTCTTCAGATATATTATATTCTTCAATCTGTGGTGAGTGCTCATTAAATTCTAACAGAAAAGAACTTCTTTTTGTGGTTTAGCATTGATAAATGTTAAATCTTTAAAATTACATATCTAATAATTGGAGGCTTTTCTCACAGATTAGCCTCAGGCTCTCTAAATATCAACCTGCTTCTCCTTTACTATGTGCACATTTTTATTTGTTATTTTTGCAGTGATGGGGCCTGAAATAAAGGCATCATGCATGGTAGGAAATCACTGTACCATTAAGCCACATCCCCAGTCCACATACATATATATATATATATATATATAT
>NW_004624754.1:6765283-6804248 GCF_000247695.1 Heterocephalus glaber | reverse complement strand
TTTTTTTTTTTTTTGGTCCCAGGGATTGAACTCAGGTCCTTGCGCTTGCGCAGCAGGCAGCAAAACCACTGAGCTAAATCCCTGGCCCTACATATATTTTTTGATGCTAGAAAATAGCACACATTCAAATAACATTCAAAGAGGTCTCGCCCTGCATCTTTGTTTTACAATCCCGAGTGGGTCAGCACAATGGGTGATAGGAGTACGTATTCTTGGAAGCTTGGAAGAGCTGGCAATATCTTAGCTATACATGGAAGACTGTGGGTTACAAAAATATACCCCATTAAACTCAAACCAAATGTATCCTAACTTAACTTTAGCTAAATTGTAAAACTGCCAGTTGGCTACACCAATGTCTCTAGCATGGTAGAGGGAAAGTTACTGAAGACTGAAGATTGTAGTTAAAATATCTTCTTTTTAAGATTTTTACAAAAGCATATGAACATGTGACCTTTCAGGGACTTGGAAAGGGGCAGTGCAGATGAGGAAGCTGAAGCTTCCCTAGCTTTAGCAACTTTTTTTTTGGTACAGGGATTGAACTCAAGAACTTGTACTTGCCAGGTAGGTATGGTGCCAATGAGCTACATCCCCACCTTCATAGTGAATCTGCCTCTGGGTCTGAAGCCCTTCTGTGGTTCTTGACACTTTGCACTCCTAAAAATAGTGCTGAAGACTACAAGAAGCTTTTATGTGGATCATATCTATCAACATTTACTGTATTCAGAGTTAAAACAAACATGTAAATATTTGTTTTACATTTCTGCAAATCTCTTTAATGTCTGACCTAAAAGAAGATTCTCATATATGCTCTGCACTCACATCTGTTATAATAGCACAGATCTGTAGCCTCTGGAAAACCCCACTGTATTTCCATTACAGTGAAAGAGGCAAATAGTCTTAACATGAAGTAATTTTGACCTTGTTGACCCTCTGGCCATACTTTGAGAACTACTGATTTAGACATCACTGAGTACCCTTTCTCTACTTCTGTATCTGTATAATCAACCCCACCCCCCAGATAATTATCAACTGTTAATCATTGCTATACTTTTTGGCACATAATGAAAACTTTAGAAGGAACAATTTTTAATGAATAACAAATCTTAGGGAGGTCATTCTTTCCTTTCACTGACGAGAGAAAAATCACCTCCTTCATTGCCTCCTGGTAGTCAAGCTTTCTTCTTTTAGGAATATGACTCAGAGCAAACACAGTATTTGATGCCTTAACTTTAATTTGTGTGTGTGTGTGTGATTCTGGAAAATGAACCCAGGGCCTCTTCTTGCATTCTAGGCACGCACTGTACCACTGAGACCCTGTAGTGTTTAATATTAGAACAACAGATTCTAATATTTACCAAGTTCTTGCTGTTTGCTAGGTACATGCTAAGGGCTTTAAACCATTATCTCATTTAAGTTCCACAATTATCCTAGGAAACAGATAATATTGTCATACCTGTTTCTCAAATGAGGAAACTGAGATACAGAGAGCCCAACCTTGAACAGTCAGGATTTCAATCTAGATAACCTCACTCAGAAACTGATAAAGTATAAAGGAGGGAGATAGAGCGAGATTCCTACAAAATGTGGAAATGTTAGTAAAGTTAAAAGCCTTTAGGGCCAAGACAGCTGACCATACCAAGACTAGATGCACTGTATTATTTTCCACTGTAAGGTTCTTTTCTGCTCTATTTTCTATGCTCCCATGTTCCTCCTTGCTGGTGGCTTCGTCTCTTAGACTAAAAAGTCAACCCTGAAATTCAGGCGCTAAGTAGAACGCGAGCGGGGGAAACCCCGTGGTAACCCCGGTAACGGTGGAGGGGCTAGAGCACTACGCAGGCGCAGGCGCATTACATCCCAGCCCCGCCCGCGCTCCCGCGTTGCCCAGTCCCAGCCGCTCCTCTTGGGCTCAGACTCTACCGGCCTGCCGCGTGTGGGTGTGAGAGGAAGGCCAGACTGCGCGCGTGCGCAGTCCCCGGGGCGCGGGTGTGATCGAGCTCACGTAGCTAGGGCTCCAGTCGCCTCCTCCCTGGCGTGGTAGCCGCGGCCTAGAGGTTATAAAAGGGCTAACGGGCTCCCTCTGCTGCCCAGTCGCGCCGCCAGGGGTTGAGGGTAAGGAGTGAGTAACCGGCCCGGGAGAAGGCGACGAGAAGCCAAGAGCGAGCCGCCCTCCTGTCCCGTTTTCCAGGTGAGACGCTCCTGCGACCTTCCAGCTGAGGCCGAGGCCCGGGGCAGCCGGGGGTCCTCCTCGTGCGGCCGCGGCGGGGCAGTGTGTCTTCGCTAGGATGGCTAGGGGCCGGGGCCACGCGCTTCCTCGCGGCAGCCTCAGTCCTTCTCCCCGGAGCTCGGCGCCGCGTCCCCGGAGGCCCGGCCGCCCTTCTCCGCGCCCCGCTTCCCGCCGCTCCCGACCCACCTCCCGCCTCCGCTGTCAGGGTGCAGCAGCCTCTGTCCCCGCCCTGGGACCTGGACTTTCTTCAAAGTTCCTTCCCGGCGGGGAATCGCCCTGTTGGTCTTTCCGAGTTCCCTTGTACCTGGTCCTCCCTAAGGAGCTGAGAGGAACGCGAGGGCGGGGCGTGGGGTTTTGGCCGCAGCCGGCGCAGATGGTTAGCATGTGGCCCCAGAGAGCGGATTCGAATGTTTGGAGCCCGAAGCTGAGGCTCCCAGGCGTTTGTTCCCCTCGATGGAAAGTCGTCGGGTCGGAGAGATGGACCGACTCGGAGAGTTGGGGCTGAACCCATCTGTTGCGCGGCGAGGTGCCGCTTCTGCAGCTAGACGTAGCCTAGGGCGCGGAGTTCCCTGCTGCAGGAGCTGGGGAAGTTGCTGTCATTTCACTCAGCGGGGGAAGCTGGGCTTCTTCCTTCCCTCTTGGTCCCCGTGACTGTTTAAAGGCACATAAGCTCCCCACCTCGAATTTGCAGGGGTTAAACGCCCAGCCAGACGTTCCACGGCGAGGGAGAATTTTGAGTATGGATTATATGTTTCAAGCGGGGGGAAGGATGGATGGTACGGTAAGTATGAGATTATTTCTCCTGAATAATCCAACCTAAGAAATACAAAGTTCAGCTTTTGGACGCTAACTGCTTGTGTGTTCTGCACGGAGTGGAGAAGACTCTGGGAACTTGCACTGTTTTAAGAAAGGGAGGAAAAAGCAGCTAGGTCTTCTTTTAGGAATGGATCTCAAAGGCCAGAGGCTTGCCAGTTTCGACTTAACTGTTTCTCCGAGAGCTGTGGCTCTTGGACTTACCCTAGGAACGCACTCGGGAGGGATGGAGTAGCCACTACGGGAGTGGAGGAGGGGGAGAGACGTGGCAGCAGGGTTCTTTCATTGACTTTGCTCGGTTTTTTTTTTAAGGTTCTGGAAAGAAACACATTATCCTTGTAGGTTGAGATGTAGCTTATGAATGGGACTAGTCTTTTCCTAAAATGATGAAAAATTCAGTCTGCATAAAAGGACATTGGAAGGTAATTTTAACAGCACTTTAAGGAGGATTTTTTGGGATCAGGTTTCTGTGGAGAAAATAGATACCTAAAGCAGGAAATAGTCAAGAAGCTGAACGTGAACAACCTTGAATATATTTTTGTCTTGATTTGAAATATGAATAGTTATTCTCTGCTTTTTCTTCAACTTTGACTTTTAGCCTCAGGGCATTATTTTCAGAATCTTAAATGCAACTAAAAATGTTATCTTTCTTTCCCTGGGAAGCATAGATTTTATCACTTACCTGTAAAAGTCATGTCAATTTTGTTTTTGGAACATTGTGCCTTATTAAGTCCTGCCAGTGTTTTTGATAGCTAGTGACAAACGCTTCTTAGATTTTATAGAAGCCAGGAAAAGGACTACTTTTTCTGTTTTAGATGAGTAATGTTGTTTCCATTGACATTGAAAAGAGTTTTATTTTGAAGTACTGAAAGTCAAGATTTTGATATAAGAATAGTTACACTGGCCATTTTGTGTGTTGCTAACTTGGCTGTTAAAACAAATGAAAAATTTGAACAAATTCTAAGTATCACAGAAAAAAAGTGCAAATGACTTGATAAAGAAAGCTTTGTATCACCTGTGTAGTCCACATTATTGCAGGTGGATCTTGGTAAGGAGATGCTAACCTTTTGTATTAATACAGAATGATTTGAATACATCTTTTAAATTCAAACTCCTGCTTTTAGTCCAGGGATTGACCAAGAGTTGGGACAGTCATAAAGCTTGTGAACCTTCATTTCTGTGGGAGAAATGCCTTATTTTACTTACTGATTAATTATCAACTGGAATATAATTACTGCTCTTAGATTGACCTATTTTGAGGTCATGAAATTCTTGAAAATCTGCTGGCAAGCATGGATTTACGTCAGAAAATGTAAATATGTATATCCACATGGAATTTTAGATACCATTTTCTCCCCTCTCAACCCACCCATGAACTGTATTATAACCTCTAAAAAGTAAAATAGATAGGAAGCAAATGTTCAAGGATATCTAGGTGTCTTGAGGCAGAATTTCTTGAATATTTCTGAAAATTGAGCTGGGCATGTAAGATCAATTAGGGTTTTTTTTTTTTGATACTGGTGATCAAACTTAGGACCTTGTGCTTTCAAGGCAGGGACAGTGCTACTGAGCTAAATCCCCAGCCCTGACTAGATTTGAATATATAGATGGCCATAATAAACTTTTGCTAAAAAGATTTTAACAGAAGTTAATGTTGTTAAAATCATTGAATTGTTAAATTGTCTAGTCACTCAAAGTACGATTGTGTGCCCCCTCACTTCACACTGTAACATATCTTTGTTTTTTCCTCTGAAAATAGAATAGGCATAAGGTAAACAAAATAGAATGTGTAACCCTTGGCATTAAATTTTATTGCTCTTAGGCCGGGGATTTAGCTTACTGGTTTCGTTGCCTCCTGCGCAAGCACAAGGACCCGAGTTCGATCCCCGGTACCAAAAAAAAAAACCCAAAATTTTTATTGTTCTTGCAGTGAGATCTTGAATCTTAAATTATGGTAGAGCTTGGCGCAAGACCCCCCAGCCCTCTGACAAACTAAGACAGGAGGATTCCAAGTTTGAACTTAGCTCAGGAAATTTAGCAATTTAGCAAGACCCCATCTCAAAATTTAAACAAATAAAAAGGGTTGGGGACGTACCTCATTGTGAAGGCCCTGTGTTCACTGCCAGTACCACAAAACAAACAAAAAACATAATGGGGAGAAGTGTGTATAAATATAGGAGTATAAGACCGATAAAGTGGGTATGCATATAAGTGAAGCCAGTTAAAGCTTTGTGTTTCTACTCAATGAAATAAATTGAAGTTATCTTGTCATAGGTTTCCCTCTAGCCAAGTAAATATTGCACCTGAATAAAAACTTGTGAAATTTAAAGGATTCTCATTTAGGCTACTTGAGCAGCTTTTGAACTTGATAAATGAAAAACATTCTTTTTCCTCGCCTTCCTATAGATGATCAGTATGACAATTAGTATGTTTGATTGGATGTTGGCTAAAACTAGAGTACAGAGATTCGTGCTTATTTCATAGTTGTCATCAGAGAATGAGTACTGTCTGGGACTTCCTGCTTAGTGTTTCATAGAAATGGGTCCATGTTTTGGTGATTTCCAAATCTGTCACCTAATAGTAAGATTATATCAAGTTAATATTGTCAGCCTCTCTTTTACTGGACATTTGCCCTGTTTCTCCATTATAAGTAATGCAAAGAGAACACTAATTTAGTGGTTCATTTTATCCATGTGCATAGCTAGTTAACTTTAGTTTTCTTTCCTTATTATTATTTTTTTTTGGTACTGGGGTTTGAACTCAGGTCCTTGTGCTTGCACAGCAGGCGGCGGAACCACTGAGCTAAATCCCCGGCCGCTCTTTCCTTATTTTTTTTTATTTATTTATTTTTTTGTTTGTTTGTTTGGTACTGGGGATCGAACTCAGGTCCTTGCACTTGCAAAGCAGGCGGCAGAACCACTGAGCTAAATCCCCGGCCCCTCTTTCCTTATTTTTTAAGAAAGGAAACACTTGACAATAAGATTTTTAATCAGCATATTAGTCTGTTTTTCATTGCTGTAATAAGATACCCAAGGCTGAGTAATTAGTAAAGAAAGAAGGTTTATTTAGCTTGCAGTTCTGGAGGTTCCAAGAGCACAGCCCTGGCTTTGTTCAGCTCTAGTGAGTACCTCATGGGGAAAGGTATTACAGTTGTGGCAGTGTATGTGAAAGTGATCACGTGGTAAGACAGGAAGGTAGAGATTCAGGGGTCAGGCTCACTGTCTTATAACAACCCACATTTGTGGGAACTTTCTCTGAGACCAAGATTAATCCTTTCTGAGGGCAGTGTCCCCAGATGACCTAATCACTTCCCACTAAAGCCTACTTCTTAAAGACTGCACCACCTTGCACATTACCACATTGGGGATCAAGCTTCCAACACATGAGCTTTTGGAGTATTGATGTCAGAACCATAGCGATCAGTCCTTTTTCTGTTTCTGAGCCTAGAAGAATGTTCTAGGGATTAGATTGCACTCTAAAAAGATTTGGAAAGTCCTCTTCTAGACAACTCAATCACTTAAGAAAGTGTTGCTTTATCCCAGCATGATACTATTTTGCTTCATGTTAAATCTGTCTGTTTTAGTTTGGGTCTAGATATCCCCCCAAAGCCTCATGTGGTCAGAGGTGACTGAATCTAGAGTCTGTGATGCTGGGATTAAAGGTGTGTGATTACTAAATCAGTATACAGATTGGCTTGGCACTGCCCTAATCCTAGTAGTCTGGATAAGATAAAAGGGGCAAAAAGATGCTGTTAAGGTCCCTTGTTGCTTTTGCTACCATGTGGGCACCATGAACTGTTTCTCCTCTGTGACTCCCCTCTGCCTTGGAGCCAGCCAGTTATAGACTAAAACCTCTACAAACTGAGCTAAATAAACCCTTTCCCCTTTAACTCTGAGTCTTGGGTATTTTGTCTCAGGAGTAAGGAAAAGTAACTGAGAGACTATGCTTAATTATGTGCTTAATGGAAGTACATAATCTCAATTTACATCCTCTGGAACCATGGATTTATTTCCCATTTTAGTATATGTCATCTTATTTTATGTATATTTTCCTCAACTTGAGCACTTTGAAACTAGTATTAGAAAAGAGGGAATTATTGAAGGCTAGGAAAGGAAGAGGTTTACAAGAGTAAAGAAAAGGAATTTTGGCAAAATAGCCTTGGGAGGAACAAAGTTGAGTATACTTGGGTGTCTGAACCATAATCCATGATTTAGGAGGAGAGAGGCTGCTTAGACTGTTTTGGGGATTCCATTCTGAACTAATGAGCCATGGCCTGAATCATTCAGTTTCAGAGATAAGAGCATACATAACCACTTTTATATCAGAAATGATATTTAAATAATATTATAGGTACATGTAGGAATTTGTTCCTCATACACAGAGTGGGTTAAACAAAAGTTTAGCTAGATGTTTCCATTATAAGAATTAGAATTACTTTGGTCTTGGAACTTAAGACCCAAGAATTAAATCACCAGCAGCTACAAGTCATTTAAAAAAAAAAGCGTTGAATGTTGTATGAAGTGTCAAAAGAAGAACAATATACACTAGTACTCCCTTTTACCCATGGAGGCATACATTCTAAAACCCCAGTGGGTACCTGAAACCTGTTAGTACCAGATCCCATATGTGCTATGTTTTTTCCTATACATACATATCTATGGTAAATTTTAACTTATAAATTGGGCACAGTAAGAGATTAACAACAGTAAAAATAAAATAGAACAATCATAACAATATGCTGTAATAAAATTTATGTGAATTTAGCCTCTAAATACCTTATCAAACTTTTCAGCTTTTCACTTAAAGGGAGCAGTTTATGACTTTTTTGCATATCTGAATTTGCCAGTGCACTACACCTATGTTCAAAATATTTTCTTCTTCATTTTTCATTCTTTTGCTTTGTTTTGTTTTGGTACCAGGGTTCGAACTCAGGACCTTGTGCTTTCGAGGCAGGCGCCGGTACCACTGAGCTAAATCCCCGGGTAATGTTATTGTCTCAATAACTTTTTTTTTTTGGTACTGGGGATCGAACTCGGGCCCTTGCGTGTGTAGGGCAGGTGCTGGAACCACTGAGCTAAATCCCCGGCCCCAAAATATTTTAAATTCTTCATTGCACTGTGGAAATATTTTTCGATCACTTGACCATGGGTAACTGAAATCATGGGAAGTAAATCTGAGGATAGGGGGAACTACTCTACTCTGTTATGTATGTCTACAACAAAGACATCTTGTTAACATTTTGGAAGAAGGGCCCGGGATTTAGCTCAGTGGCACCGTCCCTACCTCACAAGGGCAAGGTCCTGAGTTTGATCTCTGGTACCAAAAAAAAATTTTGGGGAAGGAAGTAAGCATTCCAGAAGTAACAGAAATAGACACTTGTGGGCCAGGGATTTAGCTCAGTGGTTTCACCGCCTGCTGTGCAAGTGCAAGGATCCGAGTTCGATCCCCACTACAAAAAAATAAAAAAGAAAGAAAGAAAAAAAAGAAATAGACACTTGTAAAGTTTTAATCACTTAATTTAAGATGTCTGCTTTAATCCATTTTTTTTGTTCAAAATGTGTAAGATTCTTTACCTTAGTCCCTTGCGCTATTGTCCAAATAAATTCTCAAGTTTTTTAACCCTGAAAACCATTTCTTGAATATTTTAAGAATTATTTCAGTTAAGAAGGAAAATATGTATACAAAGACTGGACTAGTGTTTAATTTTAGAAAAATTATCCTGAAGATATTCTCCTTGATTTTATATTGTGATCATTTAAGCATTTATTGTGTCTGTTGCTATGTATTGAACATTGTGCTGAAAGAATAACTTGTTTTGAAATAATTTGCAGAATGGAGGACAGTTACATACATTTGTATTTAAAGTATTTAGTAAATGTTGATTAACTGGCTTTAAATAGATGCAAGATTTCTCTTACACTCTAATCTTATACTGTGTTAACTGGATTTGCATATCCAGTTTCTTAAAAAAAATGATCAGTAAGTGTTTATTTAGTATTTCTAAAACCTACTTGCTCAATTTAGGACTTCAAAGGATTACTTGCTATGTTGACCTTTGTTCTTGCCCCATTGTTCCAACAAATCCCTGCTCCCATTATTTAAAACTCAGATTTTATTCATATTTAAAGGTTACATTAAGATAGTTTCAGATTTACATGGCTTCAAAATTTACTAGTTGTTTCTTTTAACCTTGGAGATATTTTGAAATAGATCTCAGTTTGCTATGCCTAAATGATAAGCACTTTCATGAAGTTATATCTGAAAACAGTAAACAGTTATTATAACCACCAGGTATATCAATCAGTACAGCCAGGCATGGTGGCGTGTGCCTGTAATCCCAGCACTTGTTGCAGGAGGCTGAGGCAGGTGGAGACCAGCCTGGGCTATGTAGTGTGTTCAAGGCTGGCCTGAACTACATAAGCCCTAGGAGACTGTCTCAAGAAAAAAGTCAGTACACCGAAGTTAGGGAACCTGTTTGTCTCTTCCTTTTACTTCGGATTAGTTTGTATTTTCTAGAACTTTATATAAATGGAATTGTATAGTATGTTCTCTTTTTTGGAGCGGTGGTAGGAGTCTGTCTTCTTATACTCACCACAATTATTTTGACATTCATTCATGTTACCATATGTTCATTCCTTTTTACTGCCAAATAGTATTATATAAAAAGACCATATTTTTAAAACTCCACTTAACAGTTGATGGACAGTTGGACTGTTTGCTGTGTTTTACTATAATAGACAAAGCTGCTGTAAGCATTCATGTACAAGTCTTTGGAGGGCATATACTTTATTTTCTCTTGGATAAATGTCTAGCAGTGGTATAGCTAGATCCTATGTGATAAGGAAAATTTTTTTTCAAGTTGGTGCTTGTCTCATTATTTGAACAGTGTGTTTTTGAAGAGTAGGTACTGTCTTCTGTTCTCAGATAACATGTCTATGGAGAAAATCTAAAGGACTATTCAAAAAGTTCTAGTGAATAACTGAATTCAGGAAGATTGCAGGATAGAAGGTCAATATGTAACAATGAGCTGTGTTTCTGTGTCCTGGTAATGAACATTTCAAAACTGAAATGAAAAATTACCATCTCAAAAGCACTAGAAACCTGAAATATTTGAAGTATAAACTTTACAAAATATGTGCAACAACTCTGCTGAAAATTACAAAGCAATGATTGTACCATGTTCCTGGATTGGAAGACTCCATATTAAGGTGTTTGTTCTTCTCAAACTGATTTATAGATTCCATGCAATTTCATTTCAAATCCCAGAATTTCTTTTCTTTTTCTTTTTTGGTACCAGGGATTGAACTCAGGACTTTGCGCTTGTGAGGCAGGCTCGGTACCACTGAGCTAAATCCCCGGCCCCCAGGATTTCTTATACAAACTGACAAGCTAATTCAACAATCAATAGGGGAAAGCAGAGGAACTAGAAAAGCTAAAACACTGGGAAAAGAAGAACAAAGTTGGAAGACTTACTACCTGATTTCAACTTACTCTAAAGTTACAATAACCAAAACAGTATGGTATGGAACAAAATAGAGAATTGAGACACACAAAAATGTTCAGTTCTTTTTTTTGGCAAAATAAAAAGGCAGTTCAATAGAAGATAATCTGGAACAGTTGGATATTCATATTAAAAAATAACTTTCTGAGAAATCTTTCAACAATGTTAACATTTGGATATAGCATTTATAAAGGCAATGAAAGAATGTGTGTATGTATAATGTTCATTTCTTTCCCCTCTTCCCTTCCACTCCCTTTGCCCACTCTCCCTCTCAGATTTCTAAGATACAAAGGGGTCTACATCCTTCTAGTGGACTGAGCTACTTGTTCCTTCTCACTATCTTAGCCCAGGGTTGATGTTGCCTGAGCTTTATACTTCAAGTCTTCTTTTTCCATGTCCCCAAGACACCTTTAGCAATAAATCCAGCTATTCTTGAGTTCTTGCCCCACATCCCCAAATAGCTGATATTGCTTAAGTGTTTTCTGTGTGGCAGTATTATATTAGGTACTTTCATCTACATTAGTGCTTTTACAATTACTTGCTATTAGTTACATTTGACCTCATATTTTAATATCTTTTTTCCTTATGTAGGGACAGCCAAATAAAGATGGACATTATTGATTAATTGTGTAAATTTTTTATGTTCTATATCCTGGAAACAAAAATCTTGCCTTTTTCTTACATTAGGAAATGTATGTATTTTTAACTAAGGGTTGAAACAGTTGAAAGACATTAGATAGTTTAAAATATACAGTGTAAAAAATCAATGAAGAATGGCACCATTTTAATAAGATTAATTTCTTTCTCACATTTTCTCCATTAGCATACATTTACTTGTAGTATGTTTCTGCTATAAGAATACCTGATTTTCCTAGCTGAAACAGAAATTTTAGACATTTGAGTTTGGGCTGGGGTTGTAGCTTAGTGGTAGAATGCTTGCCTAGCATTTTCAAGGCCCTGAGTTCAGTCTGCAGCACCACAAAACAAGAAAACAAAACTAAATATTGAATTTATTTAACTTCAAATATGAGTCCAAATTCCAGTTTAAATCTTTTTAAAAGTAGATTAAAATCACATGTAGTATTCTTAAACTGTACTGTGTCTTTGAAATAGAGTTACCATTTATTGGATCTCTAACGAGCAAAAACATTGAGAAGTATTACATTCTGGTGATAGGGAGTAGAGAGTTAAAACACATGAGCATTATTTAAAACTATTAATTACAGGGTTGAGGGGAGAAACTGTATTCGTGAGTACTCTGGGTTGAACCCAGCCCTTAGTAGCACACGTGAGAATTTATTTAAGTATTATGTGGATAGAGAGTATTTTCTTCTCTCTCTTGTCTTTCTTCCTTTCTGTATATCTGTCTCACATTTCAATATTTTTACATAAGCTTTTACTACTTTTTTGACCTATATGATAGAACTTGATTCCTCATTTCTCAACTTTAATTATATATTTCAGGCATTTAAAGTGTAACTACCATTTCTTTCTTTTATTTCCAAAATTTTCAGAAAAGAACTTTGAATAGCCACTTGGTTAGGGAGAAGTGTCATACTGTTTGTAATATGACTGCTAAAACTGGATGGATTAAATGTAGCAAAAAAGGCTAGAAAGGGGCACTATAACGGCATGGTGGCGCATGCCTGTGATCCCAGCACTTGGGAGGCTGAGGGAGGAGAATTGCCCTGAGTTTGAGGCCAGACTTTACATAGTGAGACCCTGTCTCAAAAAACAACAACAAGGGCATGGGCTATATTCTGTAGAACAAAGAGAATAGGAGAGGTGGAGGCGCCATAAACAAAATCTAACCTTGCGTGTTTTTTAAATCTTAAGATTATCTTGGGACTGTGGAAGAATTTCCAAAAGGTATCCTGTGTAGCGCTCTCAGTTTAAGGGCAGTGTCTTATAGAGCTGATTTCCTATATAAATCTTGAAATATTATTAATTTTAATTATGTCAAAAACTGGATTCACTGCACAAGTACAGAAAGCTGTGGGGAAAAGCTAGTATGATTTCTAGGTTTTGATAGAAAAGTTAGTCATAGCATTAAAGCTCTTGTCCATCAGATTGTAAGTACTAGATATGTAGTTCACTCTCTGGGAGCAGAAGTATGACTGGAATTCATGGAATTAAGTTAAATGACAATTTGCTGAGGGATTATAGAGAAGAACAGAAATAAAACTAGTTCTGTTAGCAATCAGTCTTCAGTGTTATGGAAAATCCATCCTGCTTAGATGGCAAAGGCATGCCAAATCTTGACATGTAGCACATTGTAATGGCCTGAATTAGCCTGAATTCATGCTGGTCTTTTGTGTTGATCCTGAAGACTCAAAAAGACTAAAGTGTGAACACAAATGCCAGGAGTATCAGCAATTGAGTATGATATATCTATGAGGAGAAAAACTCAAAGCAGGAGTCCTCTAAAAGAAGGTTTAGAACAAGCGTGGAAGGTGTGGAGAGACTGTTAAAAGGAGCTTTGTGGAAAATTTTTAGTGTCCAAGTTTAGATTTGAATATCAAACATTCTTTAGTCTGCTTATTACTTTTTGGATTTGTCTGGGGAAAACAAACTTTTCAGTGTTGCAACTTTTTCTTGGATGAAAAATGTGAAACTGAAAGGATAATAGGATTATTTGCCAGATGCCCTGTTCTAGTAATTCATTGAAAAACTTGTACCTAAAATTCAATGAATCCTGATAACTCAACATCATAAATATTTACAATGTAGTAGAACTGTTTTAAACTCTGTTCCCAGGTTTGATTGATCTGTGGAGTGTGTGGGGCGGACTTTCCTGGAAGAAGTGCTGTAGAAAACTTTTTTGTTTGGATAAGTAGTAAACTTTGCAATTTATTTTTTATCCAAGCTTACCTGAGGATATGTGTTTCAATAAGATTTCTTCCATGCTGTTTTTCCTTATACTTAAAAAAGTAATATGCATATAAAACATTATATGTAATGTGTGTTACAAAAATTATATAATAAACACTCATGAGCCTACTATTCAACCAAGAATCAAATTATTATTAATAACTTTCTGATATAGTTACAGCACTGTTTTATTCCAGTGTAAGTTTATCTTTGGATCTTTGACTCTTCCTGCATTTTCTTTTTTCTTTTCTACTCTCCTTTCTCTTTGTCTTTTTTTTCTTTTTAAATGAGGGCAAGATGTCTCAAAGATTTTGTCTGAAAGGGCCACTTTGACCCATTTAAATTGTTTCAAGCTTGTTTGAAGTTTTAGAACAACAGTTATTTATATCTTTCTTTTTTATAAAGCTGTAATTTCTTGGGATGTTTGACTTAGATGCTCTAGAATGATTTGCTTAATAAGCTGCTGAGTGAGGGTAGAAAGAAATAGAAATGAGACACCATAAGTAGGAAATAATTATGTTTTTTTTTTCTTTTGTACTGGGGATTGAACTTGGGACCCTGAGCTTGCAAGGCAGGTGCCAGAACCACTGAGCTAAATCCCTAGCCCTGAAATAATTATGTTTTTAAAACCTGTGAATGATAGAGACATGCTTGCCTATTAAATGCCACTTAAAGCTTCTGAATGAATGTGGATAAATGAGGCATATTATTAAAACCAGAGAATCATTCCATAGAATAATTACTAAAAATTCAATTATAATTTTAAATAGATAAATTGAATCTTATTATTTTGGAGGATTCTGCCTAATTTAAGGGCAGAGGCAGAGTATCTTTTGCTTGATTTCAAGGGGGTATTTATATCCGGTGTTTCTAATGCTGTATTGTTCTATACTTTCTATTGCAAATAACAGAATTCACACATATACACACACACACGCCTTATACTTGAACCTAGGTCCTTGAATGCGCTAGGCAAGCAATCTACCACTGAGCTACATCCTCACAGTCTCAGAAATTTCATTTGAACTAGTTTAGGAATAAGGGGATTTGCAGGCTTCCTTATGTGGTCTGGGAGATTCTTTGGGTAGCTCACATTCAGTTTAATAGAAGTAGAGAATTAGAGACCTGTGGATTGTAACTACTTGCGTCTGTATTACAATAGTTTGTTTGGTTTATACACTGGGTTTTTGTGTATCCTTAATGAGTAGAAAAGATGGTCATAAGGCAGATCCAACTTTAGTTTCTGAGTTTACAAATTCCAAAAAGAGCTTTTTCTAGATTTCCCAAGCCTATCCCATCTCAACCATTATGTTCATGAGGATATGTTCACTTGCATATGTCTATTTCTAGAAGGAAGAAAAATGAGAAAATGTGCTACTCTGGTGATATAGTCACTAGTAGATTATTAGGTTGTTTTTAAGGCTTGGACGAAAAGAGTAAAATCTGGAGGCTTAGAGTTCATGAGTGTGCTCAAAAACTCATAGTATTTTTAGCTACTTTCTTTTGTTATGGAGTAGTTAATCACTTCTTAAAAGGCTTAGGGTCCCTTAATATGGGAGTTTATATTTGTGGTTTATTATTTTATATAAATATTTTGTTGCTATACAAATACAAGGCATCTGCTATACAAATACAAGGCATTAATTTTCAGAAGTCACCTAACATTCTGCTATCTAGAGACAGCTACATTTCGATGAATTTCTAATGCATATTTTCTTACATAGATATAACCATATTATGATGCTAATTTCTCCTTTGATCAGTATAAATTTATTTATAACTTTTTTTCAGGTAGTGAAAACTTAATCTCATTCAATAAAGATTCCATCACAGTTGTATGATATTAGTTTTTCATTTAACTTGCCAAGCTTAAAGATAACTTTTAACTTTCTTGACATATGACACCATCATTAAATAATTTTAATTGTTAATTTGTTTAATTGTTCATCTGACAGGCATAGATACTATCTTAATTTTTGTGTCCTTTATTACTAATAAGATCATTTTTTGTTTTATTTAACTACTTACAGTTCTTTTTGTGGGGTTCCTTATTCTTTATCCACTTATCTATTAGCATATTGTTATTTTTTCTTATTGACTTCTCTGAGGTCCTAAAAAGAACTCTTTTCTGTAAATGGTTTTCTAGCTTGTAGTTTATAGTTTTTTCATATATAAACTTAAATTCTTTTGTGTATTTAAATTCCATTTGGCTTTTGGTAAGTTTTTTGTTTTTTTGTGGTTTTTTTGCAGTACTGGGGATCAAACTCAGGACCTTGTGCTTGCAAGGCAGGCATGGTGCCACTGAACTAAATCCCTGGCCCTGTTTTCTTATTTTTAAATTTAGAAATTCTCTGCTTTTGAAGATCCTATAACTTATTTTATTGTTTTACTTTGTTTTGTTGATTAGAACTGTTTAATCTCTATAATTTATTTTGAAGCATAAAAGAAGGTTAAAGGCATACTTATTCTTCATAAAACCAATGCTTTGAAGTTTTATGTAAGCCCTCTAAGTTTTCAAGTTACTATATATGAAGAAAAACACTATTTTAAGTTTCTTTTTAGTTATTTCTATAAGCTAATATTTCTTGATTTGTTGTGAGATTTAAGGAGAATGAAAGGAGACAAAAATTTTTAGTGACAATAGAAATGAAAAAAATAACCTCTTATCTGGCAAATCTAATTTTTGTACTATAATCCTGTTGGTATAGTGAAAACATTTGTATTTTTTGGAAACAGCATTTATTCATGAAGAAAATTATAACAGAGCTCTGTTTAAACAGTGAGAAAATTCTAGACTCTTTAGAGAGCCCAGGGTTTTGAAAAAGTCTTGTGCTTTGGCAGAAGCCCAGGGGAGGAAGTGCCTGCATCTGCTGCATTCTAGAAGCCTTCCCAAAGTCACTGTAAGGCAGCCAAGAAAGCAGTGCATTTCACTACTGTGTGGTTCTGGAAGTATCTGGAAGTTTGCAGCAGACTTGAGGGAGTAGATTTAGGGGTTCTTCCAGAATCATTTTTTCTGGTGATCTATTTTGATTGAGATTCAAGGTTAACTGTTGGTTAATTGATACATTCATTTGCTGTGAAACATCCTCACTAGAAAAGACTGCTACCAGAGATAAGGAATAAAAAGAAGAGCTTTGCTACTGGGATTAAAACAAGAAAGGAGGGGGAAAAAAGCCACAATTATGTAATTAGCTAAGATTTTTTTTTTATAGACATGGTAGGTAAAAGGGGAAAAAAACCTAAAGCCTGGGCCCTTGGAGAGAAATTACTAGTTTAAATGGACAGGGCTGTTTATTTGAGATACAATTCATATACTATACAATTCATTCATTTAATATTTATGATTCAGTACTTAAACAGAGTTGTTTAACCATCAGTTACCACAGTCAGTTTTAGGACACTTTCCTCATCCCTATATCCACAACTTTTAAATGACTTTATTTTACAATATAAAATCATATAGGTTAAATATGGAACAAGTTAGGAATTTTAAGGATTAATCAGAGAACTGTGAAATCTTTTTTCCTTTAAAAAGATTGCAATGTCTTTAAAATATATTTGTAATATTCAAGCTGTCATTCTAATAAACTTGTTTTTATGAAAAAGTCATTGTTTAGATCCAGATCACAGAAGAAAACAACTTTTCAGGCTATATGAAAAGCTACTATTATTACTTACTCTAATAGTCATAATAACTAAGGAAAAAACAAGCAGGTTGAATTTTAAAGAATAAGTTACCAGGTTATAACAAACATGTATATTTTTCTTTAATGTGAAATATTGAGGTAATATTCTGAAAAATAAGAAATTAGCTATTATTAAATCAGTGTATAGTAATTAATATTATTTTGTAGGTAGCCTAATCTTGGAGTCTGACCTTTACTTTGTTCATGGACAGAATAGGTAACTTTTTGTTTGTTTGTTTGTTTTTTGGGGGTTTTTTTTGGTAATGGCTCTATTTCTCTTACAGGTGTGTGAACCTGTAAAATGAAATCTTCCAAGATGATCTGGCATGTTTTACTTGTAGGGATTCTGCTACCCCAAACTTTGGCCCATCCAGGCTTTTTTACTTCAATTGGTAAGTCTTAACTACTTTTTTTGTGTAGTTTTGCATTCAAAAATTTCAATTTTTTTGTTTTTAAATAAATAAAAATAAATTCAGTGCATTCCCAAAGACTAAAGCATTTGGCTTACCCCCTGCCCTTCTAAAAGATCCTCTCTCTCATTTTTAACTCAGTTGTTTTGCTTTAAATTATTTCTTTATTGTAAAAATCATACATCTTCTAGTTAGAAACTTAAAATTTAGAAAAGCTTGTCAAAGAATATTACTATTGTCTATTTAGCAAATAGTGCCTATATTTGTACTTCAGTCGTTTTCAATGCACAGATACTCAAATAAACTACATATTATTTTCTGACCTGATTTTTACATGTAAGAATCTACTGTGAGCATTTCTTTTTGCTACACTGTAATTTTTTAAAGTCCTTAAGAGTATTATAAAAAGAATATATCAGGGCTGTGGGTTTGACTCAATAGTACAACACGAAGCCCTGGGTATAACTTCCAGCACTGGGGGAAAATTGGTTAAAGACCAAAAGTACAGTACGTAGAATATAAGACCTCCTCATGTCCCTTGATCCTAGAATACTCTTCATAGTTTGATATGTATTGTTTTATATTTTATTTTGTATTTCATTGTCTTAAATGAGATGTTTTCCTTCATTCTCTTGACCATTTTGACCCTTGGGGAATTATAGAGCTAAATCATAAGTATTAATATATTTATGACACTTGATTTCAGGATATAAAATGATGACTCCTCTAATCCCTTATAAATAATTAAGCATAAATCATTTGTAATTTTTTAGTGTGATTTTATTGAATAAAATGTAATTAGTCCTGCAAACAAAACAAAAGGTGTAGAGGGAGGTGGTGAAGAAAAAACATTGATCCTTGGAAAGTAGTGTTGTGTTGTAATTCTGTTTGTATATGAAAAGATAATTTGCCAGCACAGCCCAAGGTTGTAAAATTAAGTAGCTTGAAAATTAGACCTGGAGCACATAATTAGAACAGGTTTTGGCTTTGTTTTGATTTAGCTAATGAAAAAGAAAAAAGATAATTTGCTCCAGCATATCTACTTCCTGCCAGTTAATCCTCTCAGAGGATGAAGTGTTCTCAGTCATTCTTAGCTGATTCTAGTATATGTGTGTTGAGGAATATTTGATAACCTTCTTTCTTTTTTCCCCTCATAGGTCAGATGACTGATTTGATCCATACGGAGAAAGATCTGGTAACTTCTCTGAAAGATTATATTAAGGCAGAAGAGGCCAAGTTAGAACAGATAAAAAAGTACGTGATGTGTTACTTAGTAAGACTGACTCCATCTGGTTGTTTTCTTTTTGAGCTAAGACCTTAGAATTCCTGTGTTTTGTTTAATGAATAGCTAAATAGTAAGGCTTTTTTTTTTTTTGAAACAGGGTCTCATTATGTAGTTCAGGCTGGTAATGAACTCACTACGTAGCTCAGGCTGGCCTTGAACTCATGATGATCCTCCTCCCTTCCTGCCCCAGCCTCCTGAGTGCTGGGATTACAGGTGTGTGCCACCACACATGGCAAGGCTTTTGTTTTAAAATGTAGTTTCTAGATATTAAATGTAAAAATTGCATTAGGCCAGCTCAGTGGTGCATGTGTATAGTCCCAGATACTCAGGAGGGTGAGGCAGGAGGATCAGTTGAGCCCAGGAGTTCTAAGCCAGCTTGGGCAGCATAGTGAAAAGTCACTTTAAGCAAATGTGTAAGTGAACTTAGGTTGGGCCAGTTTGAACTTTGTAATAGTTATTTGGCCTTAAAGATCTGTAGGGAAATGATTTTTTTTACTCTTACTAGAGGGATCAAATCCTAACTTTTACTAAGACAGGGAGATTCCATTTACTGTAGTCATTTGGGAGAAACAAAACTAAACAAAAAAAAATCTTATTATTGTGTTTTGATTCTGCCAAGTTATATTTTATCAAGATCTTACTCTTTAAAGGGCCTTTATAATTTTACTTTAGAATAAAGTCATATGTGTAGAGGCCGGGGATTTAGCTCAGTGGTTCCGCCACCTGCCTGCCGCTTGCCTCGAAAGCACAAGGTCGCGAGTTTGATCCCCGGTACGAAAAAAAATCATATGTGTAGTTTTAACTCAGAAGCCTCTAATCTAGTCTTTTTTTCCCAAGTACCTTACTAAATTGTGATTTTCCTTAATGAGTGTATGTACATTTTTATGTCATACATTTATAGATGGGCAGAGAAGTTAGATCGGCTCACTAGCACAGCAACAAAAGATCCAGAAGGATTTGTTGGGCATCCTGTAAATGCATTCAAGTTAATGAAACGTCTGAATACTGAGTGGAGTGAGTTGGAGAATCTGGTCCTTAAGGATATGTCAGATGGTAAGTCTGAAGAAACTAATTGAGCCCCCCTCCCCATAAAAGGTATGGTAATAATCCTACTACCTATAGAAATGTCAGAGTTAGTCATAAATTCAGTTCCCAGAATGTCACGTACTCAGTGTTGTAATTATCGCCTGGGTGCATTTGGTTTGACTAGAGTTCATTTAGTCAAGATCCTGAATTCTTTGATTATAAAAAATAGTAATTTCTGCTACTGGTGACTAACACTGGTGATTTTGTTTTGAAATCTATAGAAGTGAATAGATTATTTAGCATATAGCTTCATTTCTGAGGATAATCATTTTTATTTTAGGATTACCTTCAGACTTTAAAAATTTATGTTACCTGGGTATGGTGGCCCACACCTGTAATCTGAACACTCTGGAGACTGAGACAAGGAAGATGGAGAATTTAGGGCCAGGCTGGCCTCCATAGCGAGTTCAAGGATGGCCTGGACTACCTAGTGAGACCTTGTCTCAAAAAACCAAAAAGAAAAGGGAAAAAAAATTGTGTGTAAATCTTTATTTTCAGTCAGTTTTTAAAATACTGGGTCAATTGCCAGGCTGGTGGCACATGCCTGTAATCCCAGCACTCTGGGAAGCTGAGTCAGGAGGATCATAAATTCAAAGCCAGCCTGGGCAATTTAGCAAGACATTATCAAATTAAACATTTAAGAAAGGGCTGGGAATGTAGCTCAGTGGTGGGCTTTCCCTAAGTTTGATTCCCAGTACCACAAACAACAAAATGGGTATGTCTTTATTTCTAGTCAGTTTTTAAAATACCAAGAGTGATGTTATAAAGAGAAGTAAGTGTTCCCTGTATTCTACCTAATAATTTGGTTTTAGGATTATTTTATTCAATGTAGGCACTAGATTAAAAAACGGAAGCTATAAATACCAATAATTAAGTCTTTCTAAGTGAAACAATAAAATTGTTGGAGTGTTGAGGTGTTTTAGATAGTATTAATAGAAAACTGAGTCTGGAGTTGAAGGAGGTAAAGGGATTATTAATCTTACTACATATTAGAGGCTGAAATATATATTGCATCAATGAAGATGGAAGAAAAAAACGGGCTGTGTAAATAAAATACTCCGAGAGTACTTCTCATTGTTTGCAGGCAGTGTACTATAGTAGACTCCCTTACCCATAGTTTTTCATTTTGCAGTTCCATTTACTCAGTTCAAAAATATTAAATAGAAAATTCCAGAAATAAACAAGAAGTGTTAAATTGAGTGCCTTTCTGCATAGTGTGATAAAATCTGGGGCTATCCCACCAGGGATGTGAGTTGTCCCTTTGTCCAGCATACCTGTGCTGTATACACAACTTGCCTTCAGTTACTTAGTAGCCTGTCATTTATCAGATCATTTTCACAGTACTTCGTGATCAAGTAACCCTTATTTTACTTAATAATGGCTCCAAAATACAAAAGTAGTGATGATAGCAATTTGGATGTGCCAAAGACAAGCCATAAAGTGTTTACTTTAAGTGAAAATTCTCAGGAAAGAAGAAGAAGAAAAAAAAAACCTGTGTGCTAAAGTTGAAAAAATTATATGCAGAGGTTGCTAAGATCTGTGGGAAGAATGAATCTTCTGTCTGTGAAATTGTGAAGGAAAAAGAAATTCATGCTAGTTTTGCTGTCATACTTCAAACTACAAATATTATGGTCATAATGCATGTTAAGTGCTTAGTTAAGATAGAAAGGCATTAAATTTGTATATGTATGTATAAGAAAAACATAGTATATATAGGATTCCATAGTAATCATGATTTCAGCAACCTCTTGGGATGTAAGTGGGGACTCCTGTGTTACGCATAAAATAGGGAACCTTGAAAAGTAATGGCAGGTACTTGTGAATACTTATTCACTATGAGAAGGAAATGCCTGTGATTATTTTCTGTACTGTATAATACTGTACATTACCCTGAGAATATTTTTAAGGAAATATATAACCCCGTCCCACTAGCTTTCCTACCTTTTCTACCCTCCTTCTTTCTGCCTGTCCCTACCTCCCTTCCTCTCTCCCTTTCTTTTCATCCCTCTCTCTCCCTTCACCCCTCTACACACACACACACACACACACACACACACACACACACCATTCATTCATTCATTCTAGAGTAATGACCTGTGCACTTCTTCTATAATGTGAACCTTGGCATTTTTATGTTTTAATCGGTGGTAGTTATCCCATGCTATATATATTTTTTCTGTTTTTATTAGAGAGGACTTAAGTAACTTAGATTTAAAAAAAAAACTTAAAATTATGTTTTATATGAACTTTAGTCCTTTTCTAGCTGGTTGTTTCTTTTGTACATTTCCATTAAAATAAAAATACTTGGGCTGGGGATCTAGCGGAAGGACCCAAGTTCGATCCCCGGTTACCAAAAAAAAAAAAAAAAATGCTTGATTTATTGCTGGTCAAAGTACAAATAGTTGACCAAAAGTTAATGAGAGAGGAGGGAAGTCTCATACCTAATTTTTTATTTTTTTAAAGACTTTCTCATTCATGAATGTATTTATTTATTTTTGGTACCGGGGATCGAACTTGGGTCCTTGCACTTGAGCTAAATCCCCGGCCCTCCTAATTTTTATTACAGTGATAACATTTACATCACTAAAAGTTTAATCACTTTTTTGTTTTGTTTTCTTAAGGAGTTATTTAGCATCCATTCTCCTAGACATTACATAGTTACCAGTAATTTGATAGTTTGACTTTTGCTGTATTTTATATAAATCTTCCTTAAATTAACATTAGATTTTATGTACAGCTAATCTTGACTAATTAGCACAGTATTTGCCAATTAAATATGTAAATGTATTTTAGAAAACTAGCTGTTGATCTTAAATATATAATTAACATTTTTTCTTTGAAGAATTTCATCAAAATGTATATATTTCCATATTTATATAATGTGTGGTCAAGAAGAAGAAAAGAGAACTTTAAGAGCACAAGTTTTATTTATCATCTGTTATTTGAAAGTATAATTGGTTGTCAGTGAAAGTGTAAGTGTTTAAAATCCTACAAATAACCGGGTGTGGTGGCAAACACCTATAATCCCAGGACTTGGGAGGCAGAAGCAGGAGGATCGCCACGAGTTCCAGGCCAGCCTGGGCTACGTAGTAAGTTTAAGACCAGCCTGAACTAGCAAGAACTTGTCAAAAAAAATTAAAAAGCAAACAAACAAGAACAACAAAAAAAATCCCATAAATGAGTTCATCTCATAGTGGAGGCACTGTTTGTTTTCTTGCTGAATTGTGTAAAACTCAGTTATTATGTTAGTTGATCTTTACTCACTAATATAATTTATGCAGTGAACTCAGATTACTTAAAATTAGAAATTGGGAAAATTGAACAAGTTAGGTATATGTTATACTCAGTGTATTTTATTTTTTTCTTAACTCATGGAACTTTGGTGTTATAGCTGAAAATGATAAGATTTTGAGAAATCCTTATAAAGATTCTGCATTAGATAGAAGTGTGAGGTTCTACAGTCCCTTTTTATCCCATTTTGTCTATTTCAAGGCTTTATCTCTAACCTGACCATTCAGAGACAGTACTTCCCTAATGATGAAGATCAGGTTGGGGCAGCCAAAGCTTTGTTGCGTCTCCAGGATACCTACAACCTGGACACAGATACAATCTCAAAGGGTAATCTTCCAGGTAAGATAATTTTTCCAATCTATGAAATGCCTATTCAGTCCACTAGAACAATGTAAAAAAGACAAGTTTTTTTTTTTTTTTTTTGGTACCAGGGATCGAACTTGGGTCCTTGTCCTTGCGAGGCAGGCAGCGGAACCACTGAGCTAAATCCCTGGCCCAAAAAGACAAGATTTTAAAGCTATAGTTTTTTCATAGCTTTTGGATACTTAATAGTGATGGATATGCTTCTGGCTTGTTGCTGTGAAAGCTTATATTTATGGGGACTAATTTAAGTAAGCTATTTTTAGTGCATGAGAAAAGGGAACAACCATTTTTCCAGATTTTTAAAAGAACGTGATACTGCTTATGTATGCAAAGCTATAATGAAATTGATAAAATTTGTGTTTTCATTAATTAAAAGCCCACTGGGATATGCACAGATGTTTAAAGTGTTCTATAGGATGGAACATTCTGCTTTTTATTTTTGGCAAAACTGCTTCTCTTTTATAAAGTTACATTTGATTTTATGATAATTTACATCTTACACATTTCTGTGAGTCTATGGTTTATTACCATTAATATCCCCTGTCACTGTTAACTGGAGAAATAAAATATGTTACCTCTGTTTTCATACTGAAATTGGTTTTTCTCAGTAAGAAAAAAAGAGTGGTGTGAGTTATTAGGATGTTTTCCTTGCTCATCTTCCTTCATTTCATTCTTTCTTTTTGGTATGGGGGATCGAACTCAGGTCCTTGCGCTTGCGAGGCAGGTGGTGGAACCACTGAGCTAAATCCCCGGCCCCCTTCATTTCAGTATAAAGATATCAAGTGTAAAACTAAACATAGTATAATATTAAGTAAAATTTCTGTTAAATTGGAGTAATTCCATTAGTTTGGATTTCCAAAAATGTACAAATTTGCAAATATTATTTTGTCTCTACTAATATTCATTATAACATTTTTGATAAAGTTATAACTTCTTTTGGGGGGCGGGGGCTGGGGCGTGAACCCAGGGAGCACTATACCACTGAGCTACTCTCATCTGATAATCTTTTTTTTCTTCCCCAATACTAAAGATTGAACTCAGGGCCTTCACACTGAACTACATCCCCAGCCCTTTTTATTTTTTCCTTTGAGACAGGGACTCATTAAGTTTCCCATGTTGGACTCAAACTTGAGATCTTCATGCTTCAGCCTCATGAGTAGCTGGGGTTACAGGTGTACATCACTAGGTCCAGATCTTAGAGCCATATTTTGAAGATTAGCTTCTGAGGGGCTGGGGATGTAGCTCAGTGGTAGAATGCTTGCCTAGACTACACAAAGCCCTGAGTTCGATCCCCAGCATTGTGGGAAAAAAAATGGCTTCTGGTTTTAAAACAACACATTTAATAGCTACTAACTACTTGATATGTGCCAGCTGTTCAGTACTAAGCATATATAATGAATAAGACAGACACTATCTTTGCCTATTTACACTTTTAACATACACTATGATGAATGCCTGAAGGGAGGACATTTAAGGATACCATGAGAGCACATAGAAGGAAATCTAATTCTGGACTTGATAAGAAATATAAAGGGAGACTTCCTAGAAGACATAATTTACAAAATTAAGACTTACTGAACAAGGGATTATCCAGAAAAATGGGGAAGAGGGAGAGAAGAGTGGGCATGACAAAGTATTCCAGGTAGGGCCAGGGATTTAGCTCAGTGGTTCCGCCACCTACTTTGCAAGTACAAGGTCCCGAGTTCGATCCCTGGTACCAAAACAAAAACAAAAACAAAGTGTTCCAGGCAAAGGGAACATCTTAAAGACTGGAAAGGAGAAAGCATGTCATATTCAGATAACTAACAGTTTGTATGATTAAACTGCAGTTAAAACGGTGAGTGTCTGAGGTGGAGATGGGGTTTGATTTTGTGAGAGATGAGGCTAGGGAGGTAAGCAGAAGCTATCTCTTGGAGGGGATGTAAGACATGTGAAGTTTGAACTGTCCTGAGCACAATGAAGAGCTATCAAAAAGTTTTAAACAGAGAAATTTATGATTTTCCTTTTATAAATACCATTCTAGCTACAGAATGGAGATTAGGTTGGGCCCAAGGGAAAAAGAACCAATTTTTGGTACTGCGAAAATTTAAGTAGGAGATTATAGTAGTAGTTAGTGCAGTTGGAGAGAAGTGCATAGATTTTCAGTGGGGAAGCAGATGGTAGAATTTGATGATGGACTTGATATGGGTTCTTGGGCTTGAACAGTGGGTGGGTTCCATCTAACAAAATAGAGAATACAAGAAGCAGGGGGTTTTTTTTTTTAGGGGGATGATAATTAATTTCATTTAGTTTTCAATATTTTAAAAAAACTTTTATCTTCCCATTCCAAAATTGAATATTATTTTACCCCAGTTTTGCTGTGTTTAGCCTTAGGAAAATCACTGGATCCTCGGAGAACCAAATCTTTAGAGATCAGTTGGTAAGACTCATATAGAATGGCTGAAAATAAAATATCCTGAGAATATGTAGAGTTATTTTTCATTATAGCATATTAATATTTTCTCACTTTTTTTTTTTTTTTGGTACTGGGAATCCAACTGAGGGCCTCACACTTGCCAGGAAGGTGCTGTGCCACTGAGCTATATCCCCAGCTCTCACTTACTTTTTATCTCCTCCTTGACTTTTCTTCCTCTCCTGTATTTTTATATACAATAATTTTTTATTTCAGTACATTATGTTCATTATTTATTTTGATGCTTGTAATGTCCCATTTTAGCCAGAGGGAGCCTCTTCAGATTAATATATCACTTTTGGCTTTCTGAAATCATCATATTATTCTTTGATAGCAAGGAAATTTCCTTCCTTCTGTACAGGAGTCAGGAATTTATCTAATAATGAACCTTGAGTTTTATTGTTGTTGTTGTACTGGACATTGAACCCAAGCCCTTCTTTATTTTTTGAGACAGGGTCTGGCTAAGTTGCCTAGGCTAGGCTCTCAAACTTGTGATTCTCCTGCCTCAGCCTCGCAGAGTGTTGGGGTTATAGGTGTGCGCCATACCACCTGGGTCAGCCTTAATTTGTTTTAACAGGGAATGGCATTTAAAAAGCAGAGTCTAGCTACCGGTAAGTTGTAGGGTGTTTATTACTGTTGAGTTTGTAATTTATTCCAGGTCTTTCAAATGAACAGAGATAGGAAATGTGCGAGTTCATATTAGTTCCAGTTGAAATTGAAGGTTACAGGGTTTATACTGACATCTCTTTTGTGTTGAAAATCCTGGTTCCTAATGACATTAATTTTTTTGTATTATCTACAATATGCCTAAAATAACTTAAAATAGTAGCACCTTCATTATTAATAACGTTGACCAGGCCGAGGATTTAGCTCAGTGGTTCCACCACCTGCCTCGCAAGTGCAAGGTCCTGAGTTCGATCCCTGGTACCAAAAAAAAAAAAAATAACGTTGACCAGTGAATTCAGTACTTTTTAATCCTTAGTATATATCACACCAGATATGATCAGTCAAAATACTGTCTTGAATATTCCTGAAATAATTCATTTCTCTGAATGATTATCCCTTCAACATGCTCTACAGTTGGGTTCAATTATTTCAGTGTTGTTTCTTCATTTTTAAATACTGTTGCCTGTTTTTTTTAGTTTTTTGTCTTTATATAGAATTTTCATATTCTTTCACTATCCAGTCTATACTGAGTGCATTTACACTCACTTCCATTCTTGTACTCTTCAATCTATTCCCTTTTTCCTATATGCAACCATTTTACTAGTTTTTCTATTTCCATAGTTTCTTTTCGAAAAAGAAGTAAATTTATATATATGTACTTGTATTTCCTCTTGACATTTACACAAAAGGTACCACGGTGTGAATATTGTTCTTAACTTTGGTGTTTTTCTTTCATATTCCCTAGATATCATTTCATATGATACGTAGGAATGTTCATTTATTTTTACAGCTGCATGTTAGTGTATATTGTGGAGGTTCCATAGTTTATTTAACCATGTCCCTTTATAATGAGCATTTGGTTTATTTGAAGTCTTTTTCTACTAAAAAAGTAATGTTGCTAATAACCTTGTGCGTATTTATTTTGTATTTTTGCTAACTGACCTTTACAGATATTTTTCTAGAAGTGGTCTCACTGGTTCAAAGAGTAAATGAATAGGTAATTTTGCTAATATTGTTCTAATACCCTTATAAACAAGATTTATATTATTTTGCATTTCGACCAGCAGGATATGATTGCCATTTTCCCCCATAAGATCACCAACAAATGTCAACTTTGAGATTTTTGCCAATCTTTATGGTTTAGATTGGTGCATATATACATTTGTCGCACATATATATATATGTATTTCTTTATCATTCTTATACTTCAAACTTTCCTTTTAGAATTTTTCTCCTAGAAATACATCCTTAAACACCTTTATATGTACTTTATTTGGGTGGGATTCTTTCTTTTTTTTTTTTAATCTTTTAATTTTTTTTTGTTGTTGTTGTTGTTTTTTGTACTGGGGATCGAACTCGGGTCCTTGCACTTGCGCAGAGGGTGGGATTCTTTATTCTTCCTGAATCTGAAGTTCCATATGTTTTAATTCTGAAAGATTTAAAATAGTGTCTCATAATCTTTTTCTGAAATTTTAACTATTTTTTCTTTCTGCCTTTTAAAACAAGCATTTCATGTATACTTCTTTCTCTGCTGCATTCTGAGTAGTTTACTCTTGATAATTAAGCTCTGTTTTCTAGATTCAGTTTCTTTTTAGTTATATCTGATTTACTTTTAAACCTGCCCAGTGAATTTTTAATAGTACTGAATATATAGGTTGAATATCCCTTATCTGAAATGAGTGACTAGAAATTGACATCTAAAAGTGCTTTGGATTTTGGATTTTTTTTCAGATTTTGGAATATTTGTGTGTACATAATGAGATATCAGGGGATGAGGTCCAAGTCTAAACTCTAAATATGACATTTGTTTCTGTTTCACGTATATCTTTACATACAGCCCTAAAGGTAAATTTTTACAATATTTTTAGTACAATTTCACTTTGTGACCTGTTGCATGAGGTCAGATGTGGAATTTTCCACTTGTTGCATTGCATCAGTGCTCAAAAAGCTCTGCATGTTGGAGCACTTCAGATTGTAGATTGGAGATACTCATCCTGTGTTTAGGATTTCTGGAAGTTTTTTTTCCCCTTTTGTTCAAATCCACTGGGTCTGTTATAGTGCACCATGTTAGTCAGCTTCATATTACTGTAATGAAATACCTGAAATAAAGAGAAAAGATTTATTATGGCTCATAGTTTTAGAAGTTCCATTTCAAGATCTGATGGATCCACAGCTCTAGGTTTCTGATGAGGGTGCCAGAAGGCAATAGGGAGGAGCACATGGCAAAGCAAATTGCTTACCTGATAAGCCAGGAAGTGAAGAGGAAGGAGCTAAAGTCTCACAGTCCCCTTCAAGGGCGCATTCACAGTGACATAAGGGGTTCCTGTTAGACACCCCACCCCCATCCCGACCCCAAGTCCACCATCTCCCAGTAGTGCCACTCTGGGGACCAAGCCTTTAACATTGGATGTTTGGGGAACAATCAACATCCAAACTGTGTAGCAGGTATCTTAATTGTTCATATTTTTTGTTTTTGTATTTCTTTAAATATTTTAATCTATTATTGTTTTGTTTTGTTTTGTTTTGGTACTGAGGATCAAATTCCAGACCTTGGGCTTTCGAGGCAAGCACACTTGTGAGATGGCACTACTGAGCTAAATCCCTGCCCTAATCTATTATTTTGTATTCTTAATCTGTTAATTCCAGTATATGAAGACCTAAGGGAATATTTAGTACTATTTTTGATAATTTCTGCTGTTTGCTCATAGTAGCCTGTCACATGCTTTGCAGTTTTAGATTGTGTGCTGCTTCAGCGAATGTCTTCTGTGGAAATATTGCAAAATTTGGGGAAAGGGCACATTTTCCGGAGTATAAATGTTGTTTATGCTAGATGTCCTATAACTTTACCAACCCAGGATCACTTTAGCTAATTTCTTGGTTTTAGTTTCCCAGACCATTGAGACAATGTAAATTTGAAATTAAAACCTCCCTGAGGATATGCCTGTGGAACTGACTCTGAAAAATAAAAATTCTTGTAGTTTCTCTTTGTCAGCTGACAGTATTTTTAAAGCTCATTATTTCATCCAGGGTGTAATTTTCAAAGGTTTTGCTCTACATTGAGCTCTTAAGACCAGTTGCTACTCAGAATGGTCTGGAGGCTTTCATCCCCTGTCCCTTCTGGTAGTTAAAATCAAACCTCTATGTTTCTAATTCTGGTGACTGCCTCCAGAGCAGATGCAGCTTCCTTCTTAGTGTATCTCTCTGGGTTTCAAGTTCCCTTTTCTTTCGGCATCAGGAAATTTGCCTAATTCTTATGAACTTGGCTATAGTATAAATGAATAATTTTTTTTTTATATCAAATGCTTTTTTCTCTAACACCTGATCATGCATGTGGCCCTGGGCTTAATCACCAGTGCTGGGAAGAAAAAAAAAGGAATGTTATATGGTTGTTATCATTTTGTGTACATCATTCAGAGTTAATGCTTTTTAAATGTTTCTTTCTATAATTCCCTATTTTTCTTTGTTCTTGTCAAAGTAATTGTACAATTTTTGAAAAATTTAAAAGGTTTAAAGATTTAGGAAACTAGTAATATGTCTAGCAAGGTAACAATTTAACATTTTGACATATTTGTCTAGATTGTTCTGGCTTTTCTATATGACATTTGAAATTATCTCACTGAAAAATATTCCATTATGTTGACATAGTGCTTATACATTTCCATGCTTTTAACTTATATTTGGTTCATCTGCAAAAATATATATATATATTTTTTGGTACCAGGGATTGAACTCAGGACCTTGTGCTTACAAAAATCTTTTCTATGAGAATGTTCTCTCAAATCTCTAATGCTAATTCTTAAAGAAATAATTGAAAAATAATAATATTAAGTTTTGAGTTTAAAGTTATTAATTCTTGTCTTATACTGAATTTTTCAAAAAGCAAAGTTACCTGTTGACATTGCTACCCCCTCTCAGTATCACATTTTCTCATTTCCTCAAGATATTAAGTGTAGAGTTGCAGCAGTTTTACTGCTCTCTCTTTATATATATTTTCTTGAGAAATGAAATCATATGTCCACACAAAAACTTGTACACAAATATTCATGGTAGCATCATTCATAAAAGCCAAAAAAGTGAAAACATTGCAAATGTCCATCAGCTAACAGACAGTTGTGATCTGTCCATGCAGTGGACTGTTGTTTAACAATAAAAAGGATTCTGCAACATGGATAAACCTTGGAAACATACTGAGATAAATTGATCAGTCACAAAAGACCACATACTGTATGATTATATGAAATGTAATAATAGGTACTGTAAATCCTTAGAGATAGAAAGTAGATTAGTGGTTGTCTAGGGCTGGGGTTGGGAAGGTAATAGGTTGCAACTGGTGATGGTGACAAGACACCGCCCCGCCCCGTCCCCACTGGGGATCCATCTTGGGACCTTGCACTTGCAAGGCAGGTGTGGCACCACTGAGCTAAATCCCCTGCCAAGATTTCCTTTTGAGGTGATGAAAATGTTCTAAAATTAGATTGTGGTGATTGTTGCATACATCTACAAATATACTAAGAACTAGTATATTTAAATATATTACTAGTGACCTTTAAATGGGTGAGTAAACTCTGGCATTTAAATTTTACATGTCATTAGTGTAGTTTAGAAAGAAAAGAAAATTAGCTGACAGGTTTGCTTTTCTCTCTATACATTCATCTCTTGACTAGATTGTTGGTTAGAAGTAAGACAGATGTATCTTCTATGGTGATTCCTGCTGTGTTAGAGAATAGCACATTTCGTTGTAACTGATGTTTATTTTGGTACAATGTCTGATAATCTAACCCATGGGTTCTTTAGGTACCAGGTCACCCAATACCAGTTGTGTGATTCTTGGTCATGCTACCTTACCTTGCAGATTGTTTATTTGTTTACAAGATTAAGATAAATTTTGCTTATCTCAGGACTGTTGTAAAGTTCAAGTAAAAATGAAGTGGCACTTTGAAAGCTATATAGTCATAAGTAAATATACAGTAGTATGAAGATTCTGAAAGTTCTCTGCATTTTCTTTTCATAGGAGTAAAGCACAAATCCTTCCTAACAGCAGAGGACTGCTTTGAATTGGGCAAAGTGGCCTACACAGAGGCAGACTATTACCACACTGAACTGTGGATGGGACAAGCTCTCAGGCAGCTGGATGCAGGCGAGGTGGCCACCGTGGACAAGGTCTCTGTGCTAGATTACCTGAGCTATGCCGTATACCAGCAGGGAGACCTGGATAAGGCTCTTCTGCTCACAAAGAAGCTACTTGAACTAGGTATGTTATCAGGCCTTAATTTAAGGTTATGATTATATTGGGGATATATATTATCTATATATTTATCTGTCCATCGATCCATCCACATACCTTCAGTACTTTTTGGTAGAAATTAAGAGCCTTATCAGTCAGACACTTTATCGTCTCACTGCTTCTTCTCAAAGGAAGTGGCAATTGATTTTTCTCACATGATTAGTACTGGCATTATGGCTATGTTCCTCCACTCTGTATTCTGGAATTTCCAGATTGAATCTAACCTAAATAACTTAGTCAAAAATGTTTTCATATTAAATGTTAAACTTCTTTCTTCTGAAGAGTGTTATTGGTATATTGCATTTCTTATTCAAATGTTAGAAAAATATATCTTGTGAGAATTTTGTCACTTGTGCTTTGAACAGAGATATAGAATTTCTCTAAGTATGGTTCAGGCACCACATACATCAGAATTACTTGAATACTTGTTAGAAGTGAAAATTCCTTGATTTCTACTAAATCATAATCTTTGGAGATGGAGACAAGAATTTATATAGTAATAAGTTTAGGTGGCCTTTGCTTTATAATGAAGCCTTAAAACTTAAAAAATTATTTTATGAATCGAAAAATATGCATTATGTCAGAAAAATCAACTCAGATCGATCATCTGAAAGTCAACTTTTGATAAGTGGTTTATTTTCTAGTTGGGTGAATTGATAAATTAAAAGATACTAGTTCAAATAACTTTTTTTCTTTTATTATTTTTCACTGAATTTTCCTTCTGATTTAGAACATACTTTGTACTCATTGTAGGAAATTTATTAAAACAGAAAAAGATATAGTCATCCATCCGTAAGCCAATTACCCAAAAACACAAAATTTTTGTTTTATTGTAGTATACATTCCCCTTCCCTGCACAGTATTTCCTTTTAGAAAATTGTTTTTATTGTATATCATAATAAATATTGAGACCAGTCTCTGAAGGACAAGAAGTATTTTATAATCTAGAGTTACATTTCTCAAACACTTCAATTATGTCACAGGTGAAGTCTCAACCACTGTTTTGCCTTTTTATTTTTATCCCTGTGTGTGGTTGTTGGATTTTTCTCTTTTTCCCAGCTGGATGATGTAGCTAAAAATCATCAGTAATTTTGAGTCAGTCAGTAGATTCTGGCTTATTTGAAAATTAATCTTTAGTTTCTTCTTTCTTAGAAATTTGGGGCTGAAATCCACTCAAATGTGTTTTGCGTTTATAATGTATCTGTGGTAAAGGTTGCTTTTGAAGTATGTATGCTTTGTTTTTATAGTAGTGATTATTTTACAGTCTTAGAAAAATATTTCCCATTTCCTAAAATAAGTAGGATAATAAAGATTTTAAGACTCATTTTACATAAAATTGAACATAGTTCCTCTGGCTGATTAGTAAGTTCTCAAAGTAGAAGCAATAATTGCAACCTTGAAATAAAAAGCTGTTTTTGTCTCTAGAACTGTTTTTACATAGGGTGACCATATGTTCTGACTTACTTGGGATAGTACTAGTTTACATCCATTTTTGGTATTATAATTTGTCTTAGTGGCTCTTTTTACTCTTAAAAAGTACTCTGGTTTGGAAGACAAATCATGTGGTCCCCTATATTTATAATCAGAGGGTTTAGCAATTGCAGACTTACTCGTGGACATACTTTATTTCTCTTCAAATAGATCCTGAACATCAGAGAGCTAATGGTAACTTAAAATATTTTGAGTATATAATGGCTAAAGAAAAAGATGCCAATAAGTCTGCTTCAGATGACCAGTCTGATCAGAAGAGCACACTGAGGAAAAAAGGGATTGCTGTGGATTACCTGCCAGAGAGACAGAAGTACGAAATGCTGTGCCGTGGGGAGGGTATCAAAATGGTAAAGTGGAAAAGTCAACTGTGTGTGTGTGCATGAGTGTGTATGTGTGTGTTTTGTACGTAGTTGTAGAGAGAATTAAATTTCTTTTATATTTAAGCCTATGGGGTGAAAATCATGATTGCATTAAATATTACAGTATGCCATATTAGCTTGCTGTCAGTGTCACGTTCAGTATGCTGCAGTTAATAAAATAGTTTTAATATAAAGTTTGTGGGGCTGGGGGTTTAGCTCAGTGCTTCCGCCACCTGCTTTGCAAGTGCAAGGACCCAAGTTCAATCCTTGGTACCAAAAAACAAGTTTGTGAATCATATACCATTATATACATTTGTGATGCTATTACCCTGTTCACATATAAAAAGAGGCTTATTTTATAGGGTGAAGAATCAAATAAGTTTAAGGAAGTGATAATTCTTTTTATATTTAATGCAAAAGAGATTTTAGTAGTCTTTTAAGTAAAAATAATATTCTATTGGTAACTGATTTTATGAGATACAAGACTCATCTGTTCAGTAATCTCTTGTGATCTTGCTCCTATTCAGCCTTAAAGAGATTCCTTATTTGTTTAAGAAATACTCAGAATGTAGATGTTCATCAGATTTTAACTTTAACATTTATTCTTAAAAAGACCCAAATATATCTGTAAATATCCCTTTTTTTAATGTATATTTCATATTTAAGTAATTATAATTCAAAATGCCATCTCTTTAGAATATCAGTAGATCTTAAATCCAAACTCAAAATGTTCCAAGTCTAAGGAACATTTGTTAAACTAAGTTGAACACAGGTTTTGGTTTAACTTTGGGACTTCTCAAGAGTCTTTTCATGATATGATATGTGCATTATTGTGGATATATACATAACCAATATTGACCATGGAACCACCTTTGCTTTTATTTTTGCAGTACTGGTTATCAAATCCAAGGCTTTTTGCACACTACGAAAAACTGCTGAGCTACATCTCCAGCCCATGAAACCTTTTTTAAAGGACTATCATGTGGTACTAGTGTTCAAACAGATTTTTCTTCACTACTAGCAAATTCAAGCTGAATTTTATAGTTTGATAGTGTTGACTGCTGACCGCCTAACTGCTAACAGCAAACATTTTTGTTGGCACTTTTGATAGCTGGGTTCATGGACACTTAGCATGGCATGCTTGCTTTTGTTTTGAGAACTAATGAGTAAATTCAAGGATAATAACACTTTGTTATACTCATTAAACTTTCTTTTTCATTTGTAAATATTTTAGCATGTGCCAGTCAGATTTGTGTCATTGTGACAAAATACCTGACATAAACAACTTAAAAGGAGGAAAGATTTATTTTAACTTACACTTTCAGAGGTCTCAGTGCATGGTGATTTCACCTCCATTGCTTTGGGTCTGTGGTGAGGCAGAACATCATGGCCAGGATGGGGAGCAGCAGGTGAGGTGCAGAGCTGTGTACCTCATGAGAAACACTAGGGCAGAAATCCCAGTATTCCCTTTAAGGGGTAGCCCCCATGGCCTTCTATGAGGCTTACCTCTTGAAGGTTCTGCTACCCCTCAGCTGCACCACAGGCTGGTCACTAAGCCTGTAACACACAAGCCTTGTGTGTGGGGAGTTCTAAATCTAAACTAGATGTATATCTTTTAAAGATAAGGACCGCAGGGCCTGGGATTTAGCTCAGTGGGTCTGCCGCCTGCCCCGCAAGCACAAGGTCCCAAGTTCAATCCCCAGTACCAAAATAAAATACAATACAAAAATAAAGATAAGGACTCAGTCTTTGCATGGTGGCACATGCCTGTAATCCCAGCACTAGGGAGGCGGAGGCAGGAGGATTGCCTTGAGTTCGAGGCCAACCTGGGCTACCTAGTGAGTTCAAGGCCAGCCTGAACTACAGAGCAAGACCTTGTCTCACTCCCCCACCAAAGGTAAGGACTCACAATAACTAAAAGGCCATTATCACACCTAAAAAAATTCACAGTAGTCCATATTTTTTTCTCAGATTTACATCTGAATTTTACTTTTTTTTTTTTTCGTAAAACATTTATTGGTACATTTTAGATATACACAATGATAACATTCATTATAGGGAATTTGTACCAGTACATGATATATCTTGCTTATTCTTTTTTTCCCCATTTCCCCCCCTTATGTAAACATAATATTAATACTAGTTTGGGGCCGGGGATTTAGCTCAGTGGTTTCGCTGCCTGCTGTGCAAGCGCAAGGACCCAAGTTCAATCCCCGGTAGGACAAAAAAAAAAAAAAAAAAACAAATATTAATACTAGTTTCAGTTCAAATTTCCAGTAAACAGATTCTTAAAATTGCCTTTATTAAGTCTTAAAGAAAATAAAATAGAACTATAAGTACAAAATGGGATCCAGCTGGTTTACGAGTTTGTTGTGACACATGTCAACTCTGCCCATAATCAGAGGCGCATCCTTCTGTTCAAATGGTTCAATCCATTTCATCATTGTATAAAGACTTACTTGATATAAAGCCTTGGGTTTGATTCTAGGTAAAGTGCATGTATGGAGAATAAACGTGAATGAATCTTTAATTTATTGTATTAACTTAGTAATTAAACTAAATATATTCCTGCTTTGTATATGACATACTTGTTTAATCAAGGGAAGAATACCAGGGTTAGTGATAGATCCCAGTTGTACAGTTCTCTCTCTCTCTTTTTTTTTTTTTTGGTACCGGAGATCGAACTCGGGTCCTTGTACTTGCACAGCAGGCAGCGAAACCACTGAGCTAAATGCCCGGCCCTAGTCGTACAGTTTTCACTGCGCATGCGCCAGGCTCTGGGTTTGATTCCCAGCACCATGGAGGGGGGATATGGCAAAGAGAAGAACCAGCTGTCAACTAATGTATTTCATTTATATAACTGATGATTGAAGAACATTTATTTGCTTTGTGGACCACCGCTACAGTAATTTTATACTCCCTCTTAAAAGCACTTGGCTTCTTTAATAACTTTTCACTTTTTTGGAACTACCCATTTTCACCTTTGTTGTTATTTTTTCCTTTTTTACCACAAGCATTTAACTGTAAGGTATATTAGGGAAACCTGTTTTTGGTGTTTTGTTTTTTTCCCCTTCTAGAAACTTTCACTTTTCTAGGTGCTTCCCAGTTACTTTTTGAAGTTTGGGAACAATGTGGGCATTCATTTCAAATTTCCATTTTCATTGTTTCTTTCCTATTTCCTGATGAGTGAAGGGTTAAAAAAGAAACCTCACCTTTTTTCCCTGTTCTCCCATCTCTCCCCCAGAAAATAATCATTAATAAAAATTTTTAATCCTGAAAACTATTTGATACCAAATATTAGCAGAGTACTGCTTATTTATTCTTCCAAATATATTCTGTATATATGCAAACATGATTATTGTTTTGTGTCTGCACAGGGATAGGTATTAAAAATATTATAACTCTTAGCCAGGTATGGTGATGCATACCTGTAATCCCTGAACTCTGGGAGGCTGAGGCTGCAAGATCCTAAGTTTGAGCCCAGCCTAGGCAACTTAGCAAGACCCTGTTTCAAGATTTAAAACAAAAAGTGCCAGAGTTGTACCTAAGCATGAATGTCCACTGGTTTAGTCCTCCATACTGCAAAGACATACATATATGTACATATATGTGTGTACATGTGTATATATTGTATGTGTATATATATGTGTGTGTATATATAATTAATATATTTATCATTCTCTTTATGTTTAGACTCCTCGAAGACAAAAAAAACTGTTTTGCCGCTACCATGATGGAAACCGGAATCCTAAATTTATTCTGGCTCCAGCCAAACAGGAGGATGAGTGGGACAAGCCTCGTATTATTCGCTTCCATGATATTATTTCTGATGCAGAAATTGAAATTGTCAAAGACCTAGCAAAACCAAGGGTGAGTTTTTTTTTCTCCTCAACTTACTGTACCTTTGTATCAGTTTTTCATTTGTAGGATAACAGGATAATTGATATGGCACTAACTCCACAGATAGTTTTAGATACTGTTGCTGCAACATAATGGACTTGTTAATTATGTTCTTTGTATGCCAGTTGCTCTTAGTTGTTGCCACGAGTAACATACTCTACAACTGGGCATTTAACACTGAATTATGAAAATCATAGATGAGATTTTTATTTACCCTTCACAAAAAGTTTTCACTGTCTTACTGAATAACTTTTCTATATACTTTGTCACCTTAATCTCAGAGATTACCCTAAACTCAGCTTAATCTTTTTCTTTTTTCTTTTTTTGTGGTGCTGGAGATTGAACGCAGGGCGTCTAACATGCTGGACAAGCACTGTCCTTGGGCTACATCCCTAGCTCATCTTCTTCATATCTTCTATGTTTTTATCTGAAAGAATATTTGAAGTATTTTTATTCCTTCTTAGGCACATTAATACTGTAGTAGAAAAATATAATTGGGTGCAAGCATCATGCTACTCTTTAAATGGTGACATCATAGTTTTCTGACTTCAACATAGGTCATTTATTTTACTAAGAAAAATAGTTAAGTGGGTGAAGCCCAATCCTATAAACTCAGTGTTCAGCACAGACATTCTTCTTTTGTGAGAGAATGTGGGGAAGACAACCCTTTATGACTTTGCCTTTTCTCCATCATCTTGCTTTTAATAGCTCATCTTATTGATAGTAAAATACAAACCACTGTCGCGTCCATAAAGAGACTGTTAAATCAGTGCTAAGCTTAGTTTTGCTCTCATTACACAGGGGCTGATAATTTTTTTTTCTGTAAAGATCAAGATAGTAACTATTTTTTAGGCTTTGCTGACCATATGGTCTCTGTCACAACTACTCGGCTCTATCACTGTAATGTAAAAGCAGCCAAAGAAAATATGAAAATGAATGAGGGTGTCTATATTCCAAAACAACTTCATTTCTGAAAACAAGAGGCAGCTGAATTTGGGTTTGCCGACCCTTGTTGTAATATAAATATTTTAATTATCTAGGTATTTGTACTGCAAAGTAAATAGTCAAATGATTAAAAAGTTTTACTGACCATCCCTCCTGCCACTGGGAGCCCAGAGGAAAGGGCTTTTGGGCCACTGTCTGTCCCGCCATTCCCAGCCCAGAGGAAGTGGCTTTTGGGCCACTTTCTGTCCTGCTGCTCCTGGCCCAAAGGAAGGGGCTTCCGGGCCACCATCCATCCCGCCTTTCCCAGCCCAGAGGAAGGGGCTTCCGGGCCACCATCC
>NW_004624754.1:6701280-6723436 GCF_000247695.1 Heterocephalus glaber | reverse complement strand
CCCTTTCCTGTGGGCTGGGAGCAGCGGGAGGGATGGTGACTGGGAAGCCCCTTCCTCTGGACCAGGAGCAGTGGGATGGTGGCTCAGAAGCCCCTCCCTCTGGGCCGGGAGCAGCGGGACTCAGTACCTTGGTCTGGTGGGTCTGGTGTCCTCTGCATCTTTGTAGTGTGGAACCAGGTGGCTGCCTGTCTGCAGCGGGGTGGTTCGGCATCTTCCACATGACTCGGGACCTCGGTAGAGCGTGGGGAGACCTGCCTGTCTGCGGTAGGGTGTGCACAGACCTGCCCATCTGTAGCGGGCTGATTCGGCATGTTCTGTGAGACTCAGGACCTCAGTAGGGTGTGCACAGACCTGCCTGTCTGCAGTGGGCTGATTTGGCGTCTTCCTCATTGGAGTTTTTAATCTCCTTAATATCTGTTTGAATATGTTTCATGGTTTCCATTTCTTTCTTATGCTGGGCATTCATGGCTTCCAGCATGTTTCTGAGCTCATCTATTTTTTTATCTGTTTCTGTTCTAGAGCCTCTAATCATGTCTTTCACTCTGCTCACCATCTCTGTAGTTATCTGGAAAATTGTTTTGAATTTTTCTAGAGCCTCATTCATCTGTTTTGTTACTTCCTATGCTATCAGTTCAGGGCGTCCAGGTGGTTGATCATCAAAATTTTCCACCTTGTTTCCCCCAGAATTTACCCTTGGTAGGGTGGAAGTCTGAGTTTGTGCCTTACTTAAATGTCTTCTCATTTTTGTTTTTGGTACTGTCCTTGGTTTAGTTCCTGGGTTGATACTTTGAAGTTGTTTATTGTAATTATCTTTGTTGATATATTTAGAACCCTTATGGAATGATTGCTTCTCAGAGATGTCTTCCAGATAGAGCTGATCTTTAGGTTTTGAGTCTCTAATGGCTCTGAGGCTGTCTCATTTTCATTATACCAGGAAGGACAACTGATTAGATCAATCACAATACCTTAGCACAAGTGATACAGTCCGCAACACAGTAGCATCAAGTACCTCTTAGAAAATGACAGTTTGTGGTAGTTATTATTCTATCACCTTTTAACTGTGTGAATTAAATCAAAATCAAGGCCCAACCCAACATATGTTTATAGTGAATAAACTCAGTATAGCAACTTTACCCTTCGAGATGGGGAGTTAGAAGGCTTTGGGAGGTAGGAATAGGTAAGCAGAAGGATAGGGGAAGGTTATCAGTGAGGCCAGAGGGCACAGGCAAGTGAAGGAAAGAGAAGAAAAGAAAGATAAAGAAGAAATATGAATTAGAGGCAGAACAGGAACACAAAGAGAGATGAAGAACAATGTGGGACAGCAAGGGAGTGAGGCAGAGAGAGAGAAAGAAAAGAGAAAAGAAAGAAAAATAAAAATTTTAATAGACTAGCAAATAAGAAAAAAATTAAAAATAAGAGCAAAAAAAATAGTGGTAATTTTGAAAATAACAAAAGATAAAAATGAAGGGCCTCCTTCAGGGTATGTGACAGCAGAGGCTGTCACAATAGACTATGTGGGCAGCAGTGTGCAGATAAAAGTCAATGAGTCTCAGCACTCCAGTCACAGACTCGTGGGATTCAGGCAGATTTCTGGCTGTAAGTCCCGAGTTCAGCTTCCTGTCCTCCTGCAGGATTGAACTCTGCAAGGTTCTACTGCAGGTTCCAGCTGCCCTTCCCCTGAAGATAGTCCAGGTTCCGATGGGAGGTGATGATCGCTCCAACTTACCAAGTACGGTGGTCTGGTGTGCCCTTATTGCAGAGGTTCTCTTCACTTTTCCAGTGGGCTTCAGTTTTCATCAGGCAGCCTGAGAGAGGCCCTCTCTCTGTTGTTCACTTCTGCAGCTCAGGACAATGGCCTTTATCCCCCCCTGTGCCTCTGTAGTGTGGATCCAACTATCCCATATTCAATTCCAGAACATTTGTCACTCCTCCCAGAAAATCCTGTACCCTCTCGGAGTCACTCCCCACCTACCTTGACTCCATCCTTGGTAACCACTAACCTACTTTGTGTCCATTGGCTTACCTGTTCTGTTTATTTCATATAAGTGTAATCATGTGGCCTTTGATACCTAGCTTCTTTCACTTCATGTAATGTTTTTAAGGTTCTATCCATGTTGTAGCATGTATCTGTGCTTCATTCCTTTTTTATGGTACAATAATACTCCATTTTAATGGATATACCACATTTTATAGTCTCTATCAGTTGATGGACATTTAGGTTGTTGTCACTTCTTTGGCTATCAATAGTAATGCTGCTGTGAACATTTCTGTAACAAGTTTTTGTGCAGACATGATTTAATTTCTCATGGGTATATACCTAGAAGTAGAATTGCTAGATTGTATGGTAACTCTATTTTAACATTTTGGGGATGTGCCAAGCTGTTTTTCACAGTGGATGCACCATTTTAGAGTCCCACCAGCAAGGTATGAGGTTTCTACATCCTCACTAACACTTTATGACCATTTTAGTGGGTTCATTTGTGTACTTTTATAAAATTTATTTTTGTTTAATCAAGTTATATATGAACTTCTTACCTGTAAGTGCTATTAACATTAGATAGATCAGGGGCCGGGGATTTAGCTCAGTGGTGCCGTCGCCTGCCTCGCAAGCATGAGGTCCCAAGTCCAATCCCTGGTACCAAAACAACAACAAAAAAACCAAAACATTAGATAGATCAGGCTGAAGCCCCTTTGACCTGCACCCCAGTGAATTTCTGTACCTTATGTGGAAAGAACAGTTACTTTCCTTTTGTAGGTTTTTGGCCTAGAACTTTTAGAAAGCCAGGCACCGTGGCATTTGTCTGCAGTCCCAGCTAATCATTCAAGCCAGGTATTTGAGACCTCATCTAGAGGGAAAATCACCAAGAAAGATATCCTCCATTTAGACAGTTTTCATTAATCCAGTTGTTTTCATAGAAAAATTATGAGATTTTTTCCCTTTCCAACTTCTAACTGTAAAATGTAACATCTTTTAAAAATTAAAATATTCATTATTTTAAAAATCACATTAAACAAGCAAATCAACTAAATGTCTTTAAAAGTTTATTGTCCTCTATATTATGACTTTAAATTACAGCCATTTGACTTCATGTAATGAAATAATATCAGTAAAACTATTTTTTTGTCATGTCCTTAGTGCCTGGCTCTCTGGCTATGAAAACCCTGTGGTGTCTCGAATTAATATGAGGATACAAGATCTAACAGGACTAGATGTGTCCACAGCAGAGGAACTACAGGTAGGTAATCACATTAGCCTCCAGTTACTTTTACACTTCAAGAGATGCTTCCAGTGAGATTTCCTAACACTGAATAGGCAGTCCTTGACTTGCATCCTAGTTTGGGACTGTAAAAAGTGATCTGTAAGCTGAAACCATGCAAAGCAATTTTAATAATCAATGGAAGAAATTGTGATTGTTCTGTAACCTTTAACATTTTTGTCAAAACTTGAAGAAATATCAAGAGCCAGATATGGTGATGGCTGCCTATAATCCTAGCACTCAGGAAGCTGAGGCAGGAGGATTCAGTTCAAGACCAGCCTGGGCTATATAGTGAGACCTTGTCTCAGACAAACAAAACAAACAAACCTCTGTCAAGTGTAAATGTACAAGCAAATGAAAAATACGTAACACCACCATTTATTAAGTACACTGTAATTTTTTCATTCCCCAAGTGGCCAAGATGAATGTTGGTCTTTTTAAAATAATTAAATTGTTTTAATTCTGCTGTGAACACTTGCACAAGTTTTTGTGTGAACATTTAAATTTCTTTTGGGTTTGTATAAATCTATGAGTGGATTTTCTGGCTCATATAGTAATTCTGTGTTTAACATTTGAGGAGCTCCCAAGGTGGCTGTACCATTTTATAATCCCACCAGCAATGCATGAGGGCTCCAGTTTCATCACAACCTTGCTGACACTTGTTACTGTCCAGTTCTTGCTTTTTTATTATAGCTACTCTAGTGAGATTGAAGTTCTATCTCATTATGGTTTTCATTTGCATATTCCTGATGACTAATGATGTTGCACATTTTATGTGCATATTAGTCATTTCTATATCTTATGTGAAAAATAAGTCTATTCAAATCTGTGGCCCATTTTCAAATTGAATTTTGTGTCTTTCTGTTAAGTTTTAAGTGTTCTTTATATATTCTTGATGGTAGACTCTTGTTGGATAAATGATTTCCAAATACATGCTCCCATTGTGGGAATTGTCTTTTTAACTCTCTCGATGGTATCCATTGGCACAAAACTTAATTTTTTTTTTTTTTTTGTACTGGGGATTGAACTCAGGGACCTTGGGCTTGCGAGGCAGGCACCAGAACCACTGAGCTAAATCCCTGGCCCAAAACTTGTTAATTTTGATGAAGTCTAATTCTTATATTTTTTTTTGTTGCTTATTCCTTTTAAGTGTCTGAGAAACCATTACCTAATCCAAAGACACTAAGATTTACACGTATGTTTTCACCTAAGAGTTTTACAGTTTTTATATTTGGCACAGGGGATTGTAGCATTAAGCATACTAAACTCACACTGTACTTTTGAGCTACACCCTTGGGCCCTAAAAATTTTAATTTATACTTATATTCAGGTCTTTGATCCACTTTAAGTTAATTTCTGCATATGGTTGTGAGGTTAGAGGAGTCCAATTTCGTTATTTTTATGTGACTTTCATCATTGTCTTGGCAGTAACACTTGTCAGTTGCAGCTTTAAAAAATATATTTTTTTGTACTGGGGATTGAACTCAGGACCTTGAGCTTGCAAGCCAGGTGCAGGCACCACTGAGCCAAATCCCCAGCCCTGCAGTTTAAAAATATTGAGAAATAGTGTTTTATTTCTTTTTTAAAAACTTACCAAGAATAATTTGTATTCAGGAGGCAGAGGCAGAAAGATCACAAGTTTAAAGCCAGCCTGGGCAGCCAAGCAAGACTTTGTCTCACAAAAGGATTGGTGATGTATCTTAGGGGAAGAGTTCTAGGTTGGCATGCACCAAGACCCTGTGTTCAATCTCCAGTGCCCCCCAAAACATTTTTATTTTAAATTCCAAGAGGCAGTAATTGTGAAAATAATTAGAAATCTCAGGATTTTACTTCAAGTTATAAATTAGGGAAATACATATCCCCCAAATGTTTGCTAAAGAGAAAACACATGGTAGCTATCCTTAGTTTTCCGTCCTTGTTTTCAAAATTCCCATTGATTTTAAATACTTTTTCATTTCTCTTGCAATATCTAACTATATTAGAGACCAAAATGAGACTCATAGATTTTTTTTTTAGTAATCTTGACAGTTCTTTCATTCATGCTTTCTTTCTTCCCTTCAGGTAGCAAATTATGGAGTTGGAGGACAATATGAACCTCATTTTGACTTTGCACGAGTAAGTAAAAGAAATGGAGACCACAACCAATCCCTGAAATTTAGACATTACACTGTTGAAGAAAAAGATTTCCTAACACTTGTTAAAACTAAGGTGGACTCCATTCAAGGGAAGGTTATTGTGATAGTTACAGGGATCACAGCAGTGGGGGTTTGCAGTGAGGGTGAGAGATTAAGCTTAACTCCAAATACAATAAGGAAAGGGAGGAATTTATAGCCAAGGAGCAGGGAGGCAATCAGTAAATGAAAAATTACCAAAAAAGATAAGGGATGATTCGGGCTACCCAGACCTAATAGAATTTTTTCAGTTAGGGCAGGGAGATCATATGTCACCCGGGGATAGTGGAAGATGAGGAACCTGAGTATGTATCAAGGATGGGAGGTTCTGGCTGCACTGGTTTGGCAGAACACTTGCTAAAACTGGACAATGTAGAGATGAACAAGAAGTCAAGGCCTAGTTGCAAAGAGAATTCAGAGGAACCTGAGTAGAGTTTGCTGAAGAGGAGAATTGTCAACATGTCTATTCTCTTCTTTTTAGTATATGTGCTGCTGCAGCAAGCACAGATTCTGTTCTTTTGGTATTAAAAGTTCATAGCCTATTTGAAATTTGTGGAAGTTGATACTTTGGAAGCTTTTCAGCAGTTAAAAACACCTTGATACTCAATAGTTAAGGTACTTCGGTAAGCCTGGAAGCAAGTAAAGGGTGTATCTAAAGGCAAAACTGAACAAAGAAAGAGACCTAGAGCCTAAAATTAGACAGTAAAGCTGGGGGCACGTTCCTCCAGGAACCTGGGGCTTTGTCTTATCAGCTCTGTGAGAGGACCCACCACAATGTGGCCTGCTGAACCTGAGACTCATGTATAACATCTAGTTATGCACCCCAGAAGGGTGGCATCTTTGTGAAGATGAGTCATGTGAAGGATGAGTTTAAAAATGACCAGCTTTTAGGCTGGAGCCTGAAGGAGAGTGGTTTGTTTGCATTGTGGCTGGGGTGTGTGTGGGTAGCTGCTTCTGGGAATTTAAAAGCATATGCCTGCCCTCAGGTGATCTGGGATTTGAATTTTCACTACTCTGAGAGAAGAAACAAAAGTCGTTCAGTTTGATAGTGTTCTTAATCTTACAGAAACAAACTCATCCTCCCTGGAGAGAAGCTCCTCATTCTAAGATATTTAGCTCATTCTTAGCTAAATATGGACTCAGTTTTTAAAAAATCATTAGCTGGTAATAAGACACTGTTAAGACTGAAGCAACCAACTTATTTAGACATCTCCAAGATTTTAAATACTCCAGTAATCAGACACAGAATGCAAAGTGCATAACATGTAGGGGGAAAAAAGGGATGGGGCAAAAATAACAAACTATCAAAATGATTTACCATATTTGAAAAGTAAGCCAAAGGAAGTTCTAAAAGAAAAAAAATAATTGATGGTATTTAAAATGTAATGGATAAGTTAAAAACAGTTTAGAAACAGATGAAGTGAAGTAGTGAAGCAATTACCAGACTGCATTTTGAGACAGAAGAGTAAAAAGCAGAAGAATCAGGGTTGCAGTGGTGTGCATACCTAGTTGTTCCAACAACTTAGGAGGCTAAGGCAGGAGGATCTCTTGAGACCAGGAGTTCACAGCATCCTGGACAACGTAGTAAGACACCATCTCAAAAGACAGACAAAAAAACCCCATAAAATATGTAAAGATATTGTAGTGGAGAGTAGGGTAGGGTATTAAATCAGCTCTTAAAAAGTTTGTGCTACTAGATGGGGATTCTTGATTTAAGACTAATAAGTATTGGTCTCTTTTTACTTAATATATTCAGCTATAAATGATGGTATTACTAAATCTTAATTAATTTAAGGTTTACCATAATTACTTAAAATACTTAAAATTCTAATGAATACATCACATATTTCAACAAAGTCCTTGATGTAATACCATTATTAAGGAAGGGTAGATTCGTTTGAAAGAAAACACAGTCTGTATTGTGTAATAGCCCTTTTGTGGCTCAATCCCAGAATCTTGGGTTCTTTTTATATGAAGACCTACAAAGAATAGATTTTACTGTTAAATATGTGAGGAGTTTTGATGATGTGAAAGACTATACAGTGACAACCCTGACGTTACAAAACTAAATTGTGTGGTTTTAGCTTTTTGTTTTGAAGTATTGATTCATAGGAAGTAATGAATGTGCAGGGAGGTCCCATGCACCCTTCCTGCAGCTGCCCCCGGGTCAACCCCTTATATAACTATAGTACACTGTCAAAACCAGGAATTTGGCATTGGCCACAGAGTTCATTCATATTTCATTTGTTTCTGTGTATGGCTCTGTGCTGTTTTATCACATATGTAGCTTTATGTAATTACTATCACAGTCAAGATCTATCATGTATCACAACAAGGTTCTCTTGCAGAACTCCACATACCCTGTGTCCTCCCACCCCTACTGCTGGTAACCAATATTCTCTATTTTTAATAATGTTAATTCATGAATGGAACCATACAACATGTATCCTTTTTTTTTTTTTTTCCTGATACTGGGGATTGAACTCTGGTCCTTGAGCTTGCGAAGCAGGTAGCAGAACCACTGAGCTAAATCCCCGGCCCCCAACATGTATCCTTTTGAGATTTTCTTCACCCACTATAATTGCCTTGAGGTTCACCCTCAAGTTCTTCCATGCATCAGTAGTGAGTTCTGTCTGTTGCTGAGTAGTCATCCATGGGTAATACCTCTGGGTAGTTTTTAGTTGTTATTATAAATGATGTGTATAAATTTCTGTATGAAAAAATACATTTTCATTTTTCTGGGGTAACGCCAAGAGTTTGTATCTTAATTTAGATTTAAATAGTAGATATGAAGTCTCCAGCCTGATTAAAGTATTGACTATCCAAAAGAAAGACAATCATCATAACACTAAATATTTGAGTGGGTTGTGAGTTGAAAGTAAATCTTACTGTGTATTTTTTACCCATGGAGAACAAATTTCATGAATATAGCTAAGAGGTGGCTCTTGTGTCTTATTTTTTTGGAAGCTAAAATTATAGGCATTAATTTTTAAAATAGTCTGTGTTTAGTTGATATTGGTTGATACTGTTTAGGCCAAGAATCTGTTTATTTTCCCCCCAATAATTATGTCAAAAATATCCAGTGTGAGATGAATCAACAATTAGCAAGTACTTGAGTGGGAAGTGTTTATAGTACTCAAATTACATGGGAACCTATTGGGGTTATTTTTGGCATATTCTTTTTTTCACCAGTACCAGGAATTGAACCCAGGACCTTGCACTTGCCAGGCAGCCACAATGCTACTGATGCTTAGTTGTCACTGGAGTATTTACATTACTGAATTTTATACCATTTAATTTTCTGGGGTTATTTTTTTCACAGAAAGATGAGCCAGATGCTTTCAAAGAACTGGGGACAGGAAATAGAATTGCCACGTGGCTGTTTTATGTAAGTGATGGCTAAAATTTTTAAGTTGAGATTTGATCACATGATTCATTTATTTTGATGTGTTCAGTTAAGTTTATTTAGCATAGTTCCTTAACATTGTAGTTTAAACTTTTATGACCAAGTAAAAGGTGTTAACAATTTTTTCCATTTGCAACTTTTAAAGTTTGGGAATATGGATGTTTGTTGTAGAAACTTGGGAAAACCTAAAGAGGAAAATTAAAATTACCGATAGCACCCTACTTAAAAGTAATCATTAATATTTTAGAATAATATGTATATATATACATACACATATTATTTTAGTAAACTTTTCTTCCAAATTAAATTTTTATTAAACTATATCAGAAGACGTGCTTGCTTTAGCAGCACATATACTAAAAAAGTATATCAGAAGAGTGATGCAGCTGGTATTCAGCACCCAAATCAAGAAATAGTACATTTGAATACCTTAGAAGCCCCTCCAACAGTGACTACTCTTACAGTGTTTAAAGTTTCAACAGTATGATCTTATTTTTTAAAAAAATTAATATATTGAAATTCAATCCCCAGTACCAAAAAAAATTAATATATTGATACATGTCAACAATCTAGTTTCTGTGTTTGTGGTGCTGGGAATCAAACAAAGGGCATCACTGGTGCACATACTTCACCACTGAGATCTGTTTCCAACCTAAAAATTGTCACAATCATAAAATTTGTTCCAGTTTCCCATTGTTTGCACAACAAATCATCCCAAAACTGAATGGTTTGAAATAATGGTCCTTTTAGTATCATCTCTCATCTCTCATGGTTGTGAGGTTGACTAGGCTCACCTCATGGTTCCTGGTCTCATGCATTTGGTCTGGCACTGTAGTGATCTTGAAGGCTGAGGCTGGCTGTTGGCCAGCCTACCAACAGTTTTGGCCAATCCATGAAGCCTGGGCTTCCTCACAGCATCATATTGCTGTATTGCAAGAGCAAACATCTCAAAGGAGCAATTCAAAAGTCAAGGCATTTTATGACTTACCCTCTGAAGTCATATAGTGTAATTCCTGGTGTATTCTATTAATTGAAGCATTTGCAAAGGTCTGCCTCACTTCAAGGTGATGGAACATAGACCTACTACCACTTGAGGTGCATGTGAAGAAAGCATGCAGTGCTGAAGGTGTAGCTCAGTGGTAGACAGCTTGTGTGCTTACCATGCACAAGGGCCTGGATTCAGTCCCCAGCACTGCCCCCAAGCATGAAGGGTGAGACAGATCAGGATGTATTGTAACCTTTAATTTAGAAAGATGTATTTTATATCTAGACTTAATTGTACTCATTTCATCCTTTCTCAGTCTTACCATTTGAATTTTATGAAACTGTATCTCCTTTTGCCATCTGTAGTATCTCACTCCCCACCTCTCTTTCTGCTCTATCTATATCCTTCCTCTCTCCCTGCCTCCTTTCCTATCACCATCTACCTTCTCACCGTCTTTCCTTCCTTCTCTCTTTCTCCTTTCTTCCCTATTTCCACCCCCCTCACAACTCCATTTTGTTTCCAAAAAGATGTAAGGTACATAACTAAAATAAAAATAAGAGATAAATATCACAAAGGGAAAAACCAGGAGAGAAGCTGGTAGGTTCTGCTATGAAGGATTGTATACTTCCTAGAAGTGAGTTCTCCACAGAGCTGTAGCAGTCATCTTGCTCTATACATCTTTCACTTGTCAAATTGGCAGTTACTGTTCTAATTTGTATCTCTTGTATCTTAATTTGTATCTCTTGTTAAATTGAGCATCTTTTCCTATGTTTAAGAACCACTAATGTTTCTTTTGTTCTTGGGTTTGTTTCTTCACATATTACTTTGCTTTATGAACACTGATGTTATATTATTTGGTCTACTATCCATATATTGGATTATTTTCTTTTTAATGTATATACCCTTCCTGTTTTCCTAAAATAGTTACATAGCATTTTAACTAGTTTTGTATTAATTTTTTTCATTACTTTATACTATTCCTACTGGGCCACATACTTTCATGTACAACTTTTACATCTCACCAGGGTTAATTTTCTCATTGCTTAAGAGCTGTTAGCCACTCATTATATATTTATTACTATAAAATATCCTTCATTTAATACTTTTTACCTTGATTTAAACTGTTTGATATGAATACTTTGTGTTCTTTGGGACAGCATTTGGCTAACAGATCTTATCTTTCCATTGTTTTTAAGTCACTTTAGAGGCAGCTCTGCTAACAGTGGGTTTTGTGATACAATCAGAATCTGTCTATGCGTTCTGCTTGTGTTGCTTTTTTGGGGGGTAACGGGCATTGAACTCAGGACCTTGTGCTTGCGAGGCAGGCACAGTGCCACTGTGCTAAATCCCCAGCCCTGCTAGTGTTGCTTTTAAGCCATCTTCACCATCTGCTTCCTTTGCCTTATTTTGGTGAACATGTGTTTTTAGTTAGTGTAGAGGGTTTGTGTTTTTATTCTAAATTACCTCTATGACTATTTAATCCTTTAATCTTCTAATTTTATTTATTTCGGTACCAGCGATTGAACTCAGGACCTTACTTTTTTTTTTGGTACCGGGGATTGAATCAGGACCTTACTCTTGCGAGGCAGGCACACACAGTGCCAGTGAGCTAAATCCCCAGCCCATAATCTTGTTTGTTTTTTGAGACAGGGTCTCCCTATGTAGTTCAGGCTGGCCTCAAACTCACCGTGTAGCCTGGGCTGGCCTTGAACTCATGGTGATCCTCATGCCTCAGCCTCCCAAGTGCTGGGATTTCAGGCATGCAACACACACCCAGCTCTATAATCTTCTAATTTTAATACAGGTTGATTTTGTGGCATGAGAAATGATAAAGCTAATTTTAGTTTATTTTTGTTTCTATTTTAAGTTTTGTTTACAGAAATATGTACTGAGCACTTCATATTCTTGAAATACTTTTCTAGATGCTGAAGATCAGCAATGAACAAAACATGAAAATTTTTGTCAAAATTTATGGAGATTACCTTCTAGTTTAGTAAAATACATATTTATATCTCTGCATTCCTTGATATATTGATTTTAAGTCATTTCTTTTTCTCTCCCTTTTTTGTTAATCATTACTTTTTGGAGTTTTTTTGTTTTTGTTTTTTTTTGCAGTACTGGGGATCAAACTCAGGACCTTGCACACTTGTGAGGCAGGCGGCAGCACCACTGAGCTAAATCCCCGGCCCTGCAATTTTTAAATTTATGCATATAAGCTGAAAAGCATTTTATTTTTTAAAAACTGAATAGCACGCAGAACCTAGCTGTGCAAGCAGAAGTCTGTGTGTTTCCAGGATTTCAGTATCAAATCCTGTGTGCAGTGGTGTGCTTTATCAACATCTTTGGGAATAATGCCTGCTCTCTTGCAGATGAGCGATGTGTCTGCAGGAGGAGCCACCGTTTTTCCTGAAGTAGGAGCTAGTGTTTGGCCCAAAAAAGTAAGTGTGGTTTGTTAGGGAGGTTTTGTTTTATTTTTTGTCTATTTTTCCCCTCTGAGGAAGAGATATACCCGTATTTCATGGTCTAATTGATGAATTATGAACATTTTTAAAGGTACTTAAGGACTACCTTATCTCTGATTATCTCTAGGTAAAGTTTTGGGTTTTATGGTACATGAATATCTAGTGTAAGGAACAACCACAGATTAGTATTTTAAAGTTTTCATTTGTATATTGGTTTTTATATGATTTTTTGTCCCATCCATTCTGCTATTGCTAGGTTTGCTATCTTTGTTTTGGCAAACATTTTTGGCAAGCAGCTTTGTGTTATTAACTTTTTTCTATGATCAAGTTTTTAAAGTGATAACTCACTTTCAGAATTAAATTAGAGGAAGATATATTGCTACTGTGGAGGGAACAGAGCATTTATGTACTGTAGAAAATGATAATGTGACATTTATTTGTGCTAATTTGGAATTGTTCTCCACAGGGAACTGCTGTTTTCTGGTATAATCTGTTTGCCAGTGGAGAAGGAGACTATAGTACACGGCATGCAGCCTGTCCAGTACTAGTTGGAAACAAATGGGGTAACTATTTCCTGTATTCCATAAAAAGAATTTGTGATTTTTGTCTTTTTTTTTTCCCGGTGGTCCTAGGGGTTGAATCCAGGGCCTTTTACACCAAATCATAGCCCCAATGCTCTTATTTTATCATTTTGAGACAGGGTTTCTAAGTTGCCTGGGCTGGGCTTCAACTTTTGATCTCCTGCCTCATTCTCCCTACAGTGTGCTGAGATTATAAGTGTGCACCACCACACCTGGCTGATTTTTGTTTCATTTTGAAACTAATCTATACCTTTGAACAACCTCTCTCCCATAACTTTACCTAATATGACATTAACATTGGATGGGATTCCAACTAAAAGTTCCTGATCTTAGCATGAATTTGCATTGTTCAGATCAGAATTTTGATGACAGATTTTTCTTTTTTTTTTTTTTGAGACAGGGTTTCACTTTATAGTTCAGACTCGTCTTGAACTCATTATGTAGTCCAGGCTAGTCTCAAACTCGTGGTGATCCTCCTGCCTCTGCCTCCTAAGTGCTGGGACCTCAAGCATGCATGCGCCACCACGCCCAGCTTGTTGACAGATTTTTAAAACTCCATTTCCATTTATCATTCCAAGAAAGATTGACTCAAAGTTAAATAAGACAATATCTTCCCCTCAAGAGATTCACAATCCGAGGCTATATACTAACAGATAAATCAGAATAAAGTGGGGAGCCTTCCTCAAAGCTTAACTTTTACATTTGGTTCTCAAGATAAGTCAACAGATTTGCAGGCACATTAGGGGCCAAGATTATTGTCAGGCTAGAGTAGCACCTAGGGTGCAGAACTTGAAGGGTAGGGCACCTTGCACAGCCACTTGCACAGTGAAAAAGAAAATATATCCATTTCGGTGTGTCACTTTCCACATGTGTCTACCATTACTGTTTGAGAGAGGAGTGAGGCTCATTCACCAGAGTTTAAAGATCTCCCCCAAGGATAAGGTCTGTGAGCCAATAGACTACAATGAGGGGAGGTTGGGTGAGGACATCAGGTTTTCAAAGCTCTTTGTGTTATCTAAGTGGGCAATGATGAAAGGCTTTGCTGCAGCAGCAGTGAAAGGTTGGGGAACAAACAGATTTGAGAGACAAGTAAGGACACTGATGGGGTTGGATTAGTAAAGACTGGATACAAGGGCTGGTGAAGATAGAAGAGCGATTAAGAATTAAGATTACCAGGGTCGGGGATTTAGCTCAGTGGTTTTCCACCTGCTGCGCAAGCACAAGGACCCGAGTTCGATCCCCGGTACCAAAAAAAAAAAAGAATTAAGATACCACGCCAGGGATTTAGTTCAGTGGTGCTGTGCCTGCCTGGCAAGTGCAAGGTCCTGAGTTTGATCCCCAGTACCAAAAAAAAAAAAAAAAGAATTAAGGTAACTACTTGACTTAGTACATGCCAATGCCAGTGATTGGGTTCTTTTATACCAGAGATGAAGAAGTAGAAAATTAATTTTTGGGGGGGTGCAATTTTAAAAGTGTCTTGGGACCAAGGAATCCTAATGGGTCCATAACACCAGGGATTGGTCAGAGTGTTGCTCCTGTAGACTGGAGCATTGATCTTTAATGTGTCTTTGTATTTTGAGGGTTGTACTTTGACAGTAGGTAAAAAACATTCTGCACGGGCCGGAGATATAGCTCAGCGGTACCGCGCCTGCCTCACAAGTGGAAGGTCCTGAGTTCAATCCCTGATACCAAAAAAAAGTGTTCTGCTTGATCTGTATCTTCTTTTTTTTTTGGTACTGGGGATCGAACTCAGGACCTTGCACTTGTGAGGCAGGCGTGGTGCCGCTGAGCTACATCCCCAGCCCCTGTATCTGTATCTTAATTCCACTTGTGTCTCATTCCAAGCCTCACATTGAACATTAGAAACTTTAGGAAATGCATAGACTCAAATATACCTACACATGTGTATACACACCTACATATATAAATATGTACTTTAAGATATGTGTAACATTTTCTGTTTCCAGTGTTTAATTGGCATCTACCTTTATATGGTTTTGGTCTTGAACTTACAATTCATGTTAACTTTTTCATAGACCAGGTTTTAGAAGGGAAGAAAAATAATATATAATTATTATATTTTTCTCTCTCACAGTGTCCAATAAATGGCTCCATGAACGTGGACAAGAATTTCGAAGACCTTGTACTTTGTCGGAATTGGAATGACAAACTGGCTTCCTTGCCCCTCCTGTTGTTGTACTCTAATGTGTCTCATACACACAATTCCTAGTCTTAACTTTCAAGGTTTACAGTTGACTAACACTCCATGATTAAGTCAATCATGAACCTCATCCCATGTTTCATCTGTGGACAATCACTTACTTTGGGTTTTCTCTTTTACAAGTAACACTAAATCACTACATTTGATTAATAGCTTAGTTGGTGTAACAGAAGGCAGAGTTAAAATGAGGAATCTTAAATTTTATATTTTAAATAACTTTTTGGTTGGATAAATATAATTAAGCATCTGTTTTAGTATTTCAGGACATCTCAACTGATGCACGGCAGGCTGGAGTGGGCTGTGTGTAGAAAGCAGATGCTTCCTAGCTAGGTGTCCTTTTGGCCTTGTCTTCCTTGCAGCTCATTTTCTGGACCTGCCTGAACCCCAGTAATAAACTAGGAATCAGATCTGGGCTGTAGGTGATGTTTGCCCCTCTGTACATTATTCTGAGTTGAGTTTTCCCCCTATGTCCTCCTAAGGAAAATACACTGTATTTTGCCAATCCTCTTCTCTCATAGCTACTCTGTGGTGAATTAATCCTGTTTGAGTTAAAATACTTTAATTTTTAAAAAACAAAGTCCTGTGTAACAACAGTAGGCCTTCTTCACATGCTCATTAGTCTGTTCTTCCACCTTTCTCTTGAGTGACTGATGATTTTTTCCAGAAATTTTGTTTTTCTTAGTGTCAGTAGTTTGCCTCTTACTCCTACTACAGCAAGGTGGTTGATACTGGCATTCTGATTAAATATTGTGCCTTAGGAGACTGGAAAGTTTAAAAATGTACAGGTCCTTTCAATGATGAGGGAATTGATTTTTAAAAGAAAATCTTTTTCTTAAAAAGCCAAAATGTTTGTTTTTTAAAAAATTCTGAAATGTGTTGTGACAACAACGATGTATTTATGATCTTAAATCTTTTTTTAAAAATGTTTCTGTTTTCTGTGTGGTATTTTTCATATTTAAATGTGAATATAGGGCCAGGGATTTAGCTCAGTGGTTCTGGCGCTTGCCTCGCAAGTGCAAGGTCCCAAGTTTGATCCCTGGTACCAAAAAAAGGTAACCTGAATATATAATAGAGCAATAGCAGGTTAATTCTAATTTATGTTACTTCCTTAGTACACAGAACCTACGTTTACACTCTTGGTTTTCACGCACAGTGATACCACATTGTTATGGAAGAAAAATATAAATATGAAACTTCAGAGAGCCTAATCAATCAAGACATGCTTTGTTTAGGCTGAGTTGTAACTCAGTGGAGAGCTTGACTGGTATGGGCCCTGTGTTTGATCCCCAGCAGCACATACCCCAAAAAAGTGTTTTCTTTCAAGAGAGCTCTGCCATGACAATGGAGTATATTAATGGGACTCACGGCTTTCTCCTACTGAAAAATAGGTATAGTAGTAACAAAGATGTTAATTTAAGCATGTTAACTGATCATAGGTCATGCTATACTTGGGTAAAAATAATACTGAGTTCCTCTCAACTACCCTTTCTTTGTTCCACCATAAATATTTTAGCACAGTATTGAGAATTACGTTCATCACTATCATCACAGCACCCAGATTGTGCAACAATAGATGATTTAAGAAAAAAAAATGTTAAGCTATGGGTGTAATTCTGTGGTAGAGCACACATATTTACCATGTATGAGGCCCTGGGTTTAATCCTTGATGCACAGGTACTGTGTTCTAGTTAAGATGGAAAGAATAGATTCAAAAGTATAGAAATGAACCAAGTTCAAAGAATGTAAAATAAAGATTATTGTCATTATGTTTTTAGCAAATACAAAAAATACCTATTTCAGGGCCGGGATTTAGCTCAGCAGTGCCGCTGCCTGCTGCGAAAGCACAAGGTCCCGAGTTCAATCCCCAGTACCAAAAACAAACAAAAACAGAAGGAAATTATATATTCCCTAATCTTACAAATTTCCATTGTATTCAACTCAGAATGTCATGTGGAGTGGTGAACTCTTCAGGATTAGATCTTATAGAACCCTTCAAAATTTCATAATTACTGGTGATTTTTCTTTCCAAATTGGGGGTGGGAGGTTCCAGTATGAAGCAATGGGTCCAGTTGTCACAGTTTTCTTTCTTTATGTTGACCTTTCAAATACATGAGCACTGGAACTGTCCTAGAAAATGTGTTTCCTCACCAACTCAGCCTGTCCTTCAAGACTACAAGTTTTGTTGTGCACTAACTTACTGCCAATAAGTATACACCAGAACATCTTCAACAGCAGGGTGAGTTAGTGTGGTAACTAGTAAGATTTTATATAAAAAGAATGAAATGATTTTAGGATTCTTTGGGTTAATGATAAATTCAGTGATGAAAATAACAGTCATCTACTTCAGTAAAAATAAAGTAGTTGTTATTTGTGAGAGGGTTGAGGAGAGCTGTAAGCAGTAAAATAATGTTTAATATACAAACTACCACGTATGTATGTGTATACAAATGAAAGACTAAATGTCCTCACGGCCCTATGTTGCCTGCTGTACGTGAAGTCCACACAAATATCTACGAAGACCTTATGTTCAAAATGAGCAGTTTACGTGCAGCACACCATGGCTAAGCAGCCAAGTGAGGCGAAACTTACAGGGTAACACCAAAACACATATTCATGATTAAGTATAAATTATTTGATCAGGAATAAAAATTGCTAGGAAAAAGAATAGAAAAATGACATTTTAATCTGAATAGCCAGCAATACACAAGAACCAATCCCTTGGCAGCACCTATTTTCTAGATGGTAAAAGTAGGTATTTTTAGAAGGAATAATATAGAAAGGAATGAATTATCAATACTAGAGTTTCATAAATTACCAGATTTATCAGAATAAGATAGATTTCATATTCCTGTTCTAATGTCCTTCAGTATTTTTCCCACCACCCTTGATGTTTTGCAAAATTATATTAAACTAGTAAAGTTCTTGGCTGCTTGGTTTTGTAACTTTTGAGAACTTTAAAGTTTATTTTCTGTATAAATGTAGCCTTCAGCAAAGCATAAATTTGACACCAAAAGACTAAGACTGGTTTATTGTTAATTTTTTTTTACAACTTAGCAAATGTACAGCCAGGGATTTAGCTCAGTGGTGCCACCTCCTGCCTTGGAAGCATAAGGTCCGGACTTCCGTCCCCCGTACAAAAACATAAACAACAAAACAACCCAAAAATGTACAAACGGATGTTAGGTTAAAAAACAAAACAAAACAAGTGGAAGCTACTTTCCCACAGCCCTAAATCTCTCTCCCATCTTCTGCTATTTGGGGCCTGGCTAAATTACCTTTGCAGCACTATTCTGTTGAAATTAATTGTACAAAACAAGATAATTACAGATTTGATAAATTCTAAACCCTGTAAAAGGAAAATCCTCAGATCTTATCATTTGGTCTTTCATTTCAAAATAGCCTTATTTCTTATGTAAACTTGTTTTAGGCTAAGCACTGTAAGAATTCAGACTAAAGTAGAACATTTTAAATACAGAGTCAGGTGCCCTTAGCCTTTCAGCACTTTTTAGGGAGAAGGATTACATCAAGGCAACCTTTTCTTAGGCATTCAATTAATGTCCACAAAGAATCAGAATTATTACAATACTTAAAGTACCAAGGGTAGTTAAGTTTTGTTATAATGTAGGTTTTTTAATTTGGATAAACATTTAAATTACATAAAATACATAATGGCTCACTAAAAACTAACCATCCTTTGATATTTGTATAATTGTTAAATCTTAAGACATGAAATAATTTACATAAGTTTATGTTCTATTTTTACTTCTAAAAGGCAAAAAGTTGAGGTTCTGTGACATGAAGCATTTTAGATTTTATGAGACAGAAGTCTTTACTAAAAATAGTGCTGGGCCGGGGATTTAGCTCAGTGGTTCCACCACCTGCTTTGCAAACTCAAGGTCCTGAGTTCCATCCCCAGTACCAAAAAAGAAAAAAAATATAGTGCTATCTTAAAGAATAATGGAGTATTAACCTGTTTATTCCAATATATTGGACAACCTATATGAAATGAACAAATTTCTTGGACAAATTACTAAATCTCTTCAAGAAGAAATAGTCTAACTAGCCCCATTATCAAGTCAAGAAATGGAATGATTAGAAATATTACTACAGAGTTGAAGCCTAGATGGTTTCACTGGTGAACTCTATCAAATTTGTAAAGAATACCAGTCCTGTACAAACTGCTTCAGCAAAGAGAGGATGGAAAGTTTCCCACTCATTTTAAAACAAACATTACCCTGGTGCCAAAACTCTTCAAAGGAAGAAAATACCAATCAGTATCATAAACATAGATATAAAATACCTTAACAAAATATTAGCAAATCCAATCAGAATAAACAAACGGCCAGGTTTGGATTAGCTAAAAAATAGGAGACTACTTTAACATTCAAACTTCAATGTATAGATGGGCACAGTGGTGCATATCTGTAATCCCAGCTACTTAGGAGGCTAAGGCCAGAGGATTGCAGCCTGAACAACTCAGCAAGACCCTGTCTCAAAATGAAAAACGAGTAGGATGCGTAGCTGAGTGTTAGCATGCCCCTAGGTTCAATCTTGAGTACTCAAAACAAAGTATATAATTTACGATAGTAGCAGGATAAAAGATAAAAAGTACATGATCACTTCAATAGATGCAGAGAAAGCATTTGACAAAATTCAATACCATTAATGATTTTTAAAAAGCAAGAAATTAATTTCCTCAACTTGATAAAGGGCTCTTCCAAAAACCTTGCTGCCTTCATACTTAAAAGGTAAAAGACTGAATACTTATTCCCTGTGTTTGGAACAAGGCAACAGTGTCTGCTTTCTTCTACTGCTATTTTATTTTTTATTTTTTAGTACTAGGGATCAAACTCGGGTCCTTGCGCTTGCACAGCAGGTGGCGAAACCACTGAGCTAAATCCCCGGTTCTTCGACTGCTATTTAACACTACTGGAGATCCTACTCAATGCAGTAACATAAGGAAAAGAAATAAAAGGCACACACATTGGAAAGGAAGAAGTAATGCCTTCATAGATGACACAACTGAGTTTGTAAATAATCTTACAGAATCTATAATAAAGCCTTTAAAAAATAACAGGTTAAGAGGAGTGAGGATACAAAGTCCATATACAAAAACGGATTAGAAATAATTCTGAAAAACAATGTGTGATGAGGTGTAGCTCAGTGGTAGGGTGGTAGCCTGCATGTGGCCCTGGGTTCAAGCCCCAGCAACACAATGCAAACATAAAAACACAATGTGTGTAATAACCTCTAAAATCTTACACTTGGAATTAAAATAGGTGCAAGAGCTATATATTGAAAAAAATAAGATACTGACATCATTAGACAAGCTCTAAAAGGGGATTTATATCATGTTCAAGGAACATGTTTTGATATTTTCCCCAAATTAATATGTAGATTCAATGGAATCCCAATCACAGTTCAAGCAAGTTTTCTTTTTAATTGACAAGTTCATTCAAAAATTTATATGGATATATAAAAGGTCTACAGTAAATAATAATTTCAGATAGGAGGAATAAAGCTGGGAGATTTACATGACCTACTTTAAAGATTTTATAAAGCAACAGTAGTTATGATCATGTGTCTTTGTAAGAATGGACACAAATCAATGGAACACAATAGAAAGCCAAGAAATGAACAAACATATGGTCAATTGATTCTCCACAAAGGGGCTGAGGTAATTTTCAGCAGAAAATGGACACTCTTCAACAAACACTACAGGAACAATTGGCTATCTCTAGCACCTACCACCTATCTACCTTGGTATATCATGCTATGTTAAAAAAAAAACAATCTTGAAGTGGATCATAAACCTATGACAAGAAAAACAATAAAAATTATGAAAAAACAATTTTTGAGTCTAGCGTAGGCAACAAGTTCTTAGGACATAAAGAACATTAACCACAAGCTGGACATGGTGGTGCACACCTGTAATCCCAGCACTCAGGAGGCTAAGGCAGGAGGATCGTTGTGAGTTCAAGGACAGCCTGGGCTACATAGTGATTTCAAGGGCAGTCTGAACTACATAGCAAGACTCTGTCTTAACAAAAAAAACCAAAAGAAAACTGACCACAAAAGAAAAATAATAAATTAGACTTTACCAGTATTTAAAAGTTCTGTTCTTTGAAAGATACTTAAAATGAAAAGTTGAAAAAAAATGAAAAATGTAGACTAAAATATTCACATTAACACATCAAAAATATACAGATTAATGACAGCCCGATTTTTTATTAGTACATATTTTCAGCACCTACATAATTACATTTTGTCATGGGGAGTTGGTGTATGTACATATTTTTATTGCTGTGTCCCCTTCTTCCCCTCCCCCTCCATCTCTAGATTCCCTTTCCCATTTGCAAAAGACAGCTGCCTGTTTCCTATTGTCTTTTATATTACTCTTTGAGTATTTGTACTTTGGGTTTCCTGTATAAGAGATATAATCCCATTTGTTGATTCTTTTTTTCCATTAAGTTTATTGGTACATTTTAGGTATACAATACAGTTACATTCATCGTTGGGATCTCGTACCTTTACATGATATATCTTGGTTCTTGTTTTTTCTTCATTCCCCTGCCCTCCCTTCACCCCCTCCACCCTTCCCCCTTTCAAAGACTTTGTTTCCATTTTTTCCTTTTCCCTTCTTTCCTTTCCCCTACCCTTCCCACTTCCCTTACTCCTTTAGACCTTTTCTTCCTATTTCACATTATCAATTATACCATTTGAACCTTATTTACACTTTTAGTTTTTCAAACCAGAAAAACTATTCAGTATTTAAACACGTGTGCCCTATTTAACTTAAGAGTATGGCCTCAATGTGCATCCATTTAGCTATAAATGTCTCTAGTTTCTCATTCTTTATGGCTGAATAGTACTTCATTTTATAGAAAAACTACATCTTTATCCAGTCTCCAGTTGATGGGGACTTGGGCTGTTTCCAAGTTTTAGCTGTTACGAAGTGTGCCACTATAAACATGGGTGTGCATATATCACTGTGGTATAATTCTTTTAATTCTTTTGGAAAGATATCCAATAGAGGGATAGCTGGGTCAAATGGGACCTCTAGCCCTAGTTCT